>VZSF01003343.1:0-51786 GCA_013398295.1 Chionis minor | reverse complement strand
CTCCTCCTCGGCATTAACAGTGCTTAATCTTCTGTCTGGAAAATCATACCCTGCTGCTACGAGGGATTACAACAGCGTCCCAGAGAGTCATCAATTCTTAGAGGGCAGCTGTGAGGAGGCAAAAGTGGTTTCTATGGACAAAAGCCTGTTTAGGCACCTTGGGGCTGGAGCTTTGGTTATTAGACAAGAGGAAACCACCTGAAAGGGCAATTATTGAAATAATAAAAAAAAAAACCCAGAAAGAAGCAAAGAAAGAAAGAAAAGAGACTATTAAAATATGCGTTCTCATTATTCTCTCTTTTTTTTGGGCAAAGCCTGATCATTAATCTTTATAACCTCAGACTATGGCTGGCAGAGGCGGAGCAGTCCTGGCTGGAAATACTTTGGAAATATTTGGAAATACTTTAGCTGAAACAGCCAGAGAAATGAGGAGATTAACCAACCCCCCTTCGCTTTCCCTAGCCAAAATGCTGTCGAGTGCAATGGAAAGGTTGAGTCTTCAGGAGAAAGTATCTAGTTTTAAGCAGACTTTCCCTCGGAGGGCCAAAGCAGTGCAATGATAAATCCAAGGGCAATCCACAGGTTTTCCTGAATGACTCCAATGGGATCCTCCCACACGGAAAAGCCACATAAAGGTAAAGAAGCACCAAGTCAGGAGATTGTTACAGAAGTGAAATAGCATCCTTCAGAGGTGGCTTTGGCCTCTGGCAGCCCTTGCTGGGGAAGGAGAAGCTGTGAGTTTTCAGCCCTGCTGTACAGTGGCATTGAAATCTTGGTTGTTTTCTTCAATTAGCTTTAAAATTGCGCTGCTTCTATATTGATTCCTCTTGGTGTTTGCCATAAAGGAACGCCTCTCTTGCTGTGAAGCTTTAATGGGGGCAAAACACCAAGCTCAGTGGAAAGGAAACAGCTTCTGATGGCTTTGTCCTGTGTTTTAAGAAAAGCCAAAAATACCTCAGCTCTGAAGTCCCGCAGCCATGTCCCTACACTGCGGCACCCCCTCGCAGCTGGAGGGAGAACAAGGCAGTTTTCCCTGGGGGAAGGCATCCCAGGCTGAGTCATGGCTGGAAAGCCCTGTCGGACCCAAGGGAATGCTCTGGAGCAGCCAAGCTTCATGTGGTACCAAAGAGGGGCTGAAAGGAAGCTTCTCATGAGGCTTCAGCTTGCATGGGAGAAGGTGTGGCTCACATATCTGTGTTCCAGCAGTAAGACCTAGTGTCTCGCTCATTAGAGCCATGTAGGTTCTGGTGAGGAGAAATTAATATAAACGACCTGGGATGGCCAGAGGGAGGGAGGGTTCATCAACCTGGCAGAGGCGCTCTCATCATCTCCACAACTGGCTGGTCCATCTTCTGGAGCTCCACCTGGACACCAGGTCCAGCCTCCACCTTGCACCTCCATGGGTCCAGCACCAATACACCTCAGTTTCACAAGTGCTTGCGTCAATGGAAGCCCAAGGGCATTTAATGTCTCTGTAAGTCATCTCAGGTTGTCTTCACCTTCTGTGCAGCCTGGAAAACAATGCAGCAAGGTGAGAGAAATGGAAGCGCATGGAGGAAATGTGATGTTTTCTTTCATTTCAACGCATTTTGTGTCAAAAGACACTTTATCACATGTAATTGGTCAGTGTCCCAGTGGAGAAATGCTGACCCAAGTCCTTCATTAAGTACCAGGAAAGAGAGGGACTTGTTAAGGAGCTCCAGTATTGGACCAATCTTTCTTCTCAAAGTGTTTTTAATATAATGGTCATGGAAATCAAACTTTGTGTTTCCTGCAACATCGTCTCCAGCGCCTGATTATTGTTTGAGCTCAGACTGAACTCCCTCTTGAGGCCCAGCCTATAACTGATAAATTTTCCTAATTATCAGGGTGAGGTGAACGGGCAACCTCTGTGGGTCACTTGGCTTCCAGCCAGTCATCACCTGTAGATCTCCCGGGGCTCACTTGAGACCTGCTCCAGCCCTCCTGGCAGCTCCAGGAGCCTCTCAGCACCCTGAGCCCCAGCTCCCGGGTTGGCATCAGCAACCCTAAGCAAGCAGGCAAGTCGGATGTCTTCATCCTGCAACCGGAAAACATATTTATTTTTTATATATATTTATATATTTAAAGGAGAGTCATATGTATATATAGTTTGGTGGGGTTTGTTTTTTCTGTAATGTAAACAGGCCTGCAGAGCTGGAGGTGGTGAGGCAGCCCCCCCTGCACAGCCATGGCAGCACACAGACATGGGGAGGGCTGTTGACAGCCAGCGAGGTCCCATCTGCCCCACAGGCCAGCGCAGAGGATGCGCTGGCTTCTTCCGACAAAGCTGAGGAAGTTTTGTGAATACTGAGGCAGGGTTACTGAAGCCAGATCTGGCAGAGATTTACATCGTTTTAAAAGTCCCTTGTCCCTCTGAGGGTGCCGGTGAAACACTGGAACTGCCAAGCAGCACTGGGCTTTCTGCAGGGATTTGGGGCAGGAAGGGGTGTCAAGTCCTCTGCTTGGCAGCCACGACAGCACGGAGCCTTAGCAGTGCCTGCAAATAATTAAATGCAAATGTGGTTAAAACTAGTCACCATGGCCTAACTTAAATGCCAGGCATGCTCTGTATAATGCACAGATTGCTTTTTCCCTTGCCAGTCTTTTTCCATTCAACTTCCTTCCATCGAGAGCTGCTCAGGTTGCCAGTAGCGATGGATGAAAGGACATATATAAGATGGGATCCAGATGAAACCATCATCCAGTTTGCACCAAGACTCAGCCCAAGAAAAAAAAATCTCTTTTTGAGGTTTCAAAACCTAGGTTTCCTTGGGTGCTTTTGTTTGTTCTTTTGACATTCATTGCTGCATATGCCTTCCCTTGGTTTTAGCTGGAAGCACGATCTGTTCACCCTGTGCAAGCATGGGGTGTGGAAGTACCAGGCACAGAAGGTGCCAAAACTCCAGCAGGAAAGCCTGTCACCACCACCTTTGTCAGTCTCTTCTCCAAGCCAAAGGGGTTTTGCAAGTTAGCTCAGCTTTTGAGTGCTTCCATGTCTCTCTCACTCATTGGTG
Source organism: Chionis minor (assembly GCA_013398295.1). Taxonomy (NCBI): domain Eukaryota; kingdom Metazoa; phylum Chordata; class Aves; order Charadriiformes; family Chionidae; genus Chionis; species Chionis minor. Next base: position 48,751 of record VZSF01003343.1, on the reverse strand, counting down.
TATGCAGCTTTTCCATTTCATGTCTACTGACGATCCTTAGAAACTTTTTATTTTCCTCTGAACAAGAAAAGTTCACAACTGGACAACTCCGCCCTGGGCGCCGGTCCCCGCTAAGGTCCCCAAATGTCTCTCACAGGTTCATGACCGCCTGGACCGTTACTGCTGTGGGTTTCAGCCTGATCCCTCTGAGCCCTGTGTGGAGGAGAGGCTCCATGAGAAGTGCCGAAACCCTGCGGAGCTGGTCCTAGTCCACATCTTGGTATGTTCCCCAACTGCCCGGGGAGCGCTCTGAGGGTAAGATGAAGGTGCCTGGGAGGCCTTTGCAGGGCTGAAATTGCAGCAGGGGGGATGTAGGCCCCACGGTGATGCTGGAACTGTGGCAGGAGGTGTCCTCAGCCTGGAAGGACCTGGGCTTTGGCAGCTGCCGGCCCACAGATGTCGGGATTTCACAATGCATTAAAAAAACACACTAACCCCACAAACTGTTGACTCCCCACAGTAAGTGAACTTCTCCTTCCCATCCCACTGACAGGTCCGGAGGAGCTCGCCGTCCCGCCTGGTGTTCATTGACAACGCAGGTAGGCCACAACACCCCGAGGAGAAGCTCAACTTCAGACTCCTGCAAGGCATAGACAGGTAAGAAGGGCGATGTGAACTGTCCTGGGGGACACGTCCTGGGCAAGGGCTGGGTTTGCACACGTGGAATGGGCAGCAGCCCTATGTGCACACCTTCGTGCCACTCCTGGCTGCCCCAGTTGGGCATCCCAGTCAAGTGGAGCCACCTCCCACCCAGGATGGGGCAGGTGGGTGGGCTCGCAAACCCATCACATGTGCGCTTGCCCTGAAATTGGCTCTTCATCCTGCTCTGGGTGGCTGGTGGCAGTCTCCAAAGCCTGTTTTTCCCTCTATAATTAGCAGCTGCACACCCCCCTCCTCCCCAATTATCAGGTATTTCAGCATTTCTTGTGCTGTTGCCACTCAGGTATTTTGGCACACTATAAGCCCCTTGATTTAGAGCTCGTGTGGATCCGTTTCTGATGGAGCTGTCCTGCACGCTCTCTGTGGGCACAGTTTTAAGCAGGAGCCTCCTCATCCCGTGTTCCTCTGGGTGGACACGCATTTCTTCTTGAACAACCCGAGGTGGCCTTTGCTGAGGTGCTCCCATCCTCCCTGCTCAGACCACCCTGGGTAACCCTTTCCCTCCCTCTCTCTTCTGCTCCTCCGCTGCAGCTTCCCCGCGGCGGCGGTGGCCACGCTGCGGTCGGGCAGGTTGCAGAACCTGCTGCTGGAGTCATTGCGCATGGACCGGGACCTCTGGGAGAGCCAGGGTGGCACCGAGGGCCTGAGACCTCTGCTTCGGACCATTGACAGACGGGCACGTGTCCTGCTGAGGTACATCCAGGAGCGCAACCTGACAGTGTTTGAGGACTCACCGTGCTGAAGCGACCTCCAGCTGGCACGGCGTCCCTGCCTTGCAAATCCCAGTGGTGATGGATGTACCTCACCGGCTCAGCGTGGGCAATGTGAGACTGCGTGCGGGTGCTTGGCTCTCCAAAAGGTGTTTCCCCCCTCCTCCTTGTAGCATGCCCTGGAGAAGGAGATGGGATCATGGGGAGTAGGAACAAGGAGGAGGAGACATCTCCTGAAATAACCCACAACTGCTTCAGGAAAGGCAACACTTATCAAGTAACAGTCTCAGCATGGATTTTTCAAAGGAAGGGCACATCCATGAGATTTTTTGGGCGCCTACACTACCCCCTCACGGTAGCAACTTTGAAAACTGGAGGCTTGGACAGGTTGAAAAGTCTATGGAGACCATGGGAAGGGTTAAAGAAGCAGTGAGAGCCACTGCTCAAGGCTGGGGGAAGTCACTGGCAGCCTTTCCATGGCTTGCACTGGGCACTTTAAGGATGTCTTTGCTGTTTCCAAAACATCACAGGCAGAGAGGCTGGAGCAGTGTGGGGGAAAGCAGAGGGGAGCTTTCTAAGTGGATTGAGCAGGGAGAAGTCACCCAAGCTGAGCTCTGCCTTTTTCCCCCCTGGCTGTGGAGGAGGTGATGAGTGCCTGGGAGCGAGCGTCAGCCACTGCCCGAAGCTGGGGCCAGGCGGGATCCCAAACCACAGGCAGCGCCTGGCAGCAGCTGCCATGGCAGAACTCGTCGTGGTGTCCCCATGCGTGGCGCGCCGTGTCTCGGCAGGCCTGGGCTGCTGCCAAGGTGCATTTTGAAAGTGGGATCTGAAGGTTTCAATCTCTCGCTTGCTCTTTCCTTTTGCTGTCAGGGGATTAAAACTCAAAGTTACCCCGGGCTCTGCCGCCTGTGAAAAGCCCTCCTGCCTGCTCTCTGAGGCTCGGCTGTGCGAAACTCTTTCCCAGACTTGCAGAAATATCTTCTAACAAAAAAGCCAGGCTATTTCAGCAGAAGGCAATCGAGTGCAAAATGCGTTCTGAGAGTGCTGGCACCTCCGACAGAGCCCATCCCGCTCCTGTCACCTCCGAATGCTCTTGCCCAGCAGCCCACTCTGATGGGGCACAGCAGCATCATCCCAAGCCAGGCAGGTCCTCAAGTGTCAGGGCTGAGAGATAATTTAAAAGCAAAATGAAGAGGCGGAAGAAAGATACAGGGATGGGCTTTGTCAGAGCCTTTTGCTCTGTGCAGTGTGTTTCCCAGCTCAGGCATGCGGTCAGTGTTTGCTTGCCAGGAGCAGCCGGTTCCCAGCCTGTGAGATGGTTTGCCACCAGGAGAAGGCTTTATAAAGGGGTCTTAGGGAGAAACTCTCCATTTCTCCACTGCTACACATGGAGCCTCTGTGACTGAGGCACCCTGAGTCACTTGGAGCCTTTGGAATGTCTCAGTGACACCAGCGTAGACACCCGCGGTCTGCTGCTGTCCCATTGCCCTAGCTTTGGAGAACGTGGCCACCCATGCAGTGGGATTGGCAGAAATGATGGGCATTGCTGCCTTCCCTGTTCCATCCCTCTCAGCACTGTGTCAGTTTTAGAGCCTGCAAGGGGATCCTTTAACACCCATGCTGATAAGCACAAGCAATTAGTTTTATTCCCTTTTTCCTCTTGCTTAAGACAGAATGAATTGAGGCTTGGGTGACATGAATCAACAAGCATAAGTGCTCTCAGAAAGCGTCGGCATTCGATACCATGGGCATATCAGCATCCAGAACGCCGGCAGCATCTTCCTGGAGTCCTGCCCTCCAGTTAGCCAGGGAAAGCCTTTCCCTTTCCCCCAGCACTCTCTCCATGAGTTACTACCCCATTTGGCACGCCATGGGATGGATGACTGTCAGGGAAGTTCTGCTACAGCCCAACTCATGGGGATTCATTATGAGGAGGTGAGCTTAGCCTGGAAGCACAGAGGAGAACAAAATAACTGATCCCGGGTCCTGTGAAAAGCCATGCCCCAGCACAGCTTTATATGAATAAAGAAGACTAAATGTAACATAACTGAACCCAGAAAATATGCTGTGGAAAGGTACGTGGTAACAAGAGCATTAGTTAGGATTTGTGGCATCAGTCATAATCTTGTTTTTCTCACTAAAATGAGAAATTTCATTAAAAGAGAAGTTTTCATCCCAAGTTCTCAGCAAGAAGTGAGAGGAAGGTGGGGCACTGTGTGGTGGGCAAAGATGTTGGCTTGGCTGTGCTGGAACAGCAGCTTTTGCCTTGCCCCTGGTTGTACCTCTTGCCTCTGGTTGCATCTGTTTGACCTTAACATTGCACAAGGTAGTGCGGATTGTCTAGGGATTTTGGCATTTCTTTAGTTGTAACACATAAGTTTGCTGGGTAAACATGTGTGGGAACGTCTGTAAACAGTTATGCATGTGAATAAAAATTGCTCTTCAACTAACAAGGAGCCTTGTATGGATAAATGAGAGAAGTAAAAACCATGATCTTGCTGAGACTGATCATTAGTCTCCTCTAATTAGTCATTTTTTGCATGGGCTTGTCTTTGTAGCCAGCAAAGTGCACAGGCTCTGAACTGTGGTCACAACCGTTTGGAGAAATCCCATGTACTCCTCTCCCCGTATCAGCCTTTACCATGTAGTGTCAGATTTGGTTTGCTCCGGCTACGAATGTGTCATATGTCCCACGATAAACTTATTTTTATGGGTTTATAACATAGTTATAAAAAATCACCGTGCTTGACAGGCAAGATCTCATCTCAGAAGTGGCCTATTTTAACCAAATTTCACCAGGTACCATCACAGATCCTGTTGGGGTGCGGTAACAAAAGAAGGACGTGGTACAAGCTGGCTGCGGAGCTGGGGCAGGACAGCTTTGCCTTTAAGAAAGCAGCACCAGCTAAGCAAGGGAAAAAACAGCGGAGAAACCAGTTAAGACACCTTCCCTGGGATTGCAAGAGATGAAGTGCAGGTGGGTCCCAGTGGGGGCAATTAAACGCAGCCCCCATCCACCACGGATGCTCTTGCTAGCATCACTGGTGGAGGGTGGAGAAGAGCAGCAGCAAGGAGCCAAGACCATTGGGAAAGAGAAGCCATCTGCGTGCGAGTGCGCCAGCATGAGGCGCCGCTTGCTCCACGCACCACCCAAAAAGACCCAGGGCAACAGCCCAGTGCAGCTATCCTCTGCCTTTTCCTCCCCTTTGTCACTGCGGGAGCTGCCGGAAAAGCCCGCAAGTTTTTCCCTGAGGTGCCAGGCAGTGCTCCCGCCAGCGCTCCTTGCAGGAGGACATCCCAGCGGCACCCTCGCGCTGTCCTTGGCACTGTGGGAATGGGAATGGTGTTTGAGAGCATGGGCACGTGCCCTCACCGGGCTGCACATGGAGGAAGTTGTTTCTCTCCACAACGACCGAAGTGGCATCATCATCGGCGTTTAAAAGACCTCAGGCTGCGCGACCCCCTTCAGCCAGCGGAAAACAGGGTCGGGGGAAGCAAGGCAGGGTCTGGGAAGGAAGGCCTGGGGTCACTCTCAGAGCTGGCACACAAAGATACCCCAAGATGCTCGGCAAAACCCACCCGAGCATCCCTGTGCATGCAGGGGAAGCGTGCTGCCGGCTGAAAGGTAAGAGCCAGCCAGTAAATCCAAATTTATTGTTAAATCACTGGATGTAAAAATAATCTGGCTTTTAGAAAGCAATTTATTTATGCTTTCACTACTTGCTTAAATATTTACGTGGGAGAGGAAAAAAAAAGCCCACTCTGACATAGGACTACCATTGTAGTGGCGGCCTTTAAGATTAATGGAAGTAAATTAGCCTGATGTTTTATTTACATCCAGCAAAGCAATAGATAAACTCTCCTTGTGATGGATTTTCTTCATTAGTTGGGCGAACGCCTAAGGTACAGCTTTTGACGTTGTTTCTTCCGAGCGGTTAGACAAACAGTTTATCAAAGGAGTATAAAATTGTCAGGAAACGAAGCAGATTAATGACCAGTAAAAGGAGTATCGTCGGATTTATGATATAAGTAGTAGTATCACTGGAGCTTAAGAAATGGCTTATTAGATAACCGTTATGTACACGCATGCAGAAGCACTGAGCTCCCCCCAGATCTGCCACCCCGGCAGCGGTTGCTCCCCAAATCGTCCCTTCACGGCCGGGGTCCCTGCACTGAGGCTTCACCTCCTTCCTCCTTCCCTCCCTTGGGTCTGGGTTTATTCTGTAACTCTCTCATTAGAGCTTGTGAACATATTATTTCCTCCCAATTAAAAACCTCTTAGACTGCAACGGCTTCAGGAAATATAACGCTGCCTTCGTGTCTGTGCAGCAGTAACGGTTTCCGCAACCTAATTTGGTGATTTTGGCTGCTATTACAGCAGTGATAATCATACCAATAACAACAACAATAATATATAGGACTTCGGTCTTTTGATTCTTTGGAAAATTCCCCCAGCTTTAGCGGTTTATGGATCCCATATGGCTCCTCCGGCAATTACGTCTGGAATGATAATTAGCTTCTGATAAGGCAAATGGGGGAAAGGAGACTGGGAACCTTGGGGAAAGGATACCTTCCCTGCGATGGAGGAGGGGCTGTGCCTGTGAGTGCCCGAGATCTCTGCATCCCCCTGGCACAGGCTCAGGTTTTCAAGCTGCAGAGGAAGGATCTGGGGTGCAAAGATGACTAAGAAACACCGATTTAACTGGTGCCGTGAATCTCAGTCTCCGAGTGCTGTCTCCAGCAGGTGGCATTGGCTCGACAAGGCTGTCTTTTCCCCACGCCTGCCAAAAGCATCTTAAAAGTTTCATTTCCGCATCGGCAAATTTCAAGCTGCTGAAGCATCAGTAATTCCCTAATTCCCTTGCAGCCTAATCCACCCAGCTGTCCTTTATATCCCACCACCACCACCTTTTTCCCTTTGTTAACTGTCTCTTTCCAATTAAAACCCAGATTTGGGGGAGTCGCCGCAGTGCGCTGCTCCAGGCCAGGAGTGTCGGGAAGCAGGATGGAGCAGGATGTCTGCTTGGAGGGCAACACTCGGAAGCAGATGGGGCTCTGCCTGCCCAAGTGTGGTCCCAGGCGCTTGGCAGCTGCAGGAGGAAGCCACCTTTCCTCCCTGAAAGGTGTTTAAAATGTGCCATATCAACTGTGCAGGGGTGGCTCTTACAATTTAAAAACCCATCCCAGCGACAACTGTAGGGACCAGTCCAAAAGTCCTGAAGTTTAGGGGTTCTCAGAAGCGCTGATGATCCTACCAGAATAGCAGGCTTCCAAATATATCCAAATACTATCCAAAATAGCTCTGGAGGGCAAGGTCTCTTAAACTTGACCTTACCGTCACGCCTACTCATACATGATGTACCTCTTCTTCCTGCAGCACAGAGTGACATGAGCGGGGTGGGGGGGGACTCTTCAAACAGACCCTGCGGTTGTCCCCGGGATGAATCTTAAAATGATACAGCTCTTAGAGCTGTGTGCTGCCAACCAGCAGATAAAGCAGTGGGGCTTTGGGGCTTTGAAATCCACTGGTTTGTAAACAAGGCAAGCCAAAGACATGAGCATCCTCTCCCAAATAGGAGGAGTTTTCCCTCCCCACGCTGCCTCCACATGATCCTTGGGGATTTGCTGCTTTTTTTGTGTCGCTCCTGACTGAAGGATCAGCCTCGTTTGTTCTCCTTTTCTAAGCTGAATCAAATTTTATTCCCCTGGGCCACACTCAGCATCACCAATCCAAGACATAATGCAGGTGCAAAGAGGTTTCCCAGGTCTGGCACACTGGGGACCCTCTGTCTGGGGACCCCCCGCTGCCAGCCCATGGGCAGGCTCCTGCTCATGCCCCCCCTGCTCATGCCCCCATGCATGGAGCTGCCAGGCAGTGCGTGAGACTCCAGCTTCTGCCTGCTGCTTGGATTTGGATGCCATGTGAGGTTTTTTCCCCTCCCTAGTCCCTGGCCAAGTTGCAGTTTAGGCAGTCGGACTCACCATTTTACCTCTTTTTGGGATGGGAGGCTGTGATTTGTGATGCCTGTGCATGGGCAGGGAGAAGAGGGGCTCGTGGCACCCCTGGTGCCCCTGCCGCAAGCCCACAGCGGGGGAGGCAAGGAGGAGGATGGGTAGAGACATCAGGTCTTTTCTTTAAACCCAGGAGTTTTCTTGATCCATATCAGGAACTAATAATTTGGTCCACAGGGGTGTTAACTCAGCAGATGGGCTGCCTGACCTTTCCCACGCTGGCTGGAGATGGCAGCGTGTGATGATGCCTTCAGAAAGTGCCTGAAAGTGGTGAAGATTTTTTCCCACTAGATACTCAGCCTTGAGAAAGCAGACAGAAACTCCAGTTATTGTTCAGTCCCATCCCCCCCAGTCCAGCCAGACGAGTATGGAGAGCTTTCAACCATGAAGCTGATGAAGGGTCTTATGATGAGCGGCTGAGAGAACCAAGGCTGTTTAGCCTGGAGAAAAGGAGTCTTAGGGGAGACCTTATCGCTCGCTGCAACGATGTGAAAGGAGGTTGCAGGTGAGGGGCAGTCTCTTCTCCCAGGTAACATGCAATAGGACAAGAAGAAATGACCTCCAGTTATGCCAGGGGAGGTTTAGATTGGATATTAGGAAAAATTTCTGCACTGAAAGGTTTGTCAAGCATTAGAACAGGCTGCCCAAGGGAGTGGTGGAATCACCATCCCTGGAGGAATTTCAAAGACCTGTAGATGTGGTGCTGAGGGACATGGTTTAGTGGTAACTTGTCAGGGTTAGGTTGATGGTTGGACTCGATGGTCTTCAAGGTCCCTTCCAACCTAAGTGATTCTATGATTCTATGTATAGAGAAAAGCCCAAGGAAAATGTGCGTCTTGGCTCTGCATGGAAACGGGATGGGACGTGCCCACACAGCAGATATTTCCTTGTGGGAGTGAGCATGGCTCAGCAGTGCTGCTGGCCAAGCTCTCTGCTTGAGCAGGCATGGCACCACCTCTTCCAGTCATGCTTGTTGGGTAAGTTTTTCTCCACTGGTTTTATTTTTTGGCCATACCCAAACAGGAATGGAGTTTTTACTGCAGGATGAAGCTAGTGGATACAGTGGCACAGGCTTTGCTGCAAGTGTTGCATATTTTTGCAGGTGTTCAATTTTAGTTGCTCGTTCTGGCTGTATCAGAAAAGGCAGAGTAAGAAAAGCATGTTACATCCCAGGGCTGTTTGTGTATCTGAGGTTTATTGTCTTGACCTTTCCTGAAACAAGTTCTTAGCTCCTCTGNAAGGGGGGGTGTGTGTCTGCTAAGCTGAGCAGCAGATCTGGTTTCTAGGAAGGGTGCTGACAGGATACCAGGAGGTCGAGATTTGCCACAATTGGGACAAATCTTTAATAGTTTTTGTCCAGCTCAACAGGATCTGCTAGTTCTGCTCCTTGCCTGCAGTAAATAGTCGGGGAGCAGGTGATTTTATTCAATTTAAGGCAATGCAGCTTAGTTTTCCTTGATTTGGGGTGAGGGGCAGAGTTGGCACAAAACATGTGCACACAATGGTCAGGTTAGGTCAGATACTTCTCACTTTACCTTTTGAGAGTGAGACCTGGCATTGCATGCAAAGACACGTAGTCAGATGTCCAGAAAAAGTTCATCCTGGCTATTTGAGGTGACGTTGAAAGCTAAGGGTACAGAGATCAAGGGCTTCTCTCCCCTCTCTGCTTCCCTCCGCTGAAGACCAGAGCAACTTGCCAAGGAGCTGCTCCGAAGCTGGTTGTCACACCAGGCTGGTGACCTCTGCGTGCTGCTGCCAGGTCCCTGCCCAACTCACAACAGGTTTGCACAACCCAAGTGCTCTTCTCTTCACCCAGATCTGCCCTCATCCCATTGTCCTTGCCATCCTCACCTGCAGGGCAAGAGGGGTGAGAGGTTGGCGTTGGGTCCCCCAAATGGCTGGAGTTCAGCTGGAGCATGAAGATGGGGCAGCTTGCACTGCTTCTTCCTCACCTCAGACAAAAGACTGAGGTCAAGGACTGAGACAAAGGTCTCCAGGACCTTTAGCAACCCTAACTAGTCTCAAAAATGTTAAGCATGCAGACATGTGCCCATAGCATATGGGGGGAGGAGCTGCAGAAATCTGCTCTCCTCTACTGGCAAAGCCACCCATGTTGGCACAGGTGAGCTAATCACCGCCACGGACAGCTGGGAGGCTTTGCAGGGTGCTGCAGCTCGTTGAGAAGTGCGAGCAGCCCTCTCCATCTCCACCCCACCGTGGCGGCCTGATAAAGGACCTTCCCTGCAGGCACAAGTTTGCAAACTCATTTTTTTCCCCTACGCAGAGGAACTATACAGGGGGGTGGTGGTGGTCGTGTCACCCCATGCCAAGGATTCCTGGTGTGCCTTCAGCCCTTCCTAGCTAGCCCACAGTGTTAAGAAAAAGCAGTTTCTGTGGCAGGGCTGAGCAAAAGCACAGCCACCAAATGAAATCCAGCTAGTTCTTTATCTGCAGAGCAAGCAGCAGAAGAGAAGCCAGCGCTTGCTGGGCGCTGCAAGCTCTGGGCTGGAGAACATTCAGGACTGATTTCAACACCAGCCTCCTGCCTGCGCTTCCCACCGAATGGCTGGTTTCAGAGCAGAGCTGGTGGCTGAAGTGAGGATGAAGTGGAAGGGCTGATGCCGGACAACTAGGGAGGCTTCACCTCTGTAAAAGTGCTGGCTAGTGGTTGGTCTTGGCATCTCATGAAGGCATCCCACCTCTCCCATGCCAGGAACAGCCAGAAAACCATTGACATACTGCACAACTGAGCCCCAGCGCTGAGCTGAGAGGGGACTTTGGGGCATGTTGGGGTGGGATGCCCTGGTGGCACAAGACCAGCTTACCTGCCCAGCCACTTTGCTGTGGTCCCGAGGTTTAGGAGGCAGCTTTAGGAAACCCTTTGGCTGCCATTCCACAGCTCTGTTGTTATTCGTGGCCAACTACAATCAAACGTGGATGTTGTGGAGCCGAAAGCGTTTAAGACTTCAGAGACTCGGGCTCAGGGTGGCTGAGAGAGAATGTCAATGGAGGAATGCAGCCTACCTCATGGACCTTGACTCAGACAGAAATTTAGGCTGAGGCAGGCAGTGACTGGAGGGATTAAATCAGCTGGTGTGGTCTTGCCCAGGATTTTACAGGGAGAGGATGCAACCCATGGAGGAGATGAGGTCCACCCTGCCTGCTGAGCTACCCCCCCACACCCCAGGTGCTGCTGGGGTCAGTGCTGTTTCACAAGGGCGGTTTGGGGCACACCGTGTCACCAGCTCCCACATCACCAAAGTCCCCCATAGGCTTCATGGAGATGTCGGCACCAGCTAGGAACCATGTACTTTGACTGCGTTCAAACAAGCCTTTTGATAGCAGCGATGAGGGGATATTTGTCCTGCTTTCTGCCTCCACAAAGGCAGGATTAGGACATCAGAAAGTCCTGCTGCTTAATCTTCCTTTGAAGGGACTTGGAAAAAGAAAGAAAAGAAGGAAAGGGAAAGAACAGAGCGCCAAGAGCAGGCAGCCTATGTGAGCCTATAAGAAGAAAGCATTAGGGTAACATGCCTAAGCTTATCATTTGTGATCTTGAGGTGTCCTCAGAGATTCAACCTTCCCTGGTGAAAGCTAGTATTTTTAGCACAAGTCGAAGGCCTCTGCTGTGGTCCCTGCAGCAATGAGATCCCTCCCTGACCCCATGTGAGGACTCTTTTTTTAATTCTTTGCTGCTGTAGCGCACAGCAAGCGAGCATTTTGCATGTGCCAGGGAGGTTTGGAGGCAGCTGGGAAGAGCTGGCTGATATTCGGGGAGCACTGTGCCAGCACACAATATCCACTGCAGTCTCTTCTCTGCCTTTATTTCGTAGAATCATAGAATCACCTAGGTTGGAAGGGACCTTGAAGATCATTGAGTCCAACCATCAACCTAGTACTGCCAAAACCACCCTGAAACCATGTCCCTCAGCACCACATCTACAGGTCTTTTAAATAACTCCAGGGATGGCAATTCCACCACTTCCCTGGGCAGCCTGTTCCACTGCTTGGCAACCCTTTCTGTGAAGAAATTTTTCGTAATATCCAACCTAAACCTCCCCTGGCATAACTGGAGGTCATTTCCTCTTGTCCTATCATTTGTTACTTGGGAGAAGAGACCGACTCTCACCTCTCTACAACCTCCTTTTTATAGAGAGTGATAAAGTCTCCCCTGAGCCTCCTTTTCTCCAGGCTAAACCAGCGCGGTTCCCTCAGTTGATCCTCAGTTGCTCCCTGGACCCCAGTTTCTCCTCCTCTTCTAGAAATGGGAAACAAGCAACACATGTGGGAGCTGTCTCTGCTTTGGCTGGGTGGGGACTTTTCAAGACACATCACAGTGCAAAAGGTGCAAGAAAATGTGCAAAGAAATGTGCAAAGCCCCCAAAACATGGGCACTTCTCTGCCGGCGGCTTGGTTTTGCTCTGCCAGGGCTCCGCTCCAGCCTGCCCCAGGCTGTGCAGAGGCAGAGGATGCTGGGTGCTTCCCTGTTTTTCCCATCCGCTGGCGCTTTTGCCCTTGAAAAAAACTCTCATCTTCCTGAGGCGTTTTGATCGCTCTTGGTAGAGACTGCCTTTTTTTATGCCTGCAGCATTATCACTTCCCTGCCCCTGTGCACCGGAGCTGCCTCTTGCACGGTCTGCAAAGCAGCCAGACACTGCCTGTTTTTCCTGCTTTCTCCCACCCCTTTGCCTGCCCTCGGAGCACAGAGGCACATTGGCAAGGGGACATGGGGCAGCGGAAGGGTTGGGAAATAGAGAACATTTGGGGGTCGAGTGGCAGAGAAAGGAGGGAAAGCAGGTACCTGCTGGGCTGGCAGATTCGAGCCCTGGCGTGGTGGGAGTGGAGGTGTCAATACAGACACCTGCAGGGACGTGGGCAATAAATTAATTTCTCTGTCTTTGCAGAGCTACAGCCTTTAAATTCACCTCTTTTATTCCATAAGGACCACTGACTGCAAAAAACAGATGCCATCTGTCCGGCGTGCCTTGTAAATCAGATTTTAATCGTCTCGGGGAGAGAGCTGTCTCCTGCCGTGTGCGGCAAACCAGGTCTGCAGGAGTTACTCTGCAAAATTTACATTTCTGAGATGGGTTAGTGATTAGGGCTCTGGCTTCCTACTGCAGAAGCTGGAATTCAATTTCTCCCCCACTCATAGCTTTCCTGGCTGGTGGTGGAAAGAGGCTTAGGCCATGCCTATGTTGATCAGGTAAGTGCAGATCTGGTTCTCACCTCCCAGCTGACCTCCCTCCCCACCACGCTCGCACCGCAGCACAGTGCACAACCAGTACAGGCGGGGGGACTCCCATGACGAAGGACACCTCCGAGCCAGGACAAACAGAGGCACCTCTGAGATCTGCTTTTGCTCCTTGATATCCAAAGCAACAGATTGCACAGATGCTGGTGTCGGTGTCGCCGTCTCCTCCGGCGCTGTCAGCAGGCTGATTCACACCAGCCTCGGGCTCGCTCGGCGGATAATGCGGTCGTTTCCAGGGCTGCTGGATGCTGCCGTAGGGGAGGAGGGAGCCAGGGAGAGAAACGGCACAAGGTCAGACTTTGTCTGATCTCATACAGCCCTTATACAATTCTATAAGGCAAATGGCGTATTCCTATAATAATAAAATGGGCTGCCAAGGATGCTCAAAAGTAGGGTGAACTGTCCTTATCTCTTTTTTTTAGTCATTATATATTGAAAAATCATTGCTGGTATTACAGGGAAGCTGCAAAGCTGCCTCTTTGTGAGTAAAGAATCAATAATTTGTTTTCTTCTTCTTCCCTGTATGAAAACAACACCATTAAATCATACTGATTTATTAAAAAGGCAGTACCCCCTCAAGCACAAATGACAAGGCTCATCACGAGCCTGCCCGTGGGGAGATACAGCTCTCTTATCGACAGCCTCTATAGACTTATTTATCAAAAAAGAGCTTAGCGTGGTCATTTATTTATTTTTTTTATAACATGATTTCATTATTTAAGAACGTGGTTTTTTATTAGTCAGCATGGCCAAGTTTTGACCCTCACAGAGGTACCCGTGGGGGCAGAGCAGATACACCCAGCGTTACCTGCTGGAAGCTTTGAGGCAAATCTCCGCTCCTTCTCCTCTGTCCTCATCCCAGGGATTTTCCAGGCAGGATGGCTTTCCGCAGACAGCCTGCAGCTCACTGACTCACTCACTCACCTCTGCCACCTTATGTGCAAGAAATGCAGCCTTCCAGACAAGAGTATTGTCAGATCAAAAAAGGGTGGTTAGCTTGGTCATATCCTGGGACAAGTCAAGTCCTGTCAGCTCATGAAAACCCAAAACTCCAGCACGGGAGAAAACAATGCGTTAGACAGGAAGAAAACAGTCTGAGGAAGAACTAATGGTTACAAGGATCCAATTCACTAATTTCTTTAATGTGGTGAGTTTAATCTGGAGTTTAAACTTTTGAAAGGGTACAGGAGAAGGAGGGTGGATCACCTTAGCATCTTCTGACACGCTGCAGAAGCAAACCTGCACCCTTGGTTCACACAGGCAAGGGCACCCATCGTTCAATTTGCGTGACATCTTCTTCCCCCACCTCTGCAGCGCAGCAGCGGTTACAGCTGGGTCAAATATTAATTAACTCAATGGGGTGGAGGGCACAAAGGCAGTATGGCTTGTATGGAAGCCATTTAATTGGGAATCACTTAAGGAAATTCCCCTGTCCCCACAAAGTCCCCAGAGAGTTGTTCTGCAGGACATCTCCGTGGAGGTGTTTGTGATGGAGCTCTCTGAAGGTTTGGGCAGCGGTCACCAGGCTGGTATGAGGTGTGTGATGAGCAACTTCTGGAATTAAGAGCATCAAAGCAAGTTTGTAAAAATGTGCTAATGAGGGGTTGTGTATTACACAGCTAACGGGGAGAGTCCAGCCTCTGCTGGTTCACGGACTGCCCTGCCAGTGCAAGCCCTCTGCTGCACTGGGATGTATTTTAATCAGATGCTGAACAGGAAAAGAAAGTATTCCCCTTCTTTTTCCATAGAGATTCAATCATTTGTTCCACCAACGCCCTGGCAAGGCACCTTTACCAACAGGTCTGTAATGAATAATTATTTTCAAAATAATTAACTTAACCTAAATGGTAAAAAACTTCACGTCTGCTGTATAGCTAGTGGTTGTGGAGCTGATATAAGGAAAAACCCCTTTATCTCAGCTCAGGACACTCTCTGTGATAGCTGTCAAAAATGATTATTGTTACCTCCTGGCAGTTTTGCAAGCCCGGAGTTAAGACCCCATTTCTAACCCCATTTTGAGGACATGGCTCAGGCTTCTTTCTATAAGGGGCTTCAGTGCCCCCAGTTTGGGTAAAGGGGGAAGCAGGAGTTGCAGCACCCATAGCGGGGTGGGAGGCAGAGAGGGTGACAGAGGCAGGACTGGGGAGGGGAGGTAAAAGATGGGACACCCCCTTTTCAGAGGATCGAGGGACACCACGGATTGAATCATTTATTGAGGTGGTTTCTAATCAGCCTGCTAATCAGCTTTGCCAAGTGGATCAAAGAAATTTAAATCCTGGTGCAAAATAAACTTTCCCATTCAAGCCCTGTCAGTCTTCCTTACCCCCGCTGTTCCCCAAAATCCTTATCCCTGACCCAGCTGCTCAGTCCAGCCTCAGTTATGAGGATGCTGGGACCGAGGTGTCGCAGGTGAGACTATATGTTGTCTGGAGGACATTGGGGCCAGCAAAGTGCCACCTCTGGGTGTTTCTTGGGAGCATTGGTGTTAGGACGCGTCCAACATGCTGCCGCTCACTTTGGGTGCAGCTCGTTGGGCGGAGGGGGATGCTGCGCTCACGCAGCAGCACTATGCAATGGGTGAGAAAGGTCCCGGAGCTCAGCCTCCCTTCGGAGGTACAGGGGTCCCCCCACCCCACCACGGCTTATCTGGCAGGGCAGCCTCATCCTTCTCTCGGTGCAGGGACAGCAATCCCAGAAGGACTCCACAAGGTTTGCCGAGGAGTCGAACAGAGGGAGGTTTTGTTTCCCAGAGCAATCCCACAGCAAAGGAGCCGGCCAGGATGACACCAGCACAACCTCACCAGAGCCCAGAGACCCATCATCGAGTCTGGCTCTGTCCTACAGCCCTCCATGAGATCTTTCACTTATGGCCCTTCACAAGCACCGTCATTTCTCCCTTCTTTCTTCCTCTGCAAAGGAAGAGAATTTAAAGATTAAACCCTGCTGAGAAATAAAGAAATGCGTAGGTCCCTTGAGACACAAAGTACAGCTACAACCAACCGTGCGAGCGGGGAAACAGCTTTTCTATGTGTTAGGAGAGGTTTGGCAGATAGGAAAATATTTCTCAGCTGAATACTCTCCCTCTGGTTTGGATTAATAGCTTGGCTCCAGCTTCACACCTCCCATAACAAATAAATTTTAAAACATAACTAGCCTGAGAGAAGAAGTATCTGCGGGATGTCTTTTTAATGCTTATTTTTTCCCCTCTGTAAAGCATTCCTCTTTTAAAAGCTCTCTGGCTCTTCACAGCTCATTTTCCTTGGATTTTATAGAGATGCCTGTACTGAGCACATGTGGACAAAAAGTCTTCATGTTGCTTCTAATGTGGCAACGTATACAAGATACACGTGATAAAAAGAACAAGGCGAGTTGTTCCCAGCAATTTATTTCTTCTTGTGAATTATCCATGAGGAGACCTAGACATATTTTTTTTTACGCAGCCAGCTATTCGCCCAAATTATTTGACACTCCACATGATGGTATTTCACCCTGCAAGGCAAACCCCCTCCACCTGTGTCTGCAGCTGGTCCGCCACTGCCCCTGCCACAGGTTTCTCCTGCCCGTCTCCTTTGCCCAGGGAGGTGGAGGTTTGCACGGGTTTTGCCCCAACACATTCCTGTGGTTTTGGACCACAGGAGAGGACCCTGCGCTGGGATTAAGCCACCACTGCACTGGAGGACTGGGGGAAGTTATTAAATAAGAACTCAACGTATCCTTTGTCCTTCTCTTAAACTAATAAACAATAGACTTTCTCTTCAAAGGTAAAGGAACAGCTAATAAAACACTCACAGGCTCTGTCTTTCAACCCCAATAAAATCCCAGCAAGATAATACCAAAGCCGTCTTTAAATCCAAGCATTGAACACAATGTAGAAATGCCAGACCCCAAACACGAAATAGACCACCGCTGTTTTCCCAATTCGCCTGGGAAGACCCAGGGTTTGGAGGGCTTGCTCCTTCCCTTTTGTCATGGGGTGGATCAAAATGCTTCACCTAAAACCCGGTAGTTAAAAATCAGGTCTTTGATCTCCTGCAGAGAAGTCATTGAGCAGTTTTCAGCTCCAGGTGCAGCGTGGCTCAAGACAAGCTTTATCTATATTTTAGCAATACAGGGGAAAAATACAGTGTCTGCTCCACCATTTCTTTTATAGTCTCCACAAATGAAACTCTTTGGCGGGTGCCCTTTGCTCTTCATCATGCGGTCTCTCAAGATGGGAGGAAAGAAAGTAAAGACGAAGCATAGAGGGGGACACGTGTGGCTCCTCTAAGACAACCTTCTTGTATGGCAGAGGTCTAACTCTGTGGACGGAGAGCATGAAACTCACACCTCGAGGAGGAAACGTCTCTGATAAATGGAGGGGGGCGAGGCCAGCACACCCATGGGACACACTGCTTATTGCTTGCACTGCTCCACAGCCCTTCGACTTGACCAATAACCACCAGGAGGGGACAGGGAAGCTGCCACCAAATGCAGAGAGACTTCTAATACCAAGAGCAAACTTGAATCCTACTTTTGAGGTGGGAGGTGACGCACCAGTCCCAGTCTGCCCTGGCAAAGCCTGGCCTGGCATGGTGGTGGGCTCCTGGTGTGGAGCTGGGCTGCACAAAATGGTTACACAGTCCCAGGCGGTCTCAAAGCGGTCTCAGAGGGGTGGTGGAAGGGTGTTACGTGCCCTTTCATGTGCCATTTCACACGGCAGAAAGGAGAGCGTGCACGTTGTCTGACCACACCTCACTGAGAATGCACAGTTTCTTGATTCTCCTTAGCTCAGGCCAACAGCCAGCTTCCTTAGTTTGGTCAAAGAAGGAGGAAGCAGAGGAGCAGACCACGCCAGAGAAGCTGCCTGGCAGAAGCCCAGTCCCAAAGCATCATGTTTTCCAGCAATGGGTGGAGCTTGCTGCTCTCCTGGCTGCTTGGGCATCCGAAACATAAAACCTGGGGAGCGGCCTCCTGGAGATCTCCAAGGGCAACTCTCTCACAGCCTCTCCCTCAGGATGACTGTCCTTTTTAAACTCTGTCTCCTGGGGGCCCCCTTGGTCCTTCCCCCTGCTTGCTGCTCCACTGACACCAGGAGTGGTGGCTGATGAGAGCTGGCAGGAGCCTGGGCACAAGTCTGCAAGCTGGAGAGAAATGGGAAAGACGCGGCGTTAATTACGATGGCTTGGGACCAGCTGGAACTGTCGCGCCGAGTTAACCGAGGAGAAAACAGCTCACGGCTCAGGGACAAGTCGGCCCAGGGGGCTTGACGGGAGGATGCCAGATGAAAACCAGCACCACGTGCTGACCGCGGCGCTGGAGCATCGCCCTGGCATCAACGCGGAGGCAGCTTAGGTAACGGGGAAAACAGCAAGCCTACCAGCAGCGGCATCTTCCTTTGAAGCCCTGCCGTTACACTTGGCTTTCCAGACTGGCAGGGCTCGAGCTGCCTTCTTATCTAAATTGGGAAATTAATTACCCTGAGCCGCACCTCCAAGGGAATGACGGGAGGCTCACTTTCGAGCCACTAAATCAAGCTCAGCGAAGCAGCCCGGAGCCTCGTCGCTTGGCGTGCTGCAAGACTGTGGCTTTCAGCGGGCAGGACATTAAGGGAAACACTGTGCATCGAGGTCCAAAATACCTGGAGGTCTTGCTGGAGAGCTGGGCTGGGGCAGTGGCAGACGCACATCAGGTGTGCGCGTCCACTAGAGGTCCCAGTGTGGTTATTTAGACTGTTTAAATGGAAATGGACAAAACCTATTAAAATAAATGGCACTGATTTTATGCTTCTTACTGCCTCTGTTTCAAGGTGCCAGTTTACGGCTAGTTTGCATTTATAGACAGCTTGCTTCTTCACAGTGTTTCTTCGCAAAGTCGTAGGTCAGGCTAAAAGACCCCCACCTTTTGGGTCTGGTTTGATTCTGTGGCAAGGGACAGGCTTCCCTGGGAGTCAGGGAGCTTCAGAGTTAAGCAATAAATGGGTTCCTTTTCCAGCCAGTTACAGATTGATCCCTCCGCTTGTGAATCTGCGTAAAGAGAATTGGGCTCCCAGGGCAGCGCAGGCAACAGGAGTCCTATTTCACAGCCCCAGCACACCTGGCTGTGCCCGCAGCACCATACACCTATTTCACAGCTCTCTGCTTTGGTCTTTTTCCCCAGTAAGCAATTGCATTCAAGGCCCTGATTTTTGTTTATTCCTCTGCAACCCGCGCGGTTGTTTACACGAAGGCAAGGGTGCGAAAAAAGCTATCCAACCAGAACAGGAAAAAAAAAAAAGGGGGAAAAGCTCCCTGGAGCTGCAGTTGGATGCACTGACTGCACCTGGTTGGATTTAGGCATGTTTGCTTGCTCCTGAAACTGTTGATCACCTGATGGTGGTAATATTTTCCTAAAGATTATATGGGATTGGCTTTAAGAGGTTCTTTTTATTTCAACCAAGCAGAGAGCATTTCCAGGTAAAGGGTTTATCTGGCCTGGAGCAGCAGAAAGCGAGTGGCGTTACTGCTTTGTGTGTGTAAATTTGTTTTTTGTTTTTATTTTTGGTCGTCCTGTCTCCCCCCCAAACTGTTACTGCTGTGAAAGAAAGCTGAGAAAGCAGAGCCAAAAATCCTTGCCTAGAACTGCTCTTTGGTGGTTTTCTTCCTACCTACATGCCGTGCACTCAAGCTTTGCAGCACACTTTTGCGGCGGGGGCAAGGAAAGGCTGCCCCGAGATTTCCACCAAAAATTCTACAATGCAGGCAGGGACTCTCAGGTCAGCCCCACCGGTTTCTCAGCCCTTCCTCTTGCCTGGGAAAAGGAAAACGGTCTACATAAAACACTATTTAGTCAGAAACCACCCTCTAACCCCTAAGGAATTGTTGAAAATTCCTTGTTTTGAATGGGAACGTAGCACTGGAATTTAGATTTTTCAATTAAAAAGTAACTGCCTCCATAATAGAGTTTTTTCATGGTGGGAGGGAGGAAAAGTTGTCAAAGAAACAAAGCGTTTCTCTCA
This sequence comes from Chionis minor, assembly GCA_013398295.1. Lineage (NCBI taxonomy): Eukaryota > Metazoa > Chordata > Aves > Charadriiformes > Chionidae > Chionis > Chionis minor. Next base: position 29,103 of record VZSF01003343.1, on the reverse strand, counting down.
GAAACAGCTGGGATGTGCAGCTGTAGTGTCTGGTCCCTTGGAGCTGCAGCAGCGATGTCCTCTTGTCCCCCTTCTCCAAGGAGAAAGCATCTTCCAGGCAGCACCATAAACCAGAGGATGACCTGTGGAGTCACCTCCTGGCCAAAATTTAGCAACCAGGAGGTGGGAAAGAACAAGAACCCAAAGTACCTGCAAACCCTCACTCCCAGCCAGCATTCCCAAACTGAATCCAGTTCTTCCCCTCAAACAAAACACATTTCAAATTGCTCCTCTGAAGCACCGTCATAATCCTGGAGGAAGAACTTGGAGGAAGAAGGAAAGAAAGAGATTGTTCATGACTGTCTGGTTCTGAAACAGAAAGGTATTCATGCATAGAGGAAAGTACCTTTCTCTGTCAGAACAAAATAGACAAAATGAAAAGATGTTTATGAAATATGGAGGGCTGCACAAGCAATTCTGTCAGGGGCTCCCTGGCCATGGCTGGAGGCATGCCGGTGTTTTCCCATGGAGATTTTGCCCCTGCTCACCCCACCCAAAGTCCAGCTCGAATTTTCCATCTTCCGATGGCAAAACAGAAGATGGAGTCTACAGAAGCGGGAGTAAAAAGAACAAAGTAATGGAGAAGGTGATATAAATCCTTGAAACCGAGGAGCAGGTTGGGAAGCGGGCTTGTACAAACAGCAAATCTTGGGATCCCCAGCTAAAACCACTGGCTTGGACTCACAGTCCTCCATTGGCCTCTCACCTGAAGAACAGGAGACTCTCCAGTAACTCGCTCCAGACAGCAGTGCCCCACACTGCTTCCCTCTCCTCCATGCTTCTTGCAGTGAGAATCCCGTAAAAACCCAGGCACATCTCACGAAAGCACTGGCCAGATGGCCACCAGTCCTCCTGCCCTGCTAGTCAGCTCGAACAGCAGCACAAACCTCTGCTTCCTAACCCTAGATATGTAGCTGGGTAAATAAATCAGGTATTAAAGCTGTCTTGAATGAGGAGAAATGGGCATCACCCACCAAAACACGTGGGTGAAGGAGGAGAAGAGTCTGCCCAGGCCAACACACCGCTTCATACCATGCCTGTATGGTGGCAGCGGTGTCAGGAAAAGCAAAACACAGGGAGAGATGCCTCCAGCCAGCCCAGACCTGGTGGTTGCACCCGGGTGGAGTGGAGACACAGGGCTCTGTGGGTGGCAGCCACCGGCCCCCTGCTCCCCTCTGCCCTTGGGCAGGTCCCCTGTGGCAGGGCTGGGGGAGCCACCAGGCAGCAGACACAGCTTTGCACTCGCCCAAGCCTGCCACTTGTATCTGCTGGGAAGGAACTGCCAACCTCCAAGGAGTCCATGGGGACGCTCCTGCCATAAACAGTCCCTGAATACAATCAGACCTGGCTCCCTGGGGCTGAAGGGGAGGGAAAGGCCAGTATTCAGCTCTGGTTTTTTCAATATTGGTGAATTCGCCCCAAAACAAGAGATCTATCAGGGTCCGCACAGCAGCTGCTGCCTCAGTGCCCATTCGCGGATGGAAACGGGGACCTGTCAGGTTTTTGCCAGGCGGACTGAAGAAGCAGGAGAAAGAGACTCATCGTGGAAATGTCACACTGATAGAAATGTCCGCAGGAAAACACAGTGGGAAGATGACATTGCTGCCGGCGATGGTATGTCTACAGGCTGTCCCACCTCCATCCACCTTAGCCCCACGCTGGCTGAGCTGGAGGGGGTGACCACTATAACCAGAATAACATCAAAGTAGGGAGGAACAAAAGAATAGTGAGTGCCTAGGACGGAGAAGAGAGATGCTGAACTGGGTAGGTACTAGATGCTACATTATGCATACAGGGACACGGCTAACCCAGAAGGTAAATCAGGCAATTCGAGCGAGCTGTTTGAATAAACACTGAACAAAGGGAAACTCAATTAAATTTTAAAGGTAACACATTTTCAAATGGCGGGACTAAGCAGCATTTAAAGGAGATGATTGCTGCCAAGTTATTTCGAGCAAACAGGCAGCTATTCGGTTTATCTGCTTGAACGTGCCAACAATTAATTTAGTAATCAGCACGTTCTGAAGGGACGATTTTGAGAGGGTGACAAAGAGGGCCAGGCCCTCAGTCAGTGTAAATTCGCACCGGCTTGCTGCGTCGCAGCCGGCCCCACACGAGGAGAGGGTTTGGCTCAAGCCCCCTGAGGGGGGACATGTTGGGGGAGGTGACTTCTCTTACATAAGGACGGTGATGTGCCTTGCACACATGCAGATGGTGATGCTTCTCATACCACCCACAGCACAGATGGACTGTCAGTCATCACATTGAAAGTCATTCCAAGAGCGTGCCTACCCCAAGTCCAGCAGGGAAAAATTAAGTGCTCTTTTATCCACTAAACCTACCCTGCCTTACACCGCGCAGACACCAGAAGCAAAAATATTGTAGAAATAAGTCTGCTATTTATACAGCTCAGCAAATGAGATACAGCAATAAAGATGCTGAAGTCACCTTTTTGTTTAATATAAATTGAATGACGTTGTGCTTATAGACTCCCTTTCAACCAGGGATCCTTTCAACCAGGGATCCCGGAGAGCAACAACCTCCTTGCCACACAGGTGGATCAACTTCTGCCCTAAAGAGGCTAAAGGCTCAGGTCAGAGCCCTTGCCAGCCCACTCGCTGTGAATGCGGCTCTGCTTCCAAGCCATCTACACCAACAGCATGCAGGGTTCTAAAATAAATCATTTCCTAAGCGTCTCAATTTAATTTGGGTCCCGTGAGCCACTAGTGTCTCGGGACAAGCCATCCACACATCCCAGAAAGGTGGGTGTGCAGAGCCTTGGAGACAGGGGCACAAAGGTGGCCTGAAATAGAATAAAATAAATAAATAAATAAGTAATTCGGTAGACAGCTTTGAAAAATATTCCTGTCATATGTTTACCTTGAATAACATATTTAGTTGTTAGAGACTGAGGTGGTGAAGCCAAAAAAGGCACTTTGCATTATTTCTCACCAAAATCTTCTAAGAAATGCTCTGTATTTCCTAAGCTGTCCTTTAAAGGGCTTGGTTTTCCTTTTTACTTTCCTTCCCTCCACAGTAGCTCTTAGAAATTCCAAAATTGTTGCCATTAAGAATTATTACTTCCTCAAGAAAAGGACCTGTCCAAAAGAATCAGGGGAGGGGAGAGGAAGGAGACGGAAAAATCTCAGTTTGAACTCTGCAAACTCAAGTATTTTGATTAAATGTCTCCAGTCACTTTCTGGGGGTGTAAAACCCTCACCAGGTGACCAGTCTGGATCACAGCTAGCACATCACTGCCTGCCCCTGCCACCCACAGGCCGCCTGTGAGAAGGAAGAAGACAAAAGCTAGAGAAATACATAGGGATGGTAAACAAAAATTGCAATAATTTTGCCAAGCAAAAGCTAGCCAGCAATAAGTTATGGTAGGGATGGGTTTTTCTGGATGAGGTTTAGGATTCTGAGCCCTTGTCAAGGTCTAAGTGCACTGTGTAAGCACTGGGGTATCTCTGGCTGGTGAGAGGAGGCTCAGCTGGTGGCCACCACCTCCCTCCCCTGCTCCAGTGCCCCACCAAGACACCCCACTGGCTGCGCAGAGGGAGACGAGGAGGAGCCGGGTTGCACCCATGCAAGAACATCACTCACAGAGTAACAACATCCTTACTGCATCTCGCCTGGCCAATAGCTTAGTGATGTCTTCATGCTGCACCCAGCTGAGGGAGCAAGCTCAGGACGCCCACCTCTGTGCCACTCTCCATCATGTAGAGGACAATTCCTGCCTGGAACAAGGGTTTAAAAGCCTTGCAGAGGATGCTGATAGCCTATGTCCTGCCAAGAGACTATCTCAAAAGGGCTATTAAAAGATACATTAAAACAAAAGAAAAAAATAAGATTTCATTATTATTTCCCAGTGCACTAGGTTCCTGAGAAGCTGGCAAACAAGCGCTCTAGAAATTTTCTGATGTGAGCTCCCACAGAGGATCATGCCAAACGCCACCTGCCAGGCTGCTTAAGAACAAGTCCCTCTACCACTTGTTAGCCCTGGCTTCTCTAGGAAACAGCCTGGCTTGGTGGCTTTTCAGCCCCCAGTTTGTGCTACTCTAACCTGCTCCCTGCTCTTCCAGGCTACGCCTCCGGGGCAACTGGTCTTCCACCACATTAAGGGACGGTCTGTTTAAGGCAAGTGTCATCTGTAAGTCTCAACTTTCTACAAGTGCCGGTGGCAGCACGTACTTCCCAGGAAATATACCCAAGCCATATCGGGGTTGAGCCTCTTCAGAAATGTTTCTGTTCTTAGATATGGTTTTTGAAGGTGAGATAGGCCTGTAAGCAACGGAAAATAACAGCAGCATGGATTGCTCTGGCTCTAATAAAGTCACTACCACACTCAAGAAGTCCTGTCCCATAGGGAACCATATTATCATACAACATGCAGCTCCTGCTCCAACACCTCACACATGGAAGCTGGTAAATGCTCCATTTGGTCCTCCCTCATCCTCGCACTGCTCCTTGCGCTTTGGCTAATTAAAATGAGATATGAAACTGCAGCCAGAGAAAATCCTCCTAGATGATCCATCTCCGTAAGCACGGCCAAGCCTGGCAGCAACGAGTTCGAGACCAATGGATCTATCTATTAGCATCCTGCACTGCCTCCAGAGGGTTTTGAATTTAATCCCAGCTATTTCTCTTCACGCAGGACAGTGAGGCCAGAGAGCACCAGAGAGCTTAATGCTCTGGAAGCAAAAACAAATGATGCAATGGTGGAAGGCGCGAGTCTCTTGCACAACACAACTTGTCAAAAGGAGCCCTGTAAGCTGGCCTGAGGTACCGGCAGGTTTGGAAATACAGTAACCTGATTTCCTATGCATGTGAGAGATGCAGCCCCAGCCCCTGCGCGTGGTGAGCCTGCATTCGTTACAGCATTAAACTTTTAAGCAACGCCAGGCAAGCGTTCCTTCTGATCAATTAAGTGGCATTGACAGAGAGAAAAGTCCCGCTGGGCTTTCTTGAAACGTGAAGGCTGGAGGCTGTGTGAGAGGATATTCGCGTCAAGCAAGGGAAACAAACAGCCTGTGGGGCAAGGGAGGATCAGGGGCAAAAAAAAAAAAAGAAACAGGCCTGCAGAGCTCTGATGGCAAAGTTATTAAAAAGAAAGAAAATTCACTACAGGGAGATGTTAGCACTCCAGCACAGTTCTTGAGGTAGCATAAATCAGCATAACATTACTGCGCCCAATTTAGGACAGCTACAGGGCCACGTACTCTCAGCGCTGCATGCTCCAGCAGAGCAGGAATTCAGGTATAGCAGTGAGGTTCAAGTACAGACATCCTTATACTGGGCAGGCGCTGGAGGCAAATGGCCACATCACTGCCACGACTTCAGTGTTCAGCTACCTCAGAATTCGAAAAGGAAAAATCCTTTCATTTTGTTTCCACCTTTTAAAGTACCCACAGCACCGATGAAGAAGACAGAACCTGAATGCACATTTTTTGGAAAGCCCATTTGATTTATCTTCCGGGAAAAGGGAGTCTCTGAATGCAAGAGACCATTTCAAGCTATAGTTAAGAGCGTGGAAACACGCAAATATGGCACTTCATCGCTCTGTAGCCAATTTTGTTCATTAGAATAATTAGGATATGAGAAGAAAATAGTTAATGTGCTGTAACCAATCTGCAAATATTAGAAAATCTGCAATCATATGAAACTAATTTTAAGTGAAATGGAATGGTCTACAAATTACGGGCAAAGAATTGACACAAAAAGCACCGAGAAAGGCAGGAAAGCAACACACAGACCAATAGCCCGCCCAGGATGAAGGGTGGTTAGGAGAACACAGGCAGCTGACACTCCCAAAGAAAATTACTTCTGAGAACCGACGCGAAACCAACGCTGACTAAATTTCAGCCTTCTGAAGGCTCACTCGGTAGAGACCTCGTAGAGTGCCAACATTACCAACCTTGCAACAGCCTGCAGGAGGATGGCTGCTGGTCACAGGTCTACCTTCAACTTGAATGGATGCAGGGATGAAAGATTGCTGCAAAACCCTTCTGTGAGTGGGAGCTAATCAGCCAGTGAGGTCCTGGGGATCTACAGATCCTGGTTCCTTCCAGCACCAGCCTGCTCTCACATCTGTCACCTGTTCATGAAATTCTTCTGACCTCAGCTCTGACATACGTGGCATGTAATGTGCAGCCATGTGGAGGCTTCACGGCACAGCTCAGATACTTACTTCGGCAAAAAGCCCATTTTGTCCTAAGAAAACAACAGAAGTATTCACGGATCCCTTTAAAACATCAAGGAAAAAATTATTAGTTGGCAAGGCTACAATGGCAAAGCAAACACAGACTTTGGAATTGTTTTTTTCTCCCCTTTAAATCATGAGCATGTTTGAAAACAAAGCGAGACATAATGAAAATACAGAAGTAGCACTCGCCCGAAGGTCCAATGTTGTACTGCGGTGTTTCACTCGTTTTTCAATGTTCCTGTTTCTTGTCTGATTTGTATAGCAATGTTTTTCTCCCCCTTCTCTCTAGAATTCATATTATAGTCCTGCCTTGAGATGCTCATCTATCAGCCCGTCACTCTGAAAGCAAGCTATTTATCCTACTCTTCAAAGATCCATCCAGAACTCGGGAGGACAGTGGGGACCAGGGAGGGAGAGGAGAAGGCACTTTTCCTGTTGCTTTAACACCAGTTATAAACTATGGACGCTAACATCTACCAGAGAAACATCTCACCCTCCTGACCCTTTTTTCCTCTTTTCCCCACGAGCTGCACTTTTCATACAGAGCTTTTTTTTCTCCAGAGACAGCGTTATTGAGGGCCTCCACGTAAAGGAGAACTGCGCAGGATCAGGATTAAGCAGTCAGCACATTACCCCTGCAATGAAGCCAGAGTCTGATCTCAGGAAAAATGAGTGTAGGTCTAGAATAAACTGCTCCCCTCACTGGAGCAACAGTGGTGCGAGTGTCATCAGCCTGACCCCTGCCACACACTCTGTCCAGCCTAATGCCATGGCCCCCACCTACCTGTCCCCTGCCTGACTCTGCTTCCTCCCACCAACATGTACCTGTTAGCAGCTATTCTCAACCGATTATTCTGATCAAACACCAAAAAAAAAAGGATTTTCTTGAGCAGATTGCTATAAGCGCAATCTCTCCCCAGTCATCCCCTTCCAAACCATCCCTTTCCTTTCCCACAGACCTGTAAGTAATTCAAAATGAAAACATCTTAAAACACAGTAAATTACTTTATCCACTCCACTCCTCCTATCTCCCACCTGCTATTCCAGCCTTTTGCTATTGGGGTGCAGTAAAATCTCATTTTAAACACGAAGCTGACACTGTAGTCTCATTCTCTTCAGCTAAAATATGAAAAATAAAAAGCTACCCATATACACATTTTATCACAGCAACAGATAAATTTATCGCAATAACAATTTTGACAGATAATAAAAAGCGAAAAAATACCGAGGAGGTTTACAGCAGTTTAATGAAGGCTCTCATACGAAATTTTGAACTCAAAGTTACAGTCAGAATCATTGAAAAAAATAACTTACAGTGAAAAAGCTGATGAGAATTGCCCACCTAGCCATGGAATTAACTGCGGTTTAACGCTGTGCTTAAATACTCACCACACAATAGAAACGGATTTAAATCACGACCAAGGTACACACAATTCACTTCCGTTCTGTTTTCAATTACATGTATTCAACATGTAATTTAATCTCGGGAAGGTACTCTGAAGAACACAGAGGTTTTGGTTTTGTTTTGTTTTTTTTTTTTTGAACACTCACTGGAAATAAATACCATTTAAACAACACACATGGAGTGTAATAAAATGGACACTTAAGCACTGGTACAGTCTAGTCCTCTTCAGCCCTCTACAAACTACAAGACAAGAAGTTTTAAACCACAGATGGAGTGGAGAGCAGGGCAGAGCTGTACAGGTAGCGCAACAGGTTATGTACTACACAAGAGCACATCTGCAAAAGGTCCCAGGAGATTTTTGTTGAAGATGCAGCGTATCCACACCAGGTAGATTGTGAAGGGCTTAATGTTTTCTGAGAAGGTGTGATTCTGATGGGACAATATATAAGGCATGTAAGTGTTCTCTCCTTGCTCTTGTATCCACACTTCATATTTCACTTCTCTGACCTTGAGATACTTCAGGTTCCAGGGGATCTGCCAGGACACGGCGAGTTTAGCTTCGCTCGTGCCCTGGACAGAGGCTTGACACTTGGCATCCCTGACTTTGCCAGGGTAGAGGCTACTAGACCACTTCTGCCTCCTGGATCCGGGCTTAGACTTCACAGTCTGCCTGATGACATGGATGAGAGAAGGGATGTTCACCTTTGTGTCCTGGTAGGCACGGAACAGCCACTCAGGGTTGCGGCAGCAGAGATGCCGTGGCACCTCCGTGCTCTTAATGATGCGCTCTTGCTCAGCTTTGTCCAGATGAGCAATCCCACCCTGATCCCAAGGTCTGTCCGGGTAGGTAACGGTGTCTTCCCTGTCAGTGTTCTGCCAGGCAATGTACTGCAGGTCCATGCCAGGAAGGGTTGCCAGGGTTTTGTAAGGAGTATAGTGTTCAGGGTTGATAGCATAAGGAAAGAGCTCCACCACTGTGGCACCTCTTGGCAGGAAGAGAGACATGACTAATTGGGCCCCATGCATGCTGACCAGCATGGATGCATTGCTGATCAACCGGATGATGTCAGAAAATGAATGCTCCTCCAGAGAGACGGTAATGGTTTTCATCTGAAACTCCTGAGCGAGAGCCAGGATTAGTTCTGCCTCATTTAGGATAAGTCTGTTGATTGTTCGACTGAACACTACGATGTACTCCTCACTGGAGCTTTCCTCCAAGCTGATGTTCAGCTTCTGCATCATGAATTTGGTGAACTGCCTGATCTCGTTACCAGAAACCAAGATGTTAGCCTTTGGCCCCTGCGGCTGGACAAATCCATACTGGTACCAGGTGGTGATTTTGGACAGTCCCACATAAGATTTGGTAAAGCAGAGGAGCCTGCCTAGGGTTTTAAGCTGCTCCCTGAGGAGCGGCTGCTTGTTACTCAGTAACTTGTAGAGGTCAAAGTGAACACCTTCTCCCCACCCTTCCATGAAGAAGAGCCGTGCCTCCAGATCTAAATCGGAGAACTGCTGCATGGTGTAGTAAATGGGGAGGAGGTCGTCATGAAAAACGTGCATCAGGTTGTCTGGGTTGAACCTGTTAGCAATCAGTGCCACATCAGGCACGAAGACCGGCTTTGGCATGAATTTCAGCGCAGCGGCTGGCAGCTCCACAAAGTTGAAGTACTGGGTGTTGTGATCTTCCACCGAGGAGAGGTCGAGCAGAGCCGGCTGGAACCTCCGGGAGCCCAGGTTGGGCAGCATGACCGAGGAGTTGCTGTGAAAGTAGACAAACTCCTCAGCTTCGGTAGAGTAGCAGAGGGACTCAAAGCGGCAGATGCGGTCGGTGTGCATCCTGCCGGTGCACACCATCCTGGTACCGTCCTCCACCAGGGCCTGGAGAGCTGCATGGTAGTCAATCTGAACCTGAGAGAGTTCCTGAGACTGACGGGTGAGGACCAACTCCTCTTCAACCATGAAGACATGCTCTCGCAGTTTGATGTATTTCCACAGCACAGCAGCGAGGACAGACACAAGCAGGGCATTAAACACAGCTGCTATGTTCATTCTGTAGTTAGATCCTAGCAAGATGACAGGTGGGGAACGCAATGGAGAGGGAACACATCATTAACACTCCTTGACATGGTGAGGGCAAAGACCTGTGGAAAATAAACCAAGAAAGGAACCATTTAAACATGAGGTTTACAGCAGCACCATAAATCATATTTTATGGACTACTCAAGAGAGTTTAGGCTTTTTTTCAGCAATTTTCCCCCCCTCTGGGGAATGAGGGAAAAGAAAAAGAGTGCCAAAGCACTACCTGAAACTGTAAAAAAAATAAAGCAAGCAGAACTAGGAGCTGCTCTACAGGAAGGCTTCCTCTCTCGTTTTATTTCTGTGCTTTTGGAGAAATAAAGTAAGAGAGTTTGAGGATGAGCTCTATGAAGCTTTGTCAGAAAAAACACTGTGTTCCCTGGGACTTTGGCTCACTCTGCTTTTTTGCAGACCAGTCAAACGGGGAACAGAAGGACAGCGCTACAATCACTGGGCCACTCGCACAGGGCTTGAGAGACCTAGCTCCTTCTCTTGATCTGCCACAGGCCTTGAGCATGGCTGCAAGTACCCAGCTCGGCCTCTTGTCTTTACTGTGCAGATAAAATAGTATAAGGAATATTGCCAAGTATAGATTTTGCTACACTCCATTCCAATATGAAATGTGAACTGGTGAACATAACATTCAACTTCATTTTACTAGGGAGCGGGGGAAGGACTTGCAGGTCTACGGGCCGCCCTGTGGGAGATTCCCAAGTCACTCAGTTGTTTCTTCGACTGCAATCCGGGATCAAAGGCTAGGAGCTGCCATTGTCTTCCAAAAGAAATACTGGCGTGGGAGAGAGGAGAGTTCCGCTCTTTATGTGAAGAACTGATGTTTCATTAAAACAATCAAACCTTCACTTAGCGAGTGCCTGACTTGCACCAGCACAGCCAACCCTTTTACAAATGGGAAGGTAATACATTTGAAGTGTTTCCATGTTGGTGTTTTCCCATTCCAACCTGAGAATCCCTTCTGTGCTGCTCCAAGGCTTCCCTTTTTCTGTTACGGGAGACATCCTGCCACTGTTTTCTTTCTATGTAGAAACAGTACTGGCTTATATCAGAGTATTGATTATATTTTCAACTGTGAACTTCAACTGAGATATTGATTCAACTACAGTATTTATGGGCTCCAATTTTCATTATGCATCAAGGTTCACTGCTAGTCAGAATGTAAATAATTGCAGCCACGACTCATGGGGAACTATACGAAGGGAAATTTCTGATTGGCATATACCCAATTAGACTGTTTCTAACTGCAGTTTTTAAAGGTAGCAATTTAAACTCCCTTTGACGCAAGTTTGGAGGGAGGGGGGGGGGAAAAAGCAATGGCTCAAGCACATGCTCTGACATCCCAAGCATTTTAACCCAGAGCTGCTTGTTCTTATATGCCAGAGTGGAGGAAGACAGCAAGGCATATTTAGGACCAATGCAAACACCTTCTCTACTGCCAAGGGAGTTCTTTTGAAAGGAGAGATTGCAGCCTAAAAGCTTGATGCTGCTATCTGGTTCATGCAGCTTGGAAATGAATGGAGAATCATTCGTGGAATTCAATGAAGTTAGAAGGGATCCCTAGAGCTTCTGCGAGCCCAACAGCCTGTGGGATCCCTGCCTTCGGAAGAACTGAAGGTATGTGGGAGACTGTATAGCGCCAAAGAAATGTGTGCTAGCTGTAAGGCACACAGATTCAAGAGGTGGTCTCTGGGGATCTGAGCAACAATTTCATTTCAATTTCAGAGCAGCTCTTCACCTCCTTTGGCAAGTGGTCTGAAAAACGGCCTCATTTAGCAACTCGCTAAAAGCAAGCAGCAAATTAAAAAGGTGTTGTTTTGATTTCAACCATGGAATAAGAAATGGGAAGAGACCTGGAGTGGTCACCTAATTACCAGGGCGGTCATCCAATTACCAGGGCAGGATCCACTCTCCCTGAACAGCTCCCCCAAAATGCTTATCTACGTCATTCTTAATATTTATTCATCTCTTCTAGCCATAAAGAAGAACTAAGATAAGATCTTTCCTAACACTCAGCCTTTGTTTCCACCACAGCAATTTAAACCTGGTCTTGTCCCAGGTGCCACAGATACCCAGCTCAGATGAATGATGGATGTCACACCACCTCTCAGTCTCCCCTTCTCTATAACCGGGGATGACTGCTGTGCTCCTGATGGCTTTGCAACTCTCAACCATGGCTGCTCCATGGACAACCTCGAATGGAAACCTACTGGGGACAGTGATACCTCATTCAGTTAGGCTCTGCTAATGCAACCAAACCAGTTTTCAGGAAAATAATTTTTGAGGGGGGACAGATCTTAAGTTATTTTTTTTGGTACTAGATTTCCAAAGCTTCGTTTTATTTCTTCACTATCTTTGAAAGACAACTAACGATATCATCCCGCTCTGCACATAACCTCTCGACTACAGACCTCTCATCTCATGAGCACTGTTTTAAATGACTTCAGCAACATTGCCAAGGAAAAGACCAAGCCCAAGCAGCCACATGCAAAGCCTGCAAGTCAGTATGTGAAGGAGACCTTTAACAATCAAGTCCTCTGCTACCGGTACACACTTCAAATGAAGGCCAGCCTGTGGCACTGTGGAAGTTAAACTGCTGCCGGCCAGAAGAACAAAGCACCTCCAAGTTCAACGGAGTCAACACAAGTTGCAAGAACCTGGCAGAGGGGGGAAACCACACAGCCTCTTTATTACTCCAGTAAGGTGGGGAGAGTGTGTATGTGTGAGTGTTTCAAAGGCATGGCAAGCCAGCAGTCCATAAAAACACCCCTGATACAACCTGCATTTCACAGGCATCTCAGTGGTGGAGAGATCCACTGACCATTACAAACCCCTTGAGTGGAACAGGCCGCCTTGGAAACAGCCTGTTCTAATGTTTCACCCCTGACTGATTTGTTCTCTCCCCTCTCTAGGCCCAAGGGAAGGGCATAAGAGGCACTTCAGAGATGCAGCCTGATGGATGCGGCCAATGTTTGGAGGTCAGCGGTTTTCATTTCAGGCTCTGCTACAGCAATACCCACTAAATGGCTACAAACGAAGATCTCAGCTTTTAATAAAAATCACCTGCAAGGCCCTCCTCCATCTCTTCCCTCACTGCAGCTCTTTCACTTCCTTGCACTTAGCTGAAGTGAGTGCATGCGCTTTAGCCAACCAGGTGTCAGGAATGAATGTTAAAAGCTAGCAGTGCTAAAGGACTCCACCTTCATTCCTGTTCCTCATTGCCAATTCATAAATCCTGATTCATGCTGCTTGGCTGTAAGATGCTTTTTATGGAAAGCAGGGGACACAGACAGGAAAGGGTGTCGCAGGCAGAACTGAAAGAGAATTTCACAGGTACGCAGGGAACAGTCTTGATTCTTTGCCTGTTTTGCCACATTTTATCATCCACTTTTTTTTTTCCACCCCTCTAATTTGACACTTTCAGTGAACACAGACCTTAACTAAAATCTTTGGTCCTTCAGGGGGTGACAGAACATAAATAGTAACAAACCATCCCACTGTTTGCTTTTACAGACCCAGGAGAGGCTGCACCAAGGGGGCAAAGGCAAGCAATCTCCCCAGGTCCCCCGGTTCCTCAGTCCCCCAAGCTGAGGTCAGTCACGAAGTGCTGTCAGCAGCAGTACTCCTGGGATGGGAAACTTTTCCAGAAGGCGAAAGATAACTCTGAAATAGGTGAAAGCATTTAGTCTTCCACTTGAAGAGCGCTGCTTTGCAATAAAAGAAACTTTCGTTACTAAATCTCCCTCACAAAATGGGTCTAGAGCTGCCACTGCCCTCCCATGGTGTCACCAGAGAACATCTTAAGAATTGAAAAGCACTTGCCGAAGTGGCGTGCCAGACACACTGCTACTTTCCGTAAGAGCAGAGTCCTCTGTGCTGTTTCTTTCTACATATAGGTCAGCATCTAGGCTGTTCACAGCCCCATCGCCCACAGACTATCCCCCTGCAATTCCTACCACACTCATCCACCTTCTCCCTTCCCAGTGACACTGGGATAACCACAGCTTTGCTCCATGTGAGAAATACGCCCCAGTTACCACGGAAATCGCATGGACTGACTTTTTTTTTTTTTTTTCACTTTGCTTGAAAATGCTAAAGCACCATCCTTCAGCAAGAGAAGATGCAATAGCTGATACACGAGATCCTAGTCGGAAGAGACGTGCACATAAAAGCAGCACAGAGCTTCTTACTGCCAAGCTGGCAGAAGGATACGATGCCCCGTGGGAGGGGACAGGATGTGCCCTTCAGGACTCCCAAGAGGAGCAGGAGTGACAGAGGGAGACAGAAGCGGCAGATTTCCCTGGCATCGATGCTGAAAGGGCAGCAGGGCAGCATGCTCGCAGTGCCGCATGGGCAAAGTTGGGGAGCTCAACAAACATACCGGCACAGGCGCAGCTCAAGACTTTGAAAGGAAAATAAGTTTGTGTCCTGAGGTTTGCACCTCAGCCACAATAGATGCTGCTCCAGAGGCTAAGAGCCTGTGGGAGGGACTCTATTTTTGGTCAGCTTATCTTTCCTTTTTTCCAAAAGAGATCACAGGCATGAAAAGCTTACCCCATTCTCTCCCTCCACCCTCACTAACTTAGCAAAGGGGTCACAGCTTCATCCTCTCAACCCAGATACTGCTGCTCTAACTAGCCCTGATCACTGGTGAGCAGGTAAAGACTTCACAAGCGTGCATCTGGTGCATTCGGCAAGCACCTCCGGCAGAGGCCTTGAGCATCTTTGCAGGTCCGTAGTACTCTCATGAAGTTTGGACACAGTAGCATCTTCTCCCTGTTAGCTGCTGGTCATCTGATGTTTTAAATATCCTCAGGAAGTGGGACAGCAACAGGAAACATAGTAGATGGAGAAGCTGTTCTTCATCTCTTCTTAACATGTCGAGGAGATCAGAGTGGGTGGGATGGGAGAGATGAATTTCTACTAATAGGCTGTTGGCAAAAATTAATCTAAACAGTCCTTCAAGAGACAAAGTCTGTTGTTCTTTTTTTAATTGTGAAGCTAGGGTAGGATGAATCACTACTTTAAAGCTATTAATACGATGGACAATGTTTTAAATCTCTTATCCATTTAAAAAATTATAATCTAGGTAAGAAACTGGGAGAAAAGCTACAAAGTCCACACAACAAAAGGCAACAACAACAAAAAAGACACAAATATCCATTACTAAGAATCCCAGAGAAACAAAACAATAGCTTGATTAGGGAGATCACTGGTCACCAGGGTTTTGAACAGCACATCTAAAGGGGGACCACCTACTCCTGCAGGTATTAACAAAAGGAGAAGTGCTCGTTTTATCTAATTAGACCTTGCCAAGCTTTTGTGATCAACTGCCCAAGTGCTTTCCAAGCCAACACTCAGTTTTCCAGAGCTACAGCAGGCTAAAAAACCCTCACAACATGTAAAAAAAACATGCAGGGCACACGTTTCCAAAAAGCATCACCACACTGCACAGAGAAAATTGCCTTTACGTGGAGGCCAACTTGGGTTCAGCCCAGCTGACCAGCTCCCTGCAGAGGCTGCCAGTCACGGCAGTGGTGTCCAAGCAGAAGCGTCTACACAGTTCCCAGAAATGTGGCACAGCTGGAAATAGGCTGGGACTGCTCCTGCCACGGGACAGGGAAGGAGTTTGGGCAGAGCCGCATGGGCAGGAAATGGGCAGGGGACCCTGAACCCTCATGTTACGGCAACACAGTGGGAGGGACGGGAGCCGATATTGCCTCCTTGAGGACATTTTCCCCATTAGCACTCCCTACCCCCGTATCCGGCTCTTGCTAGGCTGGCTTTCCAGGACTGGCACAGGAAAAGCGTGCAAACATGGCATTTCACACTCCCCCTGCAAAACGTCTTCTGTTCTTTCTCCCATCCCTGCTGCAAGAGGCTTAGCTAAGGATGCAGTATATGTAATACAGGCAGTTTTAAATATCTACTTCATTCATGCTCAAAGCAGAAGTTGCTAGAAGGCAACTTTCCTGATTGGAAGGAGGGGGAGTTAAGATTCAGCAGCCAAGAATTGGCTTTTATTCTCATCGCTGTCACAGATTCCCACAGAACTACCAGCAAATCAATCCCCGCAGCCCAAAAGGCGGTTATCATCTTATTCACTGTATTTGTTTAATGAGATACATATATCTTTCACAGTACATATCACATTAAAGAAAGGATGGTACACTGAATGATTGATATACTGGAACATTTTCTTTGTAAAAACCAGCCAAGTGTGGAAATGCTGACTTCTTTAACAGGAAAAGCGCATATTCTTGAAGGGAGCAAACCCAGCAGTTAAAAATACAAATATCATTAAAGAAACCTCATACAAAAAGGGGACAAGAAAAATAAGAATACTTTAACTCTGCGGCTTCAAGTGGAATCTTAAATATAGTACTTTATTCAGAAAAAATAAAATCGACATTTAACTTTTTTAAAAAAACAACTTTTTGTAGGTTGTTTAGGTATCTATAGACAATTGTAATCAAAATTAGGTTTATCTTCAGTTTTTATGGTTTAGCATAAGTCAGGAATAGAAAGCAAAACTGTAAGTCTTTCTATACAAGACTGCAAACCAAGGAGACTGAGGCTCTGTGCAACGGTCCCTACCACAAACATACCTTCAGTATGAACAGGAGAATATTGGTGGCTACTGGACGCCTTCCAGTTGTGTTTATCGATGGAAAAATCTAAGTTTTCTTCCATTTAACTTCAGAGGCTGTGAGAGCTGGGATAGGCAGAGATCCAACCTGACTTTCAGGCTGACTAGCAGCCATTGATCTAAAATTTGTTGATACCGCTGTCTTGATCTACAAAAGAACAGGTAAAAAAAACCCCACCCTAATACTAAGCAGTCAATGCACATAAGCAAACCATGAATCTGAGCTATAAGTATGAAACTAAAAAGAATACTTCTTGGGCTTTTAAGGTCCACATTTCCAAGTTGTATGAAATCCTTGCCGCAAACAAAAACTAACCCTGATCTCCAGAAAATTCCCCTAAATAAGACGCATTCCTGATAAACAATCTTTAGGTGGGAGATGAAAGAAAAATGAGCTAAAAAAGAAGAAAAAAAAAAAAGTATGTCTCAGCCCTCAAGTCGTCACCTTCTTACAGTCCTGAGCCTAAAGATGAAAACAACCATGGCTGGGCGGAGGGGGAAGCTTAACAGAGTTCATTCCAATGATCTTTGTTCACCAGAGCATCCCATCAAAACCTATCAGATTTATATTGGCATTAACAGCACTGTCACATGAGTAAAAAACCTCTCCTTTTGCCTGGTCTCTTGCTTTTAGTCTGTAAGCAAGATACCGTTGTCAGAAATAAAAATGTGTCAGAGAGCAGCAGGTTTATCTTACTTCAGTGGTCTACCTAAAGCAAAGAGGGAGTCGGGGTGGCTGCAGGGAAAATTTACTAATGCTGCAAAAGTGAATTTAAAAGAATATGATGCAAAATCCCAAGGTGCTGAACAAGATGAGCTTCAGCCACTCCAACTATGCCTTTGGGCTTTAGCTGTCGTTTGTTATTCTCTGTATTTTATCTATCCTTTCTTTCTTCTCTGATGGGAAGACTACCTGTGTTATTTGCATACTGGGACTGGTGCTTAGCACCATTTACAGCCTGAGCTCTCCTTGCTTCCCATCAGCATGGTGCCCAAGACTGCTCCTGTGTGCTGCAAATTCTAAGCAGGAGCCAAAATTGTTCGGAGCACGGTGCAGCCAATAAGAACAGTGAAAATCCCTCCTTGGTTACCACAAGCTCTACATTAGCATGTTTTTAGGGGAGGGTAAAAAAAAAAAAAAAGATAATCCCAAAGCAGCACCTGTCCCGTAAGAAATACATTTCTGAAAACCTACAGAATTTAGTTCAGATCAAAGACGTCTTCCCCATGAGATGTTTGTTTAAAAATGATCCTGCAAACCACCAGTCAAACAAAGACGGACTACAAAGACCTAGGATTACAAATGAACTACTGACCTCCTTCCCACACATGCAAAACTGTAGAGGAGCGATTCAGCGTGAAGTTGCGGAAGGGGAGCAAGGAGACGGCATCAAAAAGCATGCTACCCCCTCCCACCCCCCGAAGTACGCTGCAGCCAGGAGTGCCAACAAAACTGAATTCAGAGCCCTATGTGATCAGCACAGCAAACAGAGCACGGTTAAAATAACACCCGGCAAAGAAACACAGTAATTCAGATGCAACCTTTTTAATCTTGGAAGTACTGTCACTGGTAGATTAGTGTTTCAGCACATGCACGCATACCTGGTGTTGCTAAATAAAAGGAAAAGCTATCCGGTGCCTCTCTTTCACAGGAGAAAGAAAAAAGAAGACACCTTAAAGCTACGCTTTGCAGGGGAACGAAAACTCTCCAATCCTCTTCTTTCCCCGCCACCATAAAGAAAAAGAAAAAAAACCCCACGTATTTAACAGCTCTGAGCGCAGTAACCCGTGCACCATCTGCAGACTGAACTACCTTTCTCCCCCAGGTCTGAGCATGCTCTGTCTGTCGGCAGTGTCCTATCGCTCCAGCTGGCTCACCTCAATTTGTTAGCCTCCCAGAGGTCAGCCTTGCATGCAGGATGATTTGCTGCAGTATTCCTGCAAAATCCCCAAAGGGCGGCCACACTGAAACAAACACCGTCACGCTGTCTCAGAAAGCCGAGCGTGTCTCGGGGAGACAGACGGCAAACTGGTTTGGCGGGGATGCATTTTAGAAATCCTGCTTTTAGCTATTATTAATGTCACTAGTACTCCAAACACTTCACACAAAAGAATAAAACAACAGGAGAGAAAGGGGAAAAAAAAAAAATGCCCCTTGCTAGAGGATGTGAAAGCCATTCAGTGTGCTTTCTAGCAATTCCCTTGGCACCAGGGAAGCGATTTCCCAGCTGTGATGGTCAGCAAGTGGCTTAGTATAGAACAAGGCTGTGAGTGCCCTCCTTCAGAGATCCAGGAAACCGTATTTTTGAAATGAAGTTATCTTTTATGGTGGAAACGGTAATGCCTAAACACAAAGGCACAAAAATGAGCCAGGGCTTGTAAGAGTCTCTTACTGCATCCAAGCTGAAGGTCACAGAGGCGAAAGCATCTTACACCGATCTTCTCAGCAGAACGTGAACCTCTGGGGACCAAGCAGCTTCCTGAAGATGGCAAACCAGGTGGCACTGACTAGCAATATGTCAAGTCCTAATCCCATCACTGGATCTACATGCAGGATCAGAAGAGCTGCCCAGTTCTGCCCATGGCACTCACCATGGGCTCATGGCAGGAAGTCACACCACTGAACACAGTTATTAGGAGTGAGATCCCAGCCCTGCAGGGACACACTTGCAGACAGATCACAAGGAAACGTGAGGCTTGCTGTGAATGTGTTCTCCCTGTATTTGCAGGACACATTTTGTTGATTATCTGGGAGGCTTTTTGCCTTTAAATGAGACCTAACAAGTGAAATAATAATGATGAAATGGAGGAAAAGTTCTTTAACACCCATGTATACACACATCTATATAGATATCTCAGATGAAGAGCAACCATTTCACATGAGGAAAACCAGGAGAGCATCCCTAGGCTTTTGTTCACAGCAGGAATTACCCTCACTATCAAAATGAAGAAGTTCAAATGGCTCTGCATTAAAAAAAAAATGCAATTAGGTAAGATATGGAGTACTCAAAACCCTTTAACTAGGAGAGTCTGGCAGCTACAAGGGTTAGCGTGTTGTCTAAACTCTCACTCTAAATACACATCACAGACAAGCTGGCATCTCCAGCTTCTTACCCTCCCCTAAATCATGCTGGAAGTGATCTGAGGGAGGGGATAAATGGATTTACAGCATCTGTGGGGGTTCACAGCACTATGGAGTCACACTGCCTGGGCTGGTACCTGTTGACTGAGTATGCGACCACCTCTGCCTGTGAACATCTCCCGCTTACTGCGGGACCCCAGCCCTGAAAAACCTTCTGTTTTTCTGCAAGAAGGCAAAGCAGCCCTGCCAAATTAGTCAGCGGTTAAGTAATAGGCTGAAGCATTTGCAGGGCAGGGTGATAAACTTCGTAGGGTGATAAACTTCAAATGACAGTAGCAATAGAGCCCAATACCAAGTACTGCAATACCCTGCAACTTTAGGGGTAAGGATCCACTAGTGTTGCAAATTATTACGTGTGATGGGTCCCTCATTCACCACCAAGTACCCTGACTTTACTGAAGCCAGGACTCCCCCCTGGGTAAGGCCACTGCGTGGGGACAACTTGCAATCTAGGATGGTACTTGGGTATCGCCTCCTCCCCACCCAGGACACGGATCCACTGCCCCACAACAAGCATGTCCCTCATCCAGCTTCTCCTGCCTGCTGTGGCAGAGCCAGCATTTTCTCTGACATAAGATGAAAACAGGGTAGTCCTGAGGCAGAGATCTGGCAGAACCGGGAGGCACAAAGCAGCCCCAAGAAGATCACGGCTCGTCCCATCCAGGACCCAAGACCGCTAGCCTGGATACAGCCACCATCAAAGCTGAGAAATGCGGGCGTCATTCAGCATCACACACGCTTGGAAGTGCAGTAATACCATGGTATTTATAACCTTGGGTTTCTGAGTGCAAATTGAAAGCCAAATAAAGAAGAAAAATAAGCTGAAAGAAGAATAAACCCAAGTAACATTCTACAAAATCAACAACAAATTCTTGACAAACCTAAACCTTCAAAAATGAGCCTGCCAGCATGATTAATAAACACAACTGTTGCACCTACTGAATTAGGGCATCACAATAGTAAAACAGACATTTGCTCATCTCCTGCTCTGGAGTGCTGCTTTTACACCTCTGCCCTCTTGGTACAGAACAAGCAAAATGGTTCTGGATCACCTCAAAACATTAAAAACCAGTAAGATTGACAGGACAAGGTGCCATCTACTTCAGTATCCTCCCTCCAGGCCTGTGGCACCTATTCCCACAAACTCAAGGTAGGCTTTGAACAACAGCATGAGCCTATGCCCCTCCTGTCCTGAGAGGATCCCAGAGGGACATTGGTCAATCACACCTGCTTGGAGGAAATAAATAAATTTTAAAAAGCAAATAGAAGAAACGCCCTCTTTGGCAGGCCTACCCAGTGTCCCCAGAAAAGGATATCCACTGTCATCCTTCTCTTTTTAGCTCATCTCATTGCCCTCTGGCCCCTCTGAATGCAAAGGTGCTGTCTCATGTGGAACAAACCAGACGTTTTCCCTCAGAATTTTGAAAGTTGAGGAGCAGAGTTGGATTTGTAGTTGACTTTGGTTGAGAAAAAACATCTTGACTTTGTGTTTTCCACACTCCAGAAAGCTCCACTGCATGACCTAGCTTCTACTGATGGCAACTGGGAGCCTTTCCACTGACTCCACAGATCTTCACCTCCAGTCAGGGACTTTAATGATAGGACCCCTGATAACCCAGAGATACCATGCTGGGCTCCTTATCTTAGTCAAGCTTTGATTTTAATGGAGAACAAAGTGCAACATTTACAGACTGGTCTTCTATTTATTAGTAAGTTTCTTCTCTACCCCTGGAATGAGGTATATGCATAGATTTCAAAGGTAGAATTTATCACATCACACAAAGTTGGATAGTTTAATCCCAGTTCTGAAGAGGGTACTATTGTCAGTCCGCCATACCACAAAGTAACTGAACAAAACTCCATTATTAAAGGGGGAAAAACCCCATAATTAGATAAATCCAAGAACTCTGAGATAATGATTGCCTGTTACTACTGCACCACAAGGCATTACGTGTGGCAGCCCCAAGCTCTTCTCAGTCAGGACCAGTAGCACACTGCAAGTCCATGAGGTTTGAATAGGTTTTCTTGGCTCAGAACTAAGAATTTGATAAATATTTAATACCCCTCATAAAGTTGCAGCCTCCAAAAACACCACCACAAAGAAAAACAGCTAATGTTTTTGCAACTCCTAAAAAACAGTACAGCGCAAACAATACTTGGCAAGATAGTAAAGAGGTCTGAATGGACCCCTTTTGGTTTAGGACTGACAAAGAGCAGGTAAATCATTATTGACTGAATCTTTGCCTTGCACGTATATGTTGCAGGGTTGCCTGCACCACTCCGAGTCACAGCATTTATTATTTATAGTCCCAGAAGTACGCTCTATAAGAAATTGTTCTCCCTGCAGTGCTTTTCAACCAAAGTGCATCTCAATTTGAGAGCACAAAAAAATTTCATGCCTGAACTGACAAAAAAAGAGGCCTTGTATTGATAAATACACAAGGAGACAAAGGAAAGGCTGGGTTTCTGGACACCGAGATTGGGACACCACACACAGAGGATGGCATTTTGATTCTGCAGAAGCTAACTTTAAAACTGACATCAAAAGGGCCAGGCCTTCAGCCAAATACTGAAAATTCCTAAGCAAGAATATACTTTGAAAGGGAAAAAGGTATTTTTTGAATAGTACCTCAATGGCTAAACCCCGCTTTACTCAACTGCTGCAAGCATAACATACTTCCAGGCTTAAGAGATGTAGGATTCTAGTTTTACATAAATATTAGGTTTATAAAGGTGCAAGTCTGATCAAACACATTCCACACACACATACTTAAGTTACGTGTCTCTACATCAACCTGACAAATTCAAAGATATTTATTCTCCTGCGCAGATATATGCGTATTTTATACATAGAAAATACACACTTGCTATGGAAAAGCACACTAGCTATCTGAATTTGCCATATGCTAAACTATTCACTCTAAAAATCCATCCATCCCCATTAGAAACCATCCTAGCAGCACTGCAGGGCCATCCCGGCCCGTTCCTGCAGCTATATGCAATGCGTGTTCAGATGAATGGCATGGGAGAGCCACCTCCTAGTTTCCAAGGTGGGAGATAGCTTCAGTAGCTGTTCTGATCCAAGCTAGGTGTCACTTGTGCTCTTTCAGGTTGCTATTTTATCATCAGTAATGACAGGTAAGCAGGGTAACACAGATAAACCAATTCCCTCTCCTACAGCTATGCCAACTGCGTACCTGCAAATGTAATTAGCGCCACCGTGTCTGTCAAGGAAGCAGAGATAATTAATGCTCATAAGAGCTGCTTGGTAAGTCAATGATGTTCACCTAGACTGACACGAGAAACCAAGGGTAAAAGCTACAAGATCCCTGGGTATTGCTCATGGCCTCACCATGGTGCTTCCCACAGCCCACTAAACTATTTTTGCCTGGGCGGCAGCAAGATGATCTGCCCTCTCTCAGATGACACTTTAACATAATCACCTCAACATCACCTGAAAGAAACACATCTCCCATTTTACAGATGAAAAGCCTGAAACTGCCAAAGGGATCTGGGTAGGACACACCACACCAGCAGCCCCAAATATGGTAGCAGCTTCCTGTGAAAAACCCACCAAAAATCAAACCCTCTTGTGTACCCCAAGGTTGTATTCATCTCCACGGGCTCCAGGGCTGAAGGCAGGAGACAGAGCCTCCAAGATCACCGGCGACAGCTGAAACGTGATAAAGGACAGGGAGGATTAAATTATAAGCTCTGTCACTGTTGTTCTGAAAGAGCTGCTGGCAGAGCAGCCATAAGCCTGACATGCTCTGCTCCAACCACACTCTCCTCATCTTCTATCCCCAGCCACACTTGCCATGCAGAGGACCATGGGGCCTCCCGCATGCCTGGGAGACCATCTGCAGCCACAACTTAGCCTGAAGTTGGAGGCCCTGTCAGGATGGACTTGTCCTGAGAAGGGTGGAGGAAAAGGAAGAGGATCCTTCTGTTGAGATAAACGTGGTAGCCGTAACTAGCAACTCTCCATAGGCATCTTAGGAAATCAGGATGCTAATACTACAGCAAAATACGTCTGTTGCAAGGAAAAACATCCTTGAATGTGAACATCCTAGGGGCACCAAGGCACATAAAAGAAAAGATATAAGAATACAAAACTTGCATTTTAGGCTAAACCATGGAACTATCAGACACTTTGACGGATCTGCAAGGGTGAACCGCTAACAAGCGTGTAGAAGTATCCAAAGGACAGGGCTTAAGATGTCCAAGCATTTCACTGCCTTCCCTGGATAATGCACCTGTTTACAAGTGGGCTGCAATTGTTCCGGAACCGAACTGAGAACATCCCAATTCACAAGCAGGATTACAGCAGGACTGTTCCTCACAGCTGCCTTTGCCCTAAGCTTCCACTTCGTGCTTTCCTAAAAGCCCTGGGGAACCAAAACATACAAACCAAAGTCCCAGTACTTCAAGGAAAGAACTCCACAAGGAGGCAGCAACAGTGCCTGCAATCTTGATCAAAACAGCAGTTTTGATCCAAGCTGGAGCGTGTGCTTCAATTAGCCAGTCTCTGACAAATGCCTGGAGGTGTCTAGCACAGCAGCATGACAGGAATGTAGTTCAGAGCCAAGGTAAAGGAGAATCTAAATCAAATTAGGGGGAATAAAAAGGTTTACTGCCATTCTGAGTCCCAGAATTGCAAATAGACTGTTTTACCTCCAACGCCCCCTGCAGCCACACCTGTACACCATAGCCTGGCATCTTACAGGGATGCAGCCACCATATAACCCAACCCTAGTCATATGATAGTAGTGCAATATAAACAACTGGTAGGAGCACAGTATTATGCACATAATATATATGCATATAGTATATATGCATCCCAGAGTGTTGAGGGAATTGGCTTACGTAGTTGACAAGCCACTCTCCATCCCTGGTGACTGGAAAAAGGGAAACATCACACACATTTTAAAAAAGGGTAGAAAGGAGGACCCTGGGAACTACCAACCTGTCAGCCTCACCTCTGTGCTTGGGAAAATTATGGAATAGATCCTCCTAGAAGCTATGCTAAGGCACATGGAGGACAGGGAGGTGATTTGAGACAGCCAGCATGGCTTCACCAAGGGCAAGTCCTGCCTGACCAACCTAGTGGCCTTCGATGATGGAGTGACTACATCAGTAGACAAGGGAAGAGCTATGGATGTCATCTATCTGGACTTCCATGAAGCCTTTGAAGTGGTCCACCACAACATTCTGCTCTCTAAATTGGAGGGATATTGATATGAGGGGTGGACTGTTCGGTGGATGAGCAATTGGTTGGATGGTCACATCCAGAGGTCAATGGCTCAATGTCCAGATGGAGAACAGTGACAACTGCTGTCCCTCAAGGTTCCATATTGGGACCAGTACTGTTTAATATCTTCATCAATGACACAGACAGAGGGATTCAGTGCACTCTCAGCAAGTTTGTGCACAACACCAAGCTGAGTGGTGTGGTTGACAAACCTGAGGGACAGGATGCCATCCAGAGGGACCTGGACAGGCTCGAGTATTAGGCCCATGTGAAACTCAGGAGGTTCAACAAGGGCAAGTGCAGGGTCCTGCACCTGGATTGGGGCAACCCCCAGTATCAATACAGGCTGGGGGATGAAGGGTTTCAGAGCAGCCCTGCCAAGAAGGACTTGGGAGTACTGGTGGATGAAAAGCTGGACATGAGCTAGCAATGTGCACTTGCAACCCAGAAGGCCAACTGTATCCTGCGGTTCATCAAAAGAAGCATGGCCAGCAGGTCGAGGGAGGTGATTCTGCGCCTCTACTCCACTCTGGTAGGACCCCACCTGGAATACTGTGTCCAGCTCTGGAGACCTCAGCACAGGAAAGACATGGACCTATTGGAGTGGGTCCAGAGGAGGGCCACAAAAATGATCAGAGGGATGAAACACCTCTCCTGTGAGGACAAGCTGAGAGAGTTGGGCTTGTTCAGCCTGGAGAAGGCTCCAGGGAGACCTTATGGCAGCCTTTCAGTACTTAAAGGGGGCTTATAAGAAAGATGGGGACAAACATTTTAGCAGGGCCTGTTGCGATAGGACAAGGGGTAACGGTGGGACTAGATGACCTTTAAAGGTCCCTTCCGAGCCCAACTATTCTATGACTACTGGATACCCATTGCCTCTAGCGTAACCACTTAGACTGATGCTAACAGAGCACGAAACATCCATATTCTGGGTTGGCAGCATATCCCAGGGGTGCTAATGTTCACATGAAAATTCAGAACAGAGCGTAAAGTCTCACGAATCATCTAAAATAACTTATACTGGAGCAGAAAAAAGAATGTTTCCTGACAGCATAGGCCATAGGACTGAAAAATGTCTGCTGGTGAATTTAAATGCTTCCTTAAAATTGTTTTTCGATTAGTACTCAAATACCCTACTCTGACTTTCCCTGTGGAAAGGCACAATTCTTATCTCGTCTCTCATCTGATTACAGTATCATCAGAGGGCCCAGCAGAGCAGTAGTAACACATGGCTGTGGGCCAGGCATTTACTGTTTCAAACGCTGCTCTGAGGGCTACCGCTGCTACTGACAGGGGAGGAGAAGAAAGGAATATGAATCATCTTTCTCGGCTTCAACGTGAACCACTGCACGCAATAGGGAAAGTGTGATGAATACACTGAGTTACTAGTACAAAACCATCCCAACTCCTCCAGGTGTCATATGCAACAATTTACAGTTCAATAGCTAGGAAGAACTTCTTCATGCCCTTGGCAGCTTGAAAATTCATGGAAGGACTATTGAATCTAGGCATATTTATCAAGGGCACAGCAGCAAGATGAAAAGGTTCATGCCTGATTTGAAGGTGTTTTTGTTCAAGACTTGCTGTTGTATTTATTTGAATAGTAATAAAAAATAAGGCGGTTAATTTTTGCCCCATCAATCCCACTGATAAAACAATGCATTATTTCCCTACAGCCCTCCTTCTCACACCACCTTTGTGGAGGTTACAACAGCCCCATAAATAGCTGATATGACATTTAATACACACAAGAGTGTGAAAGTTTCAGAGAAAAAGCAGAAAGTATCTGGTGGGAGGGGAACATCTGCAAACCTACTGACATGGTTGCTATCCACTGGTGGCCCTTTGATGACGGGAGATTCCTTACCCAACCCTGCCATAGCAGCTCATTTCTGTTCCTTTCCTTTCACTGGCAAGATCTGCTGCCTCTCTCAA
The DNA here is from genome assembly GCA_013398295.1 of Chionis minor. Lineage (NCBI taxonomy): Eukaryota > Metazoa > Chordata > Aves > Charadriiformes > Chionidae > Chionis > Chionis minor. The sequence goes on along the minus strand of VZSF01003343.1, from coordinate 2,392 downwards.
GTCAAATGCTGAGTCAAGTATTTGGCAAGAGAATCTCTTCAAACAACTGAAGTGTAACTTGACTGTCACCGAGAGAAGAGCATCAGCTCAATAAACCAACTGCTGTTTAAAACAGCTGCATTAAAAACCTCTGCCCCGTTCATTATGTACAGCTCTGGATCCACGTGCAGATATTTGCAAAGCCAAGAAGAGTGACCTTTCATCGACTTTACTTTCTTCTTATTATTGTCCTTGACTCTATGGTGTGAAATGATGTAGTCGGAAACCCTAATGGTTTGGCATTTTCTACTTTGTAGTGCGTCTATCCACTTCCCCTCTTTACGTCACACTCTGCCCATGTCTGCTAACCATGAGCAGAAAAACACCTTGTCTGAGTAAGTGGTAAGGTAGTGTGGTGCCTCTACCTGGAAAGGCTGAAGCATTAGAAGGGACTGAGGATGTAACACAGAAGTGCAAAACTTCTCCTCCCTTGCAACCAGGGAAATATATAGAAATTTTCAATAATTTACAATTGAACCCCTTTCCCTCCTGCCCAGTGTAAAAAGCCTTTGGACCAAAGCTCTGTACACTGACTTGCTCTCCACCAGCCTGAGAAAAACCTCTTGGAAAAGCGGGCAAAAGGAGGACTGGATTTTTTTCTGGCTCCTGATGGCAGTGTGTAGTAGGCAGAGTGATCTAGATCTTTTCTTCATCCGGTTCTTACTCTGGTTGTCCTTTAATGGAAGCACTCCTTTTGGCTTTGTTTTCTGTCCTCCGCTTTAGTTCACTGTCATGCCACATTGCTTGCTCCTTTGAATTTGATGGCATATGTGCTTTCTGAGGAAGCAGTGTGTTCTCTGCTCTGGGTGCTGTCTGTGTGCTCTTGGTGATGTTGTCATCTATCCACTTTCTGCTGGATGGAAATGTTTTTACTGTGGGTTTTTTTTTTTTTGGTGTTGAATTAGATATCATCCCTCTTGCATCCTTGAGACTCTAAAGGAGAGATGGGAGCTGAGTTTTCCTGATTTATAGCATCGTTCATTTTCACTGATTTACCTCCAACTGGTTCCACAGCATTGCAGCTGGCACTGCAATTCTCACGTCCGTCTCTTGTGTTTTAAGTGATTTTATTTACTTCATACAGTGCTATGAGGTCTCAGGCTCATGACTGGAAATTCCTTGGCGCTTTATTGATAAACACAGATCAAAAATATAATCTCCCAGCCTGGTCTTTTCTTCTCAGAGCAGTCTTTGAAGGTTGCACATTCTTCTACTGCACATCCTTTGCCCAAGTGTGTCTTCTTTTTGTCCTCTATTCCCTTCCTACTTGTTTCTTTTCTTCCTTCCCTTTACTTCAGTGCTATGTCTTTTGCTTTGCTTTGTGTTTGAGAAGAGACGCACCTGGGTTGTGCCAAGTATAGTTGGCTATTTAGACTTAACTTTGAAGTCCTCTTAAGAAGTGCTTTGTAAGCAAAGGGCTCAATAATTTGCCCCGCTGGCTCTTAAAGCTTTTTCTACCAACAGCTGAAAAGTTTCATTAACTTTTCCCATCCTGCCTGCAGCTTTCATTGCCATTTGACTCTCACGCACCAAAGCTTGCTTTGTGATACCTGCGAGTGGCTGTGCTGCACAATTCTTACATCTGAATCAACTGACATTTCCCTTTTCCATTGTAAAATGTTTTGCCTTTTCCTTTCAAAACACACATGCCCTCCTCTCTCCTGGACTTTGACTCTACCTTATAAAACTGAAACGGAGATATAGATAATTATTGAGAGCTGGCACAGTTGCATCCAGGAGCTCCTTCGTCAGCTGCTAGATGTTCTGAAGACCACACGTGTGTAAAAAAAGAGGTCAAGAGGCATTTTGATGTTAAACAAGGATTGCTTGGTTCTTGCGTAGAGATGGCATATATGGAGATTTGGATTAAACATAAGAATTTATTTGGTAACAGAAGGGGTTTTTTGTATTTGCGAAAAAGTGGGGTTTGTACCACCCAGCTTACTTGCCAAAGTTCAACTGAGGAAATTCAATTCTTGATAAAAATGGTTTCATTTTTTGGTTGCAAAGATTTCTGTGTGTATGGTCATAGCTTCCTTTCCATCTTTTTACTGGCTTACCTTAACAATTTGATTACACATGTATTTTTACTTGTGAGAGAGTAGGTGTGATACAATCTCTGTTTTACACTGTTATCATGTAATTGGCATGGAAAGATGTCTCTAAAGTCTGATCTGCCTGCTTCTTTGTTGCTCAAGGAGCAAAGAGGCACTGAATTCTGGGATTTGGGTCCTTGATCGGAAGTCCTTGTGTAAATTCAGCACAGGCTACTTGTTCCAGAGAACCATTTCTTTCTTCATCTTAGAGCTGTGTCAATGCTAGGACCGTGCTTTCATGAATCATAGAATCATAG
>VZSF01003342.1:911234-1035132 GCA_013398295.1 Chionis minor | reverse complement strand
CCATTCTATGATTCTGTGATAACCCTGTCTGTCCCTTTCTTCTTTATCCCTGGTACTTCATGCTTTCAAAACCCTCCTGCTTAAACTTCAACTTCAGCTTTAAAAGTCCCTGTAGATAATTTCTTCTGCTAATTAATACACCAAAAGCAGATCTTTTTATATCTCTGGATATAAGCTACGTGGATACATGCCTATACATAAAATTTCATAAACTTTTTAAGTGGAAGACAAATAATAAAAAAAAAAAAGACTGGGAAGGGAGCACAGAATCATAGGAAACACAGAAGACAGACTTCCCTGAGTTAGCTGCCCAAAGCATAAACATCTTTGCAATATATATATATTTTTTCCCCCCAAAGATTCAGTTTGTTTTTCCAAAATGCCTGCTGTTGTAAATATGAATGGTGAAGTCAATTTTCTTAATTTTCTAAGATCTCTGCTATTTCTTGAGATGCAGAAAAAATCAGCGCATTTTTAAATTTATATTCTCTCTGTTTATTGAATAAATCATTCTGACAAGAGAGGAAATAGCAATCTCCCTGCTGTGGATATAAAAGATAGACTCATCTTTGTACTGAACCTCTAGATCTCATGCATGTTATTGTAATAGACTTTGTTACAACTGAGACATGGAATAAAGCTTTCAGCAATGTTTTATTTTAAATGTACTGGTTTTTGAAGCCTAAAGTGAGTGTTAAAGTAATGAAATGTTTTATATTCATCTCTAACACTGGGCAGTAATAACAAAAAGGAAATACTGCTGCATTTAACCAGGTATTTAGTATTTAATATTATTTATGCTAGGCAGGGAGAAAAAGAGATACAGAGGTAACTTAGAGGTAGCTATGATTTTGCTAGAATTTTGCTCTTCAGGATTGTTTATAGAAGCTAATCTGATTTTAAGATTTTTTTTTAATATTGCAAACTGTCATTGTTCGGTAAAATATAAATTGTGACGGTTCAACTCATTCTAGCTTCCTTGTAACTTAGGGTCAGAGTCCAAGCTCTGCATAAACCACGCATCCTTCTCTCAGACCATATCAGCCTTGAAAAGTCCTTAACATCAAAGTACCTTCTATAAATAGCAGCATAAGTAGTTTGAACTGATAGACAATGTCTGCTGTTCCCTGGAAGTTTGCAGTAATTTCTTTCATTTATCGAAATATTGTACCACTTCTCTGTCCTCTAGGAAAAGCATGCCTCTAGTCAGCCCACTCAACATCTAAAGGATGTGATATCAGACAGTTATAAAGGAGCCTTTGGCTTAAGGGAAGACATTAGGCAGATTGAGAAGGTCAGTCCCATTGAACCATCTGCTACATAAATACAGAGTTGAATTAATGTACATTTGAGTAGCCGGACTTGTGAGAACGTAATTTATGAAAACTAAAATATAAACATTTCATTTTAGGGGGCTTTTATATCTGAAAGCTCACAGAATACCAGGAAACAACAGTTCCCGGAGGAACTGGTACCTAGTAAGGGTTGGAGATTCATTTGTGTAACTTAGATTTTATTAAAATCAGCAGGCATTTACCACTCATATCTACTGTGCTGATATCCACTGTGCTGTAGAAGCACTCAAACGAGTACAGAGCAATTCTCAAATCTCACCGTAAATTGTACGTTTCTGTGAGCTTGTTGGGGTACACAGTTTCTTCAAAATTTCAGTCATCTGTAGCAAACAAAAGCACTCTATCAAACTTGTTGTCAAGTGAGTATGCAGTGATGCACAAAGCATGTATTTTAGATCCCAGATTGTTAGGAGATTATGTAGGCTTACATGGACTAATATGAAAGTAAGCTCTTTCACATCTGTCCAGAAACTAATGTTATTTTAAAGTGACGCTTCAGTATTCCTGTATGTTTTTTGCCTGGAAACAATGAAAAATCTGAGAAGAAGTATGTAGAAGAAATCAGAGTGTTCAGGTATAGTAGAAAACCAGCACAGGTTTTACACTTATTAGTGTAAAATTATTACACTATTTACACTTATTACACTTATTATTATTAATACACTTATTAGAAGTGCTATATAAAAGGAAATAGAAGTTTGCAATTTCACACACCATTGTTCCTGGAAATGTTGCACTAATAAATTGCAAAGACAAAGAAAGATCAAAAGCCCAAAAAAAGCCAAGAAAGAAGACAGTCCTAAATGATCCTATGATCCTATGAGAAGCAAGTAGATTTTCGTGTCACAGGCTACCTCAAAGTATATTTTAAAATTCTTTGATAAATTCTCCTTTTGTAAGAAGCAAAAAGGCTTCTTCAGTCTTAGCTTTAGTTGCAGTTCTAGCTTTGATAAACAGGTAGATTTGCTAAAGGCATGTGGGCAGCCACAAAAAAACAATGTCTCAGTCCGTTGCTGTGTAGTGTGGCAGCCCAAATTGCCATCACCTCCAGGCACGTGCACTGAATTCAGTGCATCACAGCAATGGGTGCGGGCCTGTCTCAAACTACCGAAGTGAGGGACACTGCACAAAAGCCGCAGATCTCATACCTCTTCTACGTTTGAGCCCTTCCAAGTTAAGGTACTCATCTGATCCTGGCTTTTTTGAATGCAAAAGAAATAAATAGTCCTGGAAGTAAAAATTAGAGCTCCCCATTCTTCAATGAGAGCACTCTTAGGCTGCGAAACTCCTCCTCACCATTTTCCAAATCCATAAATCTTGCTGCAGAAGGCAAGAGCTTTACCCGGCCAGAGGGAGGTTAGGGCACTGTGACCATGGGATATTCAATACAGGTCTGGATGTAGGATCCCTCCAGCACATTTCACTTTGGAAAAGCACAGTTCTGGGCCAAGTTTAATTCCCAGGTGGATGGGCTGGACCAAGCTGTGGGGCCAGGCAGAGCGGTGATTGAGGAGGTCAGGAGGACAGGCCCAGCAGCATGTGTGCCTGACAGCAGCCAACCACACCGTGCCGGTGTGCCCACCAGCTCCTCTGGCCTCTCTCAGGCATGGCACCTGGCCTTTCACCGCTCTGAGGAGAGTGTTCCTCACACTGCTAGTTAAGGTGAAAAGCCATAAGGCTGTATTTTGTCATGTGAGGAGCCGTGAAGGTGTGGAAGTAGGAAGAGATGACACCAACTTGTGAGTCCCATTAAAGCTGGGTGCTGGATTCCCGGGCTCTGAGTTCAGCATCTGAAATGTCATCATGGCCTGTTGTTATTAGCTATTAGAGATTTTCTCTTGGTGGTTAAACCAGGACCCTGCTCGTTATCACACACTTGTCCTGTGCTTTCTCAGGGCAGACAACGGGTATTTTTATAAAGAGTCCAGATAGACACTGCTCAAGCTGGTCTCACCAAAGCTCTTCAGTAAATAGTAAAATGAACCCTCGGTAACCGGAGTTGCCAGTATCTGTCAGAAATAACACTCACTTAAATTATTTAGAAAATGGGAGGTACTCACTGTTTTAACAAATATTCTCCTCTGGTGAAACTTTTCCTAGAAGTTAAAACAGGAGTACATTCTAGGAGATATTAATTGTGCTGTAAGGTTTCCTGCTGATTTGGTCTATAGCCTCAGCTGTTTAGCTGTTCTCTACCTACAAGACTTAGGTGGTTTTATATCATTCAATGGTTCAGTGATGCTTATGCCTTTAATAATTCTCAGATGCTCTTCTGGAAAGTTGCACAGTAGGATAAATCTTGAATGTGTTACTGTACAGTTTGTCAACAGATAGGGAATTTCAGGCTTTTTAAAAAAGTATTTCTCTATTAAAATGAAGACTTAATCCATGCTGTGTCAGGAACACTGATTTTTATGATGATGGATGCTGAATGAAAGGTTTTAGAATAGATAAAGAAGACTGTAACTTATGGGTTATTATCAGTTTTCTCTTGATTTTTTTTCCCCTCATAATTTCTGGATGGGTCTCTTTCTTTGGCAGGCTCCCAGAACAGCGAGTAACCATGCTAGGCTGTTGGACATACGCTATTAAAACTGATTGTCCGTGGCAGTGTTCAGCCAATTTATATATTCCCTAAAACTTATTTTAAAAGGTCTTTTTGTTCACCTTCTATCTTGACAGCCAGTTTCAAGAAGCAATACTGAGAGATTTTGATTTACTGTTATGAGTGATGGTTTTAAACATGCTGGCACTTTCACAGGAAGATGAAAAATATACTCTTGTGTTACATTTTTTCAACCCTGCCTGGGATTTCAGGTACATAAGGCAGATTGTGCTTTTGCTGTTCAAAGGCTTCTTTGACATTCCCAATGACATTTAGATATGGATTAATATTTTGTTGATTACTTTTAGGCTAAGCATTACTAAATACAAAGTCTGTGTATGTTGCAAATCTCTTAATAAAAATGAATAATTCTCTGAACATCTGTAAAAAGATCTGTCATTCTGTGATTTCATTACAATCAAATATCAGCAGTTATATACCTGACTGTGAGTATAAAATAGTAAGAGCCTATGAATACTATGACTTTGTTAGCAATAAGAATGCTAAGATTTTGAGAATCCTGTCCCTCAGTCATCCTATAGAAAACAACAGAGGTGAGAAATTTGGGGAATGCTGAATCATGTCTGAAATATTTGCACTAGGAAAATGCCAAACTAAGTTTACAAATATTTTGTATTCATTAAGATTAAGTGTACATGGATATACATTAATACTGGGTATACAGAAAGATAATACCATTATTCAGTCACTATACAATACTACCTGTCCGTCCTTTTATTCAGACAGGAATTTTGTATGGAACTACCACAAATTTAATCACTTTTATCTCACTGAAAAATACTACAATCTGAAGGAGATTTTTTTTTCCTGAATATTTATTTCGTTATAGAGTTCTGCTTCATTTATACATGCAACATGTATCTTTCATAGAATGACTTGGCTTTAATTTAAAATTCTTCATATGTGATATTCCGGTTTCCAGGTTCAAAATTTGATCCTTTCAGTAGAAAATGAGCTTTTTTAATTGATTTTTTTAAAATTCATCCCTCAGCATGAAAAGAGTAAGTGCTTAAACTAAATGTTTGGAATAGCTTGAATTTTGACTTCTTTCTTAGTAGAAATATAGAATCATAGAATAGTTTGGATTGGAAAGGGTCTTTGAAGGTCACCCAGTCCAACCTCGCTTGCAATGACCAGAGACATCTTCAGCTAGATCAGGTTGCTCAGAGCCCCATCCAACCTGACCTTGAATGTTTCCAGGGATGGGGCATCTATCACCTCTCCGGGCAACCTGTTCCAGTGTTTCACAACCCTCATTGTAAAAAAATTTCTTTCTTATTGTGAGGTTTTAGGTGCTCTAGGGTGGGGAGTTCTCGGTGGGAAATAAAAATCTATTTCCATACCTTTTACCAAAGACTTTCTATTTTTGGTGAGATTAGATGATTATTAACTTTTGAAACTTACAGTTACAGAAAAATAGCTTCATATTTATGTGAACTAGCAGGCAACCATTAACCTGGAACTAATTTAGTATCTAACAGAGCTTTCCACTCATCAGAAGTTTTTCTAAAGTACTCTTTGGGAGTACCTTAATTGGACAGTTGGGTTACATTATGGTGATGTCCAGAAAAATCCATGTTTGTCAGTTTTAGCATAGATATTTATTTAAACATCCAAGATGTGTCTTTATTTAGCATGCAGTGAGACAGCCCCTCATAGGTGGAAAAGCACAATTCTAATGAAGCCATTTTATTCTTTGCATGTTGTTAGAAACATCCTGACATTTTATTTTGTGAAAATTAAACTTTGTATGTACGTCTTTGCAAGGATCTGAGAAATGTTTAGCCATACATTGAGAGCAGGGGAGAATAGATGAGTTGTGTTTCATTTTTGTGGTTTGTTTTTTTTTTTTAAAATACTAAGTAAATAATCAATTGGGCTTGTAATGATAGCAAAAATAGCACTAAAGTATCTTATAAAGACCATTTAAATGCTTTGATTTAATTAAATGCACAACTTTAATTAAGTAAAAACCAAGAAGAGGAACAATAAAGGTAAATCAACATCTTAGGAGACTGTAAAATGCTACAAAATTCCATAAAGAACATGGTCCAAAGTGAAACTATTGAAATCAGTAGGGATCTTGTACGGCCTAGTGCAGCTCGGCAATAGTAGGAAAAAGGAGGAAGCTCAGGCACTTCTTACTGTGTATGCTGTCACAGAAACCAGAATTTAAAAGAATCATCTGTTCTGTTGCTTGAGGGCACTGACTGCCGCCTTGAAGAAGCAACATGCACCCTGGATGCTCAGCTCCTATGGGTATGAAACCCAGACATGAAGAAAGTGCAATGATGCTTTCATATTTCTTCTTGTACCCCAGAGTATCCTAATATGCATTTTTACTATGTTTATAGAGTGTCTTTTGGCTATGCAGTGTTAACAGTTGTCCAGAGCCTTTTACTCCTCCTTCCTTTCTCATTTATGCATTGCAAATCAGATATGTCACTCAATCCTCTTGAAAGTCTCAATTTATAGTTGAGCTAGAGTTTCTCAGCTAAGGCTAGCCACAGTTCTCAACTATAGTGTGTGTGAGGCCAAATTGTGCTTTTCGTGGACTTCTTAAGGAGGTTAGAACAGACCATTACTTTGTATTATGAGCCATCCTGTTACTTGGAGTTAAACAGTCTTGACCGGCTACGATGCAACCTCACTATGCCTTTGCCGTGTTTGCTAAATCAACTAAGTGTCTTTTTAAAATACTTTCTGCATTCTTTAATAGTGAAGCAAATGTCCTTGTGATGCATTTGAGCAGATTTTTGTGTAATGAAATTTCTAATATGTACATTTTTTTGCAAGATTTAGACAATTTTTATGACCTATAAGAGTAGAAAATGTTAGAAAATAAAAGCATATTGAGTGGCTTAGACATCCAGGCACTTGCATGTGGGTACCTCTTATTGTTTAATTCTTTTGAACACTATGATCCTTCTGAAAGGGACACAGAATCTTGACATTCTGTGTGGTTTGTATTCTAATAGAATAGATGGATAATGGCTGGCTCTTAGCACGTTGATTGACATAATCCTGACATGCAATGGGCATTAAAGTTTGATCCTTCGAACCATCTCTCTGATTTGCATGAGCTACTTATGCGCAGATATGTAGCCAGAGGTACAATAAATGGTCTCTGTGATGACAATATAATACAGAGCTCCAGGTGGCCTCTTTAAACAAACAGAGCTTTCTTGTTAGTATCTTGGTGCTCCATATGGAATGAAAAGAAAGACTTTTTGTCTAATGACATGTACAAAGATTTTCATGGGTATTTTGTTATTTTAAATTGCATAGGTATGTAATAAAATTGAAACTTAATATTGACATAGCTCTGAAGTAAATGAAAAGATTATCACCACAAGTATTGGCTAGTGTGTGTTTGAGTAACTTGCAGATTACAAGCTCTGAGTATATAATTCTAGTTGGTTTCTATGCCTTTAGATTTACAAAGAATTTTCCCTAATCTCTTTCCCTAGTCTGTAAATTATAAATATATCTAAATATAAAAATGTTAACTTTTCCAATAAGTGTGACCAACTATATGTCAGAAGCTACTTGCCCTGATGTAGGACATATAAACTATGGTTAACCACAATGTTATCAAACTGGTTTTAATCAATACTTTTGTTCTGAGTCACCTTTTCATTAGTGCCTTGTGTAATACTAACCCAACTTTTTGAGTCAAGGAGCAGTCCTTAAGGTTCCAAATACCTTGTTGAACAATTAATCATCTGTGGAAAACGGGAATATTGGCTTTATGAAGACATGAATTAGCACTGCAAGTTTAAAATTCCTGGAAAATACCAAACAAAATAAAATATTATAACAAGGCAATCAGGCAGATGATGAATCCTTGTTAAAAAAGAGCATTTAAAGTTTTTTTTTTTTTTTTGATACATTCTGGTTCCACTTATCTGCTGTATAAAAGCCCCTACCGGCCAAGGTTCACAGCTGGGATGCCAAGTGGAAATTAATTGCAGCAGAACATGGGGAGGGGAGGAGTAAAAATCTCCTTCCTAAGAGAAATATGGGACTTAATATATATGCAGTGTATGCTTTCTTACAGTGACTGGCTGTTTTTGGGGAAGAAAGATGAGAGACATGTAATGCTTCCCATCCCTAATCTTCCTCCTCACAAAGGTTAGTGGCTCAGCAGTACCCTCAGCATGTTCAGTTACTGTACTGGGAAATCTTTCCCTTCCTTGCCAGTCATGCCCTGATGCAATTTTAATTCTACAGTTGTAGTCTGTCCCTTTAAAACCAATATGTCAGCTTCAGTTCTCTTCAGAAATGGGATATGAGCTTAAACCTTTTCCATATTTTGGCAAGAAGAGCTCATGTGGTCCAACACACCTGCTCAGTAGCTTCAGTGCTTTGAATAGTCATTGAAACGACGTGGTGACTCTCATAGCAAACTGGGAATAGGCAAGGTTTATGCTTTGAATGTTACTTATTAATTAAAAGCAGCTTGAAACTGAGGGTGTAATTGGTGAACGGTAGTGCCCGTCCTTGGCCACTGTATATATCAACTTGCTGCCTGGGTGGGAGTTTGAAGAATTCTGCTTGGGCGACTCAGTGAGTTTGTCATTGTTCTGTTCTTTTGGTTATTTCATCCAGAGACGCTGTATGTAGGTTGTGCATTCAGAACTACACCAGATACACAGAGCAGATAAATGGAATCGCTAAATGCTTTTCTCTTATGAGACCCTTTTCATTTCCCAGAGTGTTTGATGATATTCTAGGGGAGAAGATATCTTCTGGTGGTATTTCACAAAGATTGTTGTATAATAGGGCAGGTATTAATCCAAACTGAGTTTATTTTTGTGTTTCAGGATCACTGTCTTGCACTGTCCAAAATACTTGGGCTTCAGACTTTAGCTTTGAACTTACATAGTAGGAGACATTCAGAACACTGTTATTAAGGTTCATTCCATACCTTTCACTAAAATTCATAAGTGATGGTCTCACCCCTTTACAATGCTAGAAAATTATAGAATAAACCAAAAGATACTAGTTCTGTGATAGTTTAGACTGTTTTTGTGCTAGCTTTACTGAAATAAGAATAACCACCTGCGTAGAATTAAAAATAATAAATTGCATTCATCTATGAAACTGAAATCTTGAAGGGTGTGCAGTTATTACTGAATCTAAAATGTGCCTTTGTCTGTCAGCGTTGAATGGGTTTAAATTTCCTTTCTTTTTTTTTTCTAGAATTCTTCTGTAAATAGGATTTTTATCATGTGTGTTAGGAAATAGTTGGTTTTCATGTAAAGTCCCTGTGTTTGGATTTGAGAATATTTAATGGTGGTGGTAGAAATGCTCCTGCTTTGCTGAAAATTAATAGCAGAAGTAGTCTTATGCAATTTATTTCACTATAGTACTTTGTCCAAGATAATGAAAAATTAGTCATGTGTCCAACTTTTGCTTCAATTACTTTTATTCAAAGGCTTTTATCAGGTATTTATGATGTATATGCTTCTAAGTGAAAACAGTTAATAGTTCAATAGATCTCAGCCTGAAAATATTCTACAGGGTATGACGGATACACAAGACACTTGGAAGGAATGTCAGCTGGTTTATATCTGAGCTGATGCATAGCTGATTTTAATTTTTGATCAGAATCTTTCTTTTGTGTCACTTCACTCTGACCAAAATCACTTTTGTATGGAAATTGTTTTGCAGCTCGTGTGGAACGAGCTTGTGGTTTTCATTTGTTTCCTAATAAGATGGTCTAGCATACTGTGAAAACTGATTTTACTTGATGCTTTTTATGGTCCTTTTGTCGAGATTAAAGAGATAAGAAAGGCAAATCCTCAAGCAACTAAACACGTGGAGTTTTTTAGATTCCCTGTGAGAGACGAAGTAGATAAGTTTGATCCTCATGATGTAATGTCTGTTCTGTGAGCAAATAAAAAAACCTCTCATCCACAGATGTTTGTTTGGACACTTTCCCAAAAAGCTTTTTCACATATGAAAACCCAAAAAGTTTGAATGTATTTTGTAGCTTGGCAACCAGAAGACGTGCAGACACTGTCAGAGAAATGCTGATTCTACATTTCATTAATCTGTGTGTTCTCTTTAATGTAGAGCACACAGTTATGCTGTGTATTATCTTTTACAGAGGTATCAGGGTGCCTGTTTTTACAATATGGACAGAAGAAATGGAAGATTCAGCAGGACAGGAACATGTCTATGTTAGTAGCCAAAACAATAAAATCTGCCAGAGAATTACTGCTTTCCAGCAGTGGCAATTCCAACAAAGACATAAAAGTACGGTTGAGTAGTTTATACATGAATAGAAAGGAATAATCACTGGTTGACATATTACTAGGATTTTTTAAATTTCATCTGCTTCCTTAAGTTTGGTCTAAATGTGGAACTTTTTGAAAGCCACAGATAAGTGGTGTATACACTAATCCTATTATTCATTAATAGGATTAATGAGTGCATCTGCAGTATAAAGCTTTGAAAATGTACCCTCTAGGTCCCAAGCTTCTTTTTTTTCTGTGACTTGATTGTCAAGATAATCCACATATATGCAAGAACATTCTAACATATGAATTACGTCTTTTCATGGGCCTGGATTTTGCTCTGCATTTATCATTAGTAAGCATTGTTTCTATACCTAGGGGCATTCTAGCAAAACAGTGGAAGTGAGTAGTATGTTATGCTGATGCTTTTAATGGTTATAAGTTTTGTTTAGGCAAGACATGGATGAAAGAATTAAATTTATCTTTTAAAAAAAATTCATAAATTCACTCATCTGTAATTTCTAAAATAAATAGACAAATGAATATATCATAAAATTCAAAGTAAGTAAGTATTAACTGAAATGGAAACACTAGTGCATTATTAAAGCTACAAACAAAACTTTCTTAGGTCATGATGTCCTGGCTGCTGTTTTTTCCTAAGATGAGCAGACACTGATCTGAAAGACAGACATCATGTGTCTCAGTTGAAAGATCCAAAGTTGTCTTGTAGGCAGGTACATATTCAGAAATATTATCAGTATGCCTAAAGAACCAAAGTTTTACAAAGGCAGATTTTTCTTTCTATTTGAATAAAAAAATATGCTAGAACTGCTTATGAACAAAACTCAAGAGCTATCAATTAAAAAGAAACAAAAGACTCCCTAATACTATCATATGCTTTTCTTTCTGATATGTATTTGAAGCTCACTTCATCATCTTCAGAGGCAAGGTGCTTATGTCTACCGTTCTGTCACTGAAAGCAGTTTTCAAGCTGGGATGTAGTTTAATTGGTGACTTTGAGTTGGGTTTCTGTGTTTCTTTTTCCCAGAATGACTCTTGAGTCTTATCCACATGTCTATGCTATGAACAGTGAAGGAAAAAAAAAAAAAAAAAAGAGAAGGACAGTAAATGAAGCCCTTAGCTGATATGCTGTCTTGTAAGAAATTGTGATGGCAGTATTATATATAGCTGCTTTTGCACTCAGGAGCACCTTTTTTTTTTCTTTGGTGGAAGAGATTCTGGTTTTGAATCTGATATCCTATCTATTGATCAGTCATTACAACCTTAATTTGGCATAACTGAACCCCTTCTTAAATGTCTTTCATAAAAAAAATTTGAAGAGGAAGAACTAAAGATGATTCAAGCCTCATCATGTCATAACATAATGTGTCATAACGTTCATCCCTATCTTGAAAAAAACGCTTGACTGATTTTTGTCATTGTAAAAGCAATTAAATGAGTAAAACTTCTGCTAAATACCTCCTGGAGAAAGAACCTTAAATTCATTCTCATTCCTTTTTTATTATGCTGGAGGAAAGGGTTTTGGTTTGAATATGTGTCATACAATTTTTGTTTTTCTGAACAGACTTTTTTCCTACACAGAATTTAGTAAATTCAAATTCATCTGCATGATCATGTTAGAATTGTATTCAAGGTGGAAATGGAAATTTAGACTACCTAAGTATTCTTCCCAAGAGTTCCTTCAGGCTTTGCCACACTTGGGTACTAAAATCCAACTTGTTTTATATTGCTTAGAACTGGAGTTACTGCAAACTTTTTTGATCAGGAGCACAATGCTATAAGCTCTTCTTTGTGAAAACTCATCACATTTCTTGGGCTCTGTGTATACAAACACGTACAATGCTTAGTCCTGGCCCTTTGTTCAGACTGGTGTTAGAAAGAGGGTTAGAAGTTGTATACCACAAAAGACTTTTCTTATGGTTTCTTTTGTGTCTTCTAGCTGTGACAAGTATATTTATATGCTTTAGCTTTCTATTTCTGAAACAAAGACCAGTCTAATCAATGCTTTTTAATAGAGTCATCCAGATGGAGAAAGTAGGAAACCAGATGTTTTTGAAGATACAAGATTCAATTCACAGTGTTGTGGTTTAGTCCATAGTCTCTAGAATCTATGCTTAAATATGATTAAGGGTAAGACTCCCAAACAATCTGTTCTATGTGTGACATGTATAATGCTATGCTAGCCCTGTCCTGCAGCACCCTGGGTTACTTGTCTGGCTACAAGTTAGAAGTACTTCTTTGAGAAGTCTCTGGTGAAGAAACTAGAGTTTTCAAGCAGAAATTTAAAGCCTGGAAGCTTACCAACTTTTGTGTTGTTAAGAAGAATGTATTAATTGGATACAAGATTAGTCCCGTTAAAATCAGTGACAAAAGTCATTCTGCTCGCTGTGATATTCAGCACAATATGGAAATGAAAGGTTAGAATTTATTATTGGCTGCTACTTTTTTGAAGTACTCGATGGGGGAAAAAATGAGTTATGCTCCTATGACTACAAATTCTAGGTTAAGATAATGATTGTTCAGTAGTTGAAGATTTTTAGAATTTACTAATTGTGAAGTTAGATAATAACAAGGTGACTAAAGGTTAAGCAACAGGATTTGGAAAGATTTATGGATGTATAAAAAAAAACATTTAGAACATCATGTTAAGGCAAATAGTGAGGATATGAGACTTTCCGTGTGTGTTTTAGTAGCAGAAAAACCATGGTGGTGAGAAAAACATCACTGGTATGTCGAATCCCCAGCATGAAAAGTCTTCATAATTGTTCTGATGTTTATGAATGTTCAAAGTGTTACCATGTCATGAGGGAAGGTAGTGCTGTGAATGTACAGTGATGCCTCATAATATCATTGCTACCCAATTAAATTTATATTGTAGGAACCCCTTAGTGCTTTCAGTGTAGAAGAACAACTAAGAGCCTACTGAAGCACAGAGTATGTTTTCATCTCTCGCTGATGACAAGCCCTGTGGGCTCAGATAAGAGGAGCCTGAGAGAATGGTCATTTGGTCTAAAATAATATCTGAATAGCAAGGTCTACAGAGCTTTTAAATCAGCTATGACTACGATGACTAAAGAAAAAAAGTTGTATCCAGGCTGTGTGCTCTTTATAGATAGCACAAAGATTGATGCTTTTGGAGGATGTTATTTTTGGTTGATAAATGTGATTAGTGTTCTTTGAGAGACAGTAGTATCAGGTAAAAGTCTACATCTTTTTTGCTGTCATAGTAATATAATTTCAAAATGTAACTTTCCTTTCTCTTACTTCTTTCCCCTGATATTCTATACTGACATTGTGCCAGATGTGTTACCTAGTCAGCTTGCCTGCTTTGCCTCTGAAGAAGTCATATGTATATAATGTTATTTTACATAGGGGAGATTGGTTTTTACTAGCATATTTTACTTTATATTTTTATAAAAAATATTTTACTTCTAAAAATTATTTTACTTTTATTTTTTACGTTATTTATAAATCGACAGAAATATAAAACATCTGCTACTTTATTCTCAATCTCTCTTCAGTTTTTAAATCATTCATCAACTGATTCTCCTCTGCAAAATTACATCAGTACAGGAGACAGTCAGGCCATCTACAAAGATACATTCCAGAGGACTTACATTGGCTTAATGAAAATTCTGCTAGGAGACATGGCTGTTAACATTTGTGGGTTTGGGGCTTTTTTTGGTTTTATTTTTTAATTTTGCAATCAATAATACATTATTGATCTTTCCCTGGGCTTAACTCTTGATGTATTAGCAAAATCTAAGTTTACATCTCTCATGCACTTCTAACAGAAAATCAGTTTTCAGTCTACCCAAAATATATGTTACTCACTAATATGGCAATTACTGTTAACCGAGTAAGTTCAAGAATAGACTATATTTATTTTTGCATGTATTTTCCTGGTGTTCTAGAACAATCTTTTAGACAGAAAATTAGTATGACCTAATGAAAATAAAGTTAGGGAATAAAAAACCATTTTGCAAAATACTTTATTTCACATAGATGTGTATTTTCAGAGAGAAGACAAGTACAAAACCGCACAACTTCATATGGAAGTCAATAGGAGTTCTGACCTACTTAAGCTTATGCAATTTTAACTATTGTATTTCTGTGTCAAACTATGTAATGTAATTTATTTTTTGATTTGGGTTTGGTCTGCATACGAAATATTATTTGAGAGGATTTTTATTGTATATGTGAATCTAAACCAATCTTGTTTTATCAGTGCAGTGGATTAGTTTATGTCTCTTAGGATAGGATTTAAAGTAAGAGTCATCTGCTTCTGTGAATGTCTTTTGTTTTGTTAGTAACAGATAAAATAAGCACAACTAATACCCCTAGCTACAGAAATGTATTTCAAAAAACTTGTAAAACAAAGACTAATTAGATGACATGGTCTATAGGAATGAAATAGAAGCAGAAGCGTAAATGAAATACTGATAAAATGAGACAGATGATGCAGTCCAGACATCTTCCATTGATGGTACTTTTTCTCTACACAAACTTGCCAGAGTTAAACAAAAGTATTTTGTGTGTGACCTTGTAAAAGCCTGACATTTGTATTCTATTTGTTTTAGCTCATAGTAAATGCATTCAGATTCCTGTTAATAACTGGAGAAGAGAGAGATGCAAAGAGGAAAATATAGGGACACATTGCTATTTTGCTACTATTTAAATGAACTGGGAATTTTGTGTTGGTTGTGGGTGAACCCTGGTAGGAAGCTATTTATTCATTTCCAGGAAAGTAGCATGTCATTGTGCATCACAGTTGCTTGGCAAGACAAATGCCGTAACTCTGAACGTCCCTGCTTCCTCCTCCTTTCCCCCAGCTTTATTGCTGAGCATGATGTAACATGGTATGGAATATCCCTCTGATCATTTGGGGTCAGCTGTCCTGGCTGTGTCCCCTCCCAACTTCTTGTTGCATCCCCAGCCTACTTGGTGACAGGGCAACGCGAGAAACAGAGATGGCCTTGACATTGTGCAAGCAGTGTTCAGCAATAGCTCAACCATTGGTGTGTTATCAACACTGTTCTGGTCAGAAGTCCAAAACACAGCACCATGTGAACTGCTGTGAAGAAAACTAGCTCTATTCCAGCCAAAACCCATAGAGTGTCTGAAAGGAAGGGACAAAGTGAACACGCAAAGGATAAATGCAAGAAATAGGAATCAGGTGGCTGCAACAGCCTAACCAAAGAGCTCAAAAGTTCCTGTGTGAGCTACCAAGCAGTTGTGACTGACCTATAAATGCTTTGGCACAAAAAAGCAAGCAATAGAGTAGCCACTAGCATGACGTGTTTTGGCATGCCTTCAGTGGTTATCATGGACAAATATGCAACCTTGATATTCTTGAGGAGTGGGCCTATGTTTGGTTCTCTTTCCCACTTTTCTTCTGCAGTTCTCCTGTAGTACATAACAGAACTGCACTCAGTTCTAGTTTTTGTACATATGTATGTCTGTGTCCTGTAAACTTTCGTAAATAAAACAAGCAAATGCTTTTTCTTTCTATGAGATGTAATGCTTGAGTAAAGTGAAATTTCACCTCTTTGCTTTGCAACATAGGTATTACCATAATGGTGATCTGAACATCAGTGCAGTTTGTTCTTGCCTGTCTATCAAGCTGAAGAGCAATTTCATGCTAAGCCTGTGGTCCTCTACAGAGAGCTAAACCCAGCATCTACATACATAATTTACTGTAACTTTGGTATAGCTTCTCAGTTTGCCATAATGAAAACCGTATTGGGGTTATTCTTTAATAGATTGATTACAAGAGATTATTCAGTAGCAAAGAGAACCAGGCACCACTGAGCAACTTTTGCCATGCTCGTGGCATCAGGACTATTGTTTGTAACTGTATTTGAGAAGATGAAAAATATTCTACTAATAGTGCTGAACTTGATGCAGAAGGAGGGAGGGGAGAAAAGAAAAAGGCATATCCCTCTGATGATTTGATAAATCCTATTTAATCTTTCCAATTAACTTCTCTTTCTTTCAAAAGACTATGTGAACACATTGTCAACATTTTCCTTTTTTTTCTTTAAATTAATGCAGATAGTTACTTTGTTGTATCTCCCACCTTGAGGATTCTCTCCTTTCTCTTTGCCAGGTTCCTCCAGCCATCATTTCCACAACTTGCTTTATGTAATCCCTGCTCTATTCTCACCTCCAAGATCCCATTAAATTTGAGTTTGTACAGGGAATTTTGCTCTCAGTAATGCAAGCTAAGGTTGTTCCAGTGTGTTTCCTTCTTGCCACCCTCCCCTTCCAAAGTTTGTGTTTTTGAAGTCAGCCTTCTGGAAGAACATGCAACACCACAGGCAATCATAATTTTGTGTTAATGAAGTTATTTTTCAGTGAATTAAAATTCAGAAGTTAAGTTTTCAGTTAATTAAATATGAAAAATAACCAAAAAGTGCAACGGGCCCTGTTATTTTGATATTAAGTTCCATTTTTTTGACACTGCACTTTCAGCGTTGATTATTATGCAGATTTTCTGCGTAACAATGAAATCTAAAAACCAAGAATGAATGAAAAGCATGTTCTGATCATTTAACCATGGAAAGCTAAAATCCTATAGTTTAGCACTTGTCTACAAACCAAAAGCCATTGACTAAATTTTCAGGTTATGGTCTCATAGTCTCAAGTAGCTGGAAATGAAGTAATTGCTGCTGTATCAATTTAAATGCATTCCCTATGATCTAATTGCTTTTGCTTTAAATGATTATGCCCATTCCTCATTTAGCATGCCCAATGCATCCACTTAGACTTACATGATTCATTTTGTCCTCACTTTAGGATAGATTAAAATGTTGTTGCACTGTGAAACAGGAAGTTAGGTCAGAGAATGTGTAATTTATTTGAAAGTCAAGTAAATGCTATTTAGGTTAATGTCCAACTGGTTTGAAATACGTCTCTGAAGGCACAGACCAGGACTGGTCTAGGCTACAGGTGCTGCCTCCTGCTGCCATTGAGAGTTTCCTGTATTTGTGGAAATATTCTGCACTTAGGGGTGGCAGTATATCGCAAATGGAGGGCATGTGTACTGGGTTGTGTGTTCCACCCTAGACTGTGCTTTTTTGCACACTGTTACTTTGGTTTATTTTCTTCACAGAAAATGTATGTGCCATGACTGAAGTGATACAGAATAGTCCCTTTTAACGTGAAGGGTGGGGGAAAGGAATAATGCTTAATGGCTGCTACTGGCTGGCAAAATGTTGTATGTAAATTAATGTATTTTGACTTCTTGTGTGGACAGATGGTAGGTTAAGGCAAACCTAAAGATATTTCCTCCCATGATGATTTTGTAAGGCAGCATAGCAGATTGTCAGTTTGTACACTGTTCTAATGGGACAAATTTTTTGACTGCTGGGTGGTTGTGTGGCGCTAAAACTATGCGAATTGTAGCTCAGTGCTTTATTGTGGTGAATCAATGGTTGCAAGTATCTGCAATCATACAGATCAGATTCCTGAGTGACTCTGCCTGTGAGGGACAGTAATTTCTGGCATCTTAATCTCCCTTCTCTTAGTGCAGATGTCTAAAAATAAAGGCCATACTTGTATTTAAATTTGAGAAATCCAGCATGCAGCTTTTAATTTGGCTGAGCCCTGTGGCTCCATCCAGCCACCTCCTCCCCTAAGCTAACTTTTCCCACTTGGTTCCATTTCAGTGCCTGTAATGGTGGTCTCCAGTTCTGAGTGGCCGAAGGGCCTTCTATCTCGTCCTTTGCCAGCCTCTTTGTGCCCATATATAAGCAGGTTGCCATTTGCTCTAAGAAACAGCTTGATACGCGCTTCTGCAGTGAGTCTGGGAAACATTACTGTCCAAAGACAGCAGCTGAGGTACTCACTGAAACTGAGAAGCCCTAACACCCACCTTGACAGGATTGACTCAGCATATTAATTTGGAATTTCAACCTCACTGCTGACCCCTATATTGTGTCAGCTTTTGGCTTTGGAATTTAGCCTTGGATCATACTTGTTTCTGAAGTTATATTTATAATCAAAGCAGAAGAATAAAGTTATTTTAAGAGAAAACTTAGATCAAATTCCTGGGAAGGAATGGATTATGTTACTAAGCACTCCCCCGGCCTCTGGTTTTTGATTATGAGTAAGAACGCAATATGAAAAGCAGCTGACTTGCTGATCTCCGTCTTCACTTCAAAGTCAAACTTGGGCATTCATTTAGAGGACTGAATACTTTTTTTCCAGTAGCGCCTGTACAGTTCTTCTGGCCTTCACAGTTAATATTGATATTCTGTAGGCCAGAAAATATTATAATGCATCCAGAAATAATGCATCAAGGCTGATTCTGCTTTGAATGGAGTTAGTGGAAGTTTAACCATTGCATGTAAAAGGAGGAAGACTAGACTGAAAAAGATTGATAATTCCAATGTGTTTAATGGTTGTGCATCTGTATGATATAGATTTACGCACACTATTTTGAGTATATTTAAAAAGGACAGTCTCATTTTCTAGGGCATTGTTTTGGTTTTAGTCTCTCCATAATTAGTTTCTATTTATAGAGCTGATCAAGAGAAGTAGCTTGCAGATGTCAAAAAGATGCATGTTTTCTCTACGTGTGTTTTCTTGCTTTAACTTTATGCAAATACTTTATTACTAATGCTTTTTAAAAGAGCACAGGAGGTATATAGGCTTTATTTTTTTTCTGTATGATTAATACTAGCCATTCATTTTTTGCTTTTATTTGCAAGTACTTCAAACACTGCCATAGAAAGAAGAAATGGGCTATATGTATTTAAATGTACACCTAAAGATTAAAATAATTGCAATCCTCATTTTTTTTAATCACCTACATCACTATAATGCATATCTGACATGAAAGTTCTGTTTTACAAAGTGCTATTACCAGCAGTTGTTTCCATTTTTTATCTTGGAAAACATTAATTTCCAACTTAAGTTCTCACTACATATTTTAAAATTCCCTTGCATTATAAATGCTTCTTTTGTGTCTGAAGAGGTTAGGTAATTTACTGCTTCTGACTCAATAAAATTCTTACAGGCAGTTATGCTACTGAAATTTTGGTAAAATAACATCTAGCATTAGAGGGGAAAAAAAAGTGATGAGCAGAGTAACTGTCACCCTAGTCACAAAGTTGTGTGGTTAAATGCATTTTCCTGTGAACTGTGTTCTGTATGCTAGTATTGTTCTATTCTGTATAAATTCAGTATCAGTCAAAAGTCCTTTGTAACTGCAAATAAAATGGAACTATTCCCTTTTAATATGATCCCAATAATGAAGTGTATAAAACAAAGTATTTAAGGCATGTAGGTATTCTAGCTACCGTGTTAGTACAGAAAAGAAAGACACCATGAACACTGAGAAACTTGTATTTAAGTGAGAGCCCTTTTATAGAGCAACAGCAACCCCCCCCCTTCTCGACCTTCAAATGACCTCACTTACCACACTGCCTTAAAGATGAGCTAATAATGGAAGTATCCTTTGTTTATAGTATCCTATAGAACAAATGCTTTTAGTAGTGGCTTTTGTATTTGTGTTACACACAATTTCTCAACAAATTAATTTCAGCCTTTATATTGTTTCTTCCATCTTGGATTGCAAAGGGGGGAGGGCTTTCTTATGTTTTCTTTGTTAAACACTTACATTTAGTGCAAAGAGTCAAATCAAAATCTCTAATCAATATCAGGCCAAAGAACTGTTAAAGTATAAAAAAATTCTGCCAGCACAGTTTAAGAAAAGCTATACTATCCAATGAAATCACATAATACTGTGTATTTAGAGTGTTGTATTAGTAGAAAAATCTAAAACAGTTTATAATATCATACAGTTGTCTAGGTACTTACCATTTTAAAAGCAGCATCAAGCGGAATCGGTGGAAAGTCCCCAAGGTGTAATCAATAATTGATTAAAATGATGAGTCTTTATGGTATTATTTTGAAGTGCACAATCTGAAATTAGAGGAAATTTACTGAGAGTTGTATATTTTGTTGAAAGAAGGATTACTCAGACATACATTAACAACAAAATGATGTCTGTTGCCTTCTACAGAGTACAAGGAGAGTGATTTATTTTGAAAATGTCTTTCAGCTGGGTAACTAGGTAACTTACACTGTGCTATATGAAAGAGCTTGGATCCCATTTCATGAAGCAGGATTCCAGTGCAATGAGTTAAGGAAACAGATGGAGTAAGAGGAGGACAGATGGGTACCAAAAAATTACAGCCATCTTTTTCAGTACCTGTGTATTAACTGTCATAAATCAATTTATTTTCACTTACTGAAACAGGAAAAACATGGATTAGGAGGCCAAAGCATTAAAGGGCCCAAACTCGAGTGTGGAAAGCTTATATTTGCAGTGGATAATAAGAGTTGTAGATGGGCTACATATGATAGTTAAATTTTCGGCGGGCAAGAACCTCACCCCTAGTCCAAACATGTCATTCCATTAGGGAGATTTAAACATCTCTCTTATTCTGGGGAGGGCGGGGTGGGGATTTGTTGGTCATTCTGCCGTACTGGACGGCTGGAAAGCTTTCCTTGTAGACCAGGGCTACTGAAATGATGCAGTGAGGGCTCGGGGGCGGCTGCACCACAGAGGCTTCAAGCAGCCTGGGAAGGAGCTGAACCTGCAGAACCCAAAGCAAAGGCTGAGAGTGCAGGAGGCCACTTTCTCTCCTGCAGCAGCCTTGAATTGCAAGACACAAATGGTGGATTAGAAAATCAAAACAAATTTACTATATATATACACACCAGCAGTTCTTATCTGCTGCGTGGCACAGCTGCTCTGTCACATACTTGACCTTGACTTAATTTGATCATCCCTGTGGTTAAATAGGAAGTTCAGCTGTGAGCCAAATAATTTCTTAACACCCCTCACCCCACCAGTAACTGCCAGCTTGTTGCTGATACTGTTGAATTTTCATTCGAACACCTGTCCATTAGAAATTGGATGGTGCCCATGCAGACAATTTACATTTATTTTAGAATGTCTTGCAATTAGTGGACTTTCAGAATTGTAGAATACAAATAGAAATCACCCTTGTATTCAAAATATTTGAGAAATGAAGAAATATAGGTCAGAATATGCAATTGCTCTCATTCTTGTTGAATTTATATCAGGAAGTTTTCTTGCATAGAAGCACTGCATGAATAGCCACTATATTTTGTACAGTAAAGTCAAAAGTATGAAAAAGTCTGTAACTCAAATATCTTGGAATTAGCTTTCTGTCAGACTTTATCCCAGTTCCCTTTAAATTTTCCTATGAATATTTTAAATTAAAAATTCAGAACTTTCTTAAATTTTTCAAAATAATTTCCTAATCAAAATATAATAAGTTGAAGGGTTAGGCTCACTACTTTTTTAATAAAACATAAATCAAATATTGTGTTTTGTCTTCATGTGAAACAAGATTGGTTAGACTTTTATCCCTCAATCTATTAAATGCAATTTAGAGCTTAATGTGGAAAACTCTGATTTTTTTTTAAACTTTGTTTTTAAACTTTGTTAGCTGATTGTAGATTACCTTCCCTATATTATCTCATTCAAGGTGAGCACTGCAGTGCTGGCTATCATGAGTCCTAGGGCCTGGGTCACAGTCTTCAGCCATAAACAAGTCCTATTCAAAACTCATAATCTTCTCCTCCCACCTTTAACAAATCTCTGTTGGATTGGGATGTAGCCTACAAATCAGGCAAATAATTCAGAAACAGGAAAGAAGATGGTTTGGATTGGTTTCATAACTGAAGTGGAAGAGAAATCATTGTTTGGCTTCCTTCAATTAGAAAACATTAGCAATTTGAATCCAGTTTCAGAACGGCTTTATTTTGCAGATTCAAATATACTAGTTTTCTTTCTTTTCATTAAAAGTTTTTTGAGTTGCAGAAACATTAATACCATTGCCTTTTTTTTTTTTTTTCACTTGGACTTTTTACAAAATTCCGTATCTCCATAGCAATCGAGTTTCTTCCTCTCCCCCACCAATCACTCCTTTTCCAGTCTGAGTTTGGAATAAAGTAGATATGAAATGTTTCCTGTAAGCAGGTAGGAGATGAACTATACTGCTTTCTTAAGCCATCTATCTGAAAGAGTTTAAAATCTTAACAATGGTGAAAACAGTGAGGAAGTCTTTCTGTTTTTTGTAGTTTAAAGATGGAAAAGAATTATAACTTAGTCATTTTGAAAGCACAGAATTGCTTTGGAAATTTTTAAACTCAGGCTGGAACTTTTTTAAACTCAGACTGGAATTTACTATTTACTACTACAATTCTTTTGAAAACAAACAAGCTTGCCACACACAAAGTAGGCACTCCTAAATTATTAAACTTATTTAAAGTAATGGCCACTAATAAATCTGCCCTAATAGATAATTCTTCAGCCCGTTAAAGCCTGGCAGTGTGTAGTGTCAGGAACATTGTGATACTAGTACGGAAAAGCAGTATACTTATACAGAACAAAGTTTGACTCGAAGAGAAGATGGTCCAAAGAAAGGGAAAAGGCCATGCTGCTGTCAATATTTATCAGCAGTAAGTCTAACTGGTGTGCAACTTCGTTTATATATTTGATTTGTATTCAGCCCAGACTGAGATTGCCCTTTCTCTAACTGCTTGATCGCTTTTAATTCCCTAGAGGAATGCTTTTAGGAAAGAGAGCAATCTTGTACAAGGCTCCTGCTGATCACTAAATTTGAGGCTTCTTTCCCTGATGTGGAGAGAGAAAGAACGTGTATGCACTGCAGAGGAGAAGGCTCTCTGTTAAAATCTCCTGGCAGTCCTCAGCTATCATGTGCTGAATACTGTTACCCACGTGCCAAGGCTAACCTAAGTTGCAGCAAGAGGAAATCTCTCTAAAGTGGTCAAAACTCAAGTGCTTGGTCTTGTTTCTACCCACTACAAAAGATGGTACGCTAGTTTAAGTGCTTCCTTTAGCTGTCATCCCTATGGTTTTGGTTCCACTGCTCTGCTTGGAGAGAGAGAGTCCGTACATATTAGCTTATTAAGCCAATATAAGATGATGGTGAAACAGCTGTGGGGCATACATGTCAAAAGAAAGGTCACAATCTTCCATACAAGTACAAATGGGAATAAATGCCCAGTATACTTGCTGCTTTTGGAGCATCTGTCAAGAGCTGAGTATCCAGCAAGATTCTCATATAGGAAGTTACTCTTACAGAGGAATTGTTTCTTTCTGTATTTTTGTCAGTCAGCCAATCATTTGCAAATGAGGTGAGCTTCATCATCTAAGCTGCAAATTGAAACAAGTGTGCTCAGTTCTCCATGTGTATGCAATGTGTATGAGTTAGTCTAATGGACTAGTGCAGTTGCTAAGATCAACCAAACAGCAGATTCCATTCTGTATATGAAATCAGAATCTTAAATTTATACTGTAGCTATCATTATTTCAGATAATGAAAAACCTTTCAAAGGAGTTACTTCAGTCTGGTTTCACTTCAACAATGTAAATGACTACAAATGAGAGAGTGGATTATGAAGACAATAGTATAACCTATATAATTGGTAAAAGAACATGCCAGGAAGAATTGGGTGGGGTGGCGTGGGAGTGCAGAATATCCTCCTCAAGTGTGTGCCTCAATCCAAGGTGTGACTATGGGGAGAGCGCTGTGTGTGTTTCAGCCATCCTCCCCACCAGAACCATGCTAGCCAGCAGTCAGAAAGCCCTAATACTTTTACTGGTAGACAGTAATTACAGAATGCTAGATATTGTAGTACCAAAAAAAAAAAAAGTTATTATTCTTCTGTCTACCACAGATGAATTGCATGGTCTGTAAATAACAATTTCTTTTCACTTCAAGTGTATCCTTGCACAAAAATGCTGGTACTGAATTGTTCTGAATATGTCTTTGCTTAATTTCAAAGCTCAAATTAGTGGCTAGTAAGAACCTTGGGCTCTGCTTTGCTGTTTCACTGTTTAGTAGTAGATTAAAAAACAAACTTAAAGCTCAATGTAACTGGTGGCTTTTAACACTATTTCTGCTTGTATCTTAGGGTATTCTCACCTACTATTCCAAGTCTTTAAAAAATTAAAAAGGCCCTGGGCTAGCGCTTTTTCACCTGACACTGATTATTCTTATTGAAATTGCAATGACTTCTTTGTGAGGGAAGAATGTTATAGAGGCTTGAGGAAGGTTTTAACATTTTTAAACCGTGACTAAAGCAAGTTTAGATCAGTTGGCAAGGGCTTGAGCAAATGAAGGGACAAGCTGAGGGAGGTGGTTAGGACCATACAATGAGAAGTAAACATAGGCAAACAGGAGAAATACAGCAAGGAATATGATGAAGAAGAGGGCAAACGAAGGTATGAAGGAACTTAAAGACTGCAGAGAGAACAGTGATTATTAGAAATAAAACTTGAAGAAATAGGACAGCAAAAAACCAGAGGAGCACGTAGCAAGAAAATAGAGAAGGGATTGGGACTAAGAAAGAGAAAAGTTTTCTCAAGATAACACGTGTCTGTCTGTCTGTCAGTCTGTCTGACTTCTTTTGTTCCAGACTCGGACTCCATGATCGCCTCACACCTCATACATCCTGTTGTCTTGTAGGCTTATTTCCCAAGCAAACCAGCTAGATGTATCAGGAGAAATTGTGGTAAAATCAATAAAATTAGATGTTTTAAACTACCATATGACATGCAGAGGGTTTTGGCCTGCATATCTATATGGTAAGAACACGGATAATCTATTACTGTTAGGTCTGAGCACTGTTGGTGTGAGCTGCTCCTCATTAACTATCCTAGGCATCAATGTCAGTTTCTTCCATAGCCCCCCAAACCAGTATGTGTGTGGCTTTAGTTCTTCTAGCAGTAAGTTTATGTTACTGCACATGTAACACACTACGTACAGAGGTCTATAAAATGTTTAGACATGAACATCAATCCCCTCTTCTACAGAAAAAAAGAGGATGCTTTTGTTATACTAAAAGGTCCTTATTTGCCTTTATTGATTTAACTGTTCTTTCCACAATGGTAAATAAGCCTTTTAAAATTTACTTTTTTTTATTTTTCACTAAATAATCACATGAAAAATTGCTGTGATTAATTGGAAAACTTTCAGTAAACATGCAATATCAAGCTTTTTGAGAGGAGAGGGAAAAGAGGGGGCAGCATCCAAAATGATTTCAAGAACATTGAAGAAGAAATAGGATGGGGAGTCTGGAGACATTTTTTAGACTATTTAGCTCTAACTGTTGAGTATTAATAATATTGACTGATACAAACAGGAATCAAAGCACTTTGTTTTCTGTGTGTGATTAGTGTAGCACCACCTGTGAGTGAGATAGTTTTAAAAATATCCAGTTCTGAATTTCAGATATTTTCTTCTGACTCGTGACAACCATTTCAGCAGTGTAATGATTATGTTGGTTTTCCTTGGATATTTTTAAAATTTGTATTTATAAAATTTCCTCAGACAGGTACAAATACAAAGTACTAGGTACATGCACAAATAAGAAGGTGTAAAGCAGACAGGCTTGTGTAAGGAAACTTATTTTGTGATAATGAATGTTCTGCAGAGTGGCTATCATGATATATCCTCCTACTTAGCAATAGGAGAGGGTTGTGTAACTAAATAACTCATTAGAGCGGTGAAGATCATGTTTAAGGCATATTCATTTTCTTCAGCCCTCTTTTTTTCCCCAGACATCCAGCTCACTTCAAGAATTTGTCACTGCAGAAGACGGTGTCTGGTATATGACTTGTTTCATGCCAGCTGTCTTTCACAGGCATTTGTGCTACCTTATTCCCTTGACTGCATCCGAAAGGAAAGGTATAGGATCACATGTCATTGTATGCCCTTGCATGGAAAAATAGGCATTCTAATGCTTGACTCTTGCTGTGCATTTAATCAAGCCAGAGCAGTTCCGTAAGCTCCGCTACTAATATTTTTAAGCAAACAGAAGACAGTTGCGACCACTTGTACCAAAGTACTTGCTGCACTTTAAGCTAGAGACTGATGAACTGTTGACGAAGAACTAGAAACCACTGGTTATGCTCAAAACTTTCATATTTTAGAATGAAATGTTTTGTCATTCTTATTTTCTATAGCTGCTTCTGTAAACCTAGAATTAAATCTCAAGTGTTGATTTGTTCTGATGGTATTTCCATTTGGAAATGTCGGATATTTCAGGAGAAATTTTATTCCTATAAGTTCTTCAATTGCAGCCCTGTGATGAAAACTTGATCCTTGCAAAGAAATTTACCCAATTCTAAATCTTAGACCTTTTGTGAAATGCCTCTATTAAAATATGGCCTCCGAGTTAGGAAAAAAAAACAACCTGAAGCTAATCTAAACTAATCTAATAAAGAGTATTGTGTCTGTCTACATATGACAATGTGATGATGCTAAATTTGACTATGAATATCTATTTATTTTGTAATGACTGCTATATATTGTTAAGTAGGGCAGCCGTATGCTGCCTGAGATTAAGTGGTTGCTTCTTTAGTTGGTAGCAGCAGCATACTTTTGACCTCTTTGTTAAATTGCTCTTCACTGTTCATTGCAAAGTTCATGCCACCCTTACTAAACTGAAGCTCTACTGTGTTTAGATTAAATAATGATCAAGGTCCAGTCCTGCAGCCCACAATTATTTGAGTTATTTTTTCTTAGTGCTGAAGCCAGCAGAACTTCTCATCACAGGCCAGGGGCTCAGAACTGGTTCCTTGTGTTTTTTGAGGACCATAATTCCATGCCAGCTTGACTTCTAATTATGTTCCCTGACGTCTCACAAAGTTTTTATCTGCTTTATACTGCAGTGACAAAGGCTGAATATATTTTAAACAGAGGCTTATCATAATATTTTACAGTCTTATTAAAACTTTTGGCCAGTCTAGTCTACAATTTCATCTTTTTTTAATGCATTTCCATTTTCTCTATATTGCCTGCACATACTGAATTTACGAGACCTTACTTCATAAAGCATCTGCTTTGGTTACAGTTATTTTACACTTATTTCATCATTATTGTATGAGATTTGTACTGAGTATATAATTTAGCTTGCTGCTTGCTCTGTGTTCAACCAAAACATGAATTTGCTGCCATAGCACTTTCATTAAAAGAAGAAAAGAAAGTACTTAAACATAACAGGAAAGACAGGTAAAAATAATTCCTTGTCCTTTAGGAAAATGCATTTTATTCTTTCTCTCAGCTGAAACAGTTCCCATTAGAAATATTCTAAAGTTGTCTGTTTTCCAGCAGCTTCTTATTCTCTCATGCATGCAATGTAAACATCATCTTGCTGCTTTGTAAAATTCAATCAAAGACTTTCAAAATAATTTAAAGTTGTAAATAACACTCATCCTCCTATCAAGTACTAAGTAATAAACCATTACTGTTTCACAGTGATGGAAATAAAAATAAGCTCTGCTATGCGTTAAAGAAAAGTCTTAAGCCTTCTTTTTAAATATTTGAGAAAAGTACTTAAAAAGAGTTTGGGGAGTTTTTGAAGAGTTAGTGTTTGCTGCCTGTCATTATACATCTCAAATGCATGAAAATAAGTGCACTGTTTCTGCAGTACCAGAAATGGAATTCAAAAGTTGTTTACACAACTAATAGTTCATTCATTTCATTTTAAAGGTGAAAATGCAGTATTTTTCTGTAATGAACTGAGAAAGTTCGCTAACTTCAAAGCATTGCTACAGTGACTTATCCCATATGAATGGGAATTTATATGTACAATGCAAGTATCCATTATCCTCATAGAAGCCTTGTGCTTACTTTACAGAAAAACAAAATAAAGAAGTAATGGTGCTCTAATTAACTGTACAGAAAACTAATTAGGTTTCATTCTGTTACTGCAACCTTCACAGAACTTACTTTCTTTCTATGAGGAAGATCATAGGTGGTGGCAACTCAAATGGCACTTGCTGGTGGGTAATCATAACTATTAAAATGCACATGCATTTTTGGTTCAGAGTGTGAGGAACTGGTGCTAGCTGAGCATTATTTTGGATCTAGGTCTCAATCAGTCCCTTCAGTTGCTCTTGAATCTTTGAATCCTTCCCCCACTCTGTTCCCTTCTAGAATTCAAATATTAATGAAGTACATAGAAGTCTTGCATCACTCCGAACAATTAAGTGTGTTACAGCGTTAGTGGATAAAGGAAACGCAACTGACATCATCTACCTGGATTTGTGCAAAGCATTTGACACTGTCCCACACGACATCGTGTCTCTAAATTGGAGAGACACAGATTTGATGGATGAACCACTTGGTGGATAAGGAACTGGCTGGATGGTCGCATTCAAAGAGTTGCGGTCAATGGCTTGATGTCCATGTGGAGACCAGTGACAAGTGGTGTTCCTCAGGGGACAGTATTGGGACAGGCACTGTTTAACATCTTTGTTGGTGACATGGACAGTGGGATTGAGTTCACGCTCAGCAAGCTTGCTGCACACCAAGCTGTGTGGTGGGGTGGATGTGCTGGAAGATAGGGATGCCATCCAGAGGGACCCTGGCAGGCTTGAGAAGTGGGCCCATGCCAAGCTCATGAAGTTCAGCAAGGCCAAGTGCAAGGTCCTGCATGTGGGTTGGGGCAATCCCAAGCACAAATACAGGCTGGGTGGAGAATGGGTTGAGAGCAGCCCTGAGGAGGACTTGAGAGTGTTGGTGGATGAAAAGCTCAACATGCCCTGGCGATGTGCCCTTGCAGTCCAGAAAGCCAGCTGCATCCTGGGCTGCATCAAGAGAAGCATGGCCAGCAGGTCGAGGGAGGTGATTCTGCCGCTCTACTCTGCTCTTGTGAGACTCCAGCTGGAATACTGTGTCCAGCTCTGGAGCCCCCAACGTAAGAAGGACATGGAGCTGTTGGAGTGAGTCCAGAGGAGGGCCACAAAGATGATCTGAGGGCTGGAGCACCTCTGCTATGAGGACAGGCTGAGAGAGTTGGGGTTGTTCAGCGTGGAGAAGAGAAGGCTCCAGGGAGACCTTACAGCAGCCTTCCAGTACTTTAAGGGGGCCTACAGGAAAGTTGGGGAGGGATTCTTTATCAGGGAGTGTAGGGATAGGATGAGGTGTAATAGTTTTAAACTGAAAGAATGTGGATTTAGGTCAGATATGGGGAAGAAATTCTTTACTGTGAGAGTGGTGAGACACTGGAACGGGTTGCCCAGGGAACGTGTGGATGCCCCATCCCTGGAAGTGTTCAAGGCCAGGTTGGATGGGGCTTTGAGTAAACCTGGTCTAATGGAAGGTGTCCCTGCTTATGGCAGGGGGGTTGGAACTACAGGATCTTTAAGATCCCTTCCAACCCAAACCATTCTGTGATGATTCTATGATACAAATATGAAAGACATATTCTGAGACAATGTTTCTGGACTCTGATACCTTCATGGTGTATTTTAGGAGCAAAAATTAACTAGTTTTTCTGGACTTCACAAGCAGTTCTGTTTGTCTTGTATTTTTTCTGTAGTTTGTAGGAAAGGTTGGTCTTTGAGAGACCATTCAGGAAATAATTTCTGCTTAGGACATCAGACCTTTTCTTTGGCTATGTCTGTGCATGGTGTAGCTTTTGCTATTATGTATTTTGTAGTTTTACACCTTTTTTTTTTTTTACAGAAGGCTTATCTGCTTATCACTAATTCCCATCTGAGCGTCCTACAATGACATCCTAGGCCTCATTAGCAAGATACTTAATATTTCTTCAGAATAATTCATTGCATATTTATTGTGATGACCAGAGGATAAAGCAGTTCCTATTCTCCGATAATTTAGTTCATTCTAATATTCTCTTCATACCAATTCTGATTTCACATCTCTGCTCCTTGAGCTGGCTACCTGCATCAATTTAATTTTTGTATGACAAAGCACTATACATAGCTGTGCAGTCTATAAATAAAAAGCAATAAGCTGACATCTCTCACCTGTATCAAATGTATTTCATGCCCTTTTTTCTGATATACTTGCTATCAAACTTCTGTCTCTTTATATCTATTGCCGGTCTGTATTTCCCATGCCTTTCTTCCCCTTTTCTGGCAACTGACAGAGTTCTCAGCTCCAGATGAAGCGTAATACACTATTACTCTCTTCACTATGTCTACCTCTGTGCTGATGGGTTCACACAGGCATTACAGACACTTTTTCTGCTATGGCATATAAAATAAACTGTCTACAGCTGTGTACATTTGCTTCCACACATATAAAGTACGGCTTAGTTCAAGCAACATATCTAGATAC
This sequence comes from Chionis minor, assembly GCA_013398295.1. Classification (NCBI taxonomy): domain Eukaryota; kingdom Metazoa; phylum Chordata; class Aves; order Charadriiformes; family Chionidae; genus Chionis; species Chionis minor. The sequence continues at coordinate 1,004,723 of VZSF01003342.1, read as the reverse complement.
AAGGAGGAAATTGTGGATCTCATTAAAATCTGTCTCTGAAATGAGGACAAGGCTGAAAACCAGGAAGAAACAATGGGCTGAGATCATTGGCAACTCAAAGCTTTCAATGATCCAGTCAGTCCACTTACTACATACTGCCTGTAGCAGTATCTCATGTATTTTAAGTCTTCATGTTATACTTGTGCATGGAAATTGTGCTATGTTTATAAAATTCAGATGGACATTTGCGTTGTCTTTTTTCAAGACTCAACTACAGCCAGAGACCTGGCTGTGACTGGTCTACCAGGATTGAAGACTAGTCTTGTATCTGACTGATACCTGCAAATTGCACTAATTGCCCCAGGACACTTAGCAAGTTACTTTTGTTTTTACTCCCACTGCATATTACAATACCTCATCCTTATCTTGTGGCTTGCTCATTAGCCCTACTCTTTAACCCCTGATTCTTGCTTTTACTCCTGGGTCTCCCACTTGCAGTACAATCCCCCTCTAGGTTTTGCTCACGTACCTTCCTTACTGGCAATGCTCCTATTTCTCAAGCTCTTGCATTCCATGATTTCTCCATTTCTTGACTTAATATAATCTTAGCTAGATCTTTCATCAATTAAAAAAAGTGGGAAGCTGAGCAGAGACTTTGATGACCATTTCAGTTTGAGGCTAGACAACGCTTATCTCAGGTTACGGTTGTACAGTGGTCTGTCAGTCTCTGATGGTCCCTGTTAATCTGTTTATTCTTGCAGGTTTTTTATAATTTTAGGTATTTGAGGCCTAAAAAAAAATGTTTAAGCCCCGTAACACCTACAAATACAGTTTTAATTTACAACCAAAAGGGATTAAGACTTCTTGTAAACACTTTTGATTGAAGGACCTGAAAATCTAAGACAAATAGCTCATAAAATATTGTGAGATTTTTAACAGAATCACAAATTATAGTGACAATACAGTCTGTTACACCAAACAAGCTACAGGATTTATGGATCCAAATAAAGAGTTATGGAGAAGTCAGGAAAAGGAATAGATGCTTTGAGTGCCAGCAGAAGTAGTTGATGCATTTCAGTTTGAATTTTATTCGCATTTAGCAAGATATACAAGTAAAGCTGGGTCTCTGGGTTGTTTTAAAATGTAAAAGTGTCAACATTTAAAATTGATAGTGTCATATGAGAGGATGAAGAAAAAGTCAACAAACAAAACCCCAGCAGCATGCCCTGAAGAGGTAACAATCAGATGTTTAGGAGGGCTAGATCACTTCTTGTGTATTCATCCTTTTTTATTTCCTTTTCCAGGATGTTTGGCAAAATCCTATGAAATTTTGTCTTAGAGCAATAGTGCTGATGTATGTTGTAGCTATGATCTGTTCAAAGAACCAATGGAATGATGCAGGGCTTTTAATTGAACTGCAGTGCTCACTGATTTTCTGGTTGTAAAATAACAAAATAGTCAATGGATAACTAAACCAAACCACAAAATTCTGGGTCAGAATCCCGGGATAGGGAAATGTCCTAAGTAAAGAACAGCTCAGTCTAATCTTGTATTCACTTCTAACACACAGGAGTGTAATCCTGTCAGCAAAAGGAGTCATTTAGATAGATGAAAATAAAAGGCCTTTGTGTACATAGACTAAGTCAAGATTTTTGTATTACTGAGCGGTGCTGTGATTTTAGCACTAGTGCTGCATGTAAAGAAGTTAACTTTTGGATGTTTAGGTCAGTGAGCTGAACTAATTGTCCACCTTTTTTAATCTTCCCACCTTCTGCCCCTATAAATCACGTTCATACTTTTCCATGTATGCAGCAGTAAACTTGGTCCCATTAAACAGCTGAAATCTCTCTGGAACATATAATTTCAGTATACAGCTTTTATATTCATGTGCATTTGTCACTTACCTTTGTACATTTGCTTTTGAAGCTACACTGGGTTTAGCAGCTGGTGCCTTTAAAACTAGAAAGTGCCGGTCAACAGAAGGACCCTTGCCAATGTGTTTATTTCTGTGCACTGTGATTGTTTATAGTACATTTTAATGTTTGAATACATATCATCCTTCCCTACCAGGCTGTTCCTTCCCAAGTGGCAACCTGTACCTCTGTCTCACTCTGCCACAATTGCTTTTGCTGCTTACAGAACTGATCCCATATTTTCCTCAAATTCCTTCCCAATGATTATGCACTACTGCAGAATTCAGCCTTCAGTTTTTACCTACCCTTTCAAAGAAATGAATCTTATGCAACCACATCTCTTTTTAACTTCTAATTGCATGTTTAAAAAATATTTGACCATAACTTTTGGCTGGTAAATTCAGCCAAATTGGAAATAATGGTAGACTTCCTAAAGATCCCACACTGTGAAAATCATCATAATGAATAGAAGAGAGAGACCAAAATTACTTTCCCTGCTAAGAGAATGAAAAGAGCAACTCAGTGTCTGTGTTCTGTTTACTAGCAGCTAGTTGGTAAATTTTAATATACATACTGAACACTGTAGTGGCACAGATTGGGAGACTCTCTTGGGACAGTGGGACAGCTAAGGATGTTGTTACTTTTGAAGATATTTCTGTGATATTTCCACGGGGTTCAGGAGCGTTGCCTACTATATCATCGTATCTCTGGGAATGTTGTCTCTTCTTTTTATTTATCTTTACTACAATGTGGTTCAAGTTATTATTTCACTTAACAAACTGTATCTTGAAGGTATTTTGGAAACTTAGCTTAAAGCACGATTTTAAATGAGAAGAAATTTAGCAGGATTTACTATGCTCTTTTGTGGGGTTTTTTTTCCTACTGGTCCCTGTGTGGACAAAACAGTGGAGGGACTGGGGAGAGAGCTGTGAAATTTGAAAAAATACATGTATGTTACGTTGGAAGTAAGAATAACTCAACTGCAGTATTCACTGTGTAATTGCAAACGTCACCGTTCCTGTCTTTGATACCAGATGAATCCATAGAATTCTTTATTTTTACAAATGGAGGCAATAACACTACATTAAAAAGCCTGACAACATACAGTATAGTGTGTGGCAGTATATAGTGTACAGCATCAGTATGGATGCAGTGCTAAGGTTTATCCTTAGAAATATATATCTCAAGGTTCTGACTCTTTAGATTTATCTGTAATATTAGAGTTTCACGGGCACCACCACACAAGCTTGTAATCTGTAGGACTGAAATGTAAGATCAGAATCTAAACAAGAGAAAACACAAAACACCACTGGCAAAAGAAGAGAAAACCTTAGTTTAGGGCTTTCTTTTGCTTTAATACTTCAATAATGATTTGGTGACTAATTTTTTTGTGTGTGATTTAGCATTTATTGTAAGCTTGTTTTGTGTAACAGCAAGCTGTATTGCTAATTGTTATTCGTATTAGGTTTTTCACTTCCTATTTTTTGGAAGCTGTTTGAATGCCAAATAGTAGCAATCATCTGTCAGATAATAGATAGGAATCTGGGATTGTAATTAAATGTAGCTACGGTACATGTACTTAAATACTAATTAAATGGCACCAACTCTGAGATCATAATCTGAGTGATTATAACTAGACCCAATTCATGAACAGATCCTATCCAATAAGATTTTGTCACATTCCCAATTCTTGTCTTGCATAAAAATGGCTAAGAAACTCACTCCTTCCAAAGAGGATTTCTGTCTTAAAGTTCTTACAACATAAAACAAAACCTTTTGAAAGATTTGATCTTCCAGCATTAGAATGCTATTCCAAACTGTTCTTGTGTTAGTCTGCCAAGTGTTTCATTAGTTTCATGAGGACTTTGATAATAAGTGTATGTTAGATGTGACACAGGAAACAAGACTATATTTAAGCTTCCCAGAACTTCTCATTATAAGAGTTTGCATTCAGTTGCTAGGAGCTTGGCCAAACTTTTAAAGTATTTGGACTGAAATGTGGGTTTGCATTATGATACAGCCTTTAATTATGCGAGAGCACACTATTCTTCTCCAGCTCATTCCCTGCCTGCCTCATTCAGGTCACAAGATGGATAGTACTCATTTAATGGGCAGTTTTCCAATATGTCATTTAAAAATGTGCTTCATTCACTTTGCAGCCCCATTGCTTGCTGCAACATTCAAATCTTTCTCTGAATATGACACTATTGATTTCCTCATAAAAGCAATGGGCTTCATTGAAACTATCTCAGAGTTCACAAACATTAGCGTCTCTCTTTTATAATACTCTTGTGAAATGAGTGGTTATTATTGTCTTCATTTTACAACGTGGTACTATGGCACATTAATATATCCTTCAAAATACAGACCAGTTTGTGTGTCTGATGCACAACGATTGTTACCTTATTTCTCAAAGTATGTACTTTCTAATATTTGTCCAGAACTGGAGTTTTTAAAACTAGCAAGTCAATTCACTTTACTTGTAAGTATGAATTCTTAAAAATTCTGCAAACCAAACGCTTTGTGTGTCAAACTGAGTGCTCAGAATACAGCACAGGTGCTTGTGAAGGTTTTGACTGAAGCAGTTTGCCTGGGATCATGCAGGAACCAGTGGCAGCACTAAGAAGAAAATTCAGTTCTCTGTTCTACTTTCTTTAGCATAGGACCCAGATCTCATTTCAATTTCTGTAACAAAGGAATGCAGGTTTACAAACATCAAGGTCATTCTCTGCACAATGGGTTTTCATCCTCTGAACGTCATCTTCCCTGTGCAGTGCTGTGACAAGATTTTCTTTTTAAATTTAAAAAAAAAAAAGAAAAAGCCGATGCTTGATATTTTGCAGATAAGTAGGAGTTAGGAAGACATATGTTAAACTATGTTTCATTTTCCCTCTTATGTCTATAAAAGAAATTGTCTTATTTAAGTAATATTTAAATTTATCTCACAATCTTGGTTCTTGAGCTTAGCTTAATACCCCTATTGGCATTTTTACTCCTATCACTTGCAAAATGTATATGATAGGGATCTACATGATGCAGCCCATGCTACTGTTTATTTTAAAATTACATCAGTATTTCAGGTCCCCAGTGATACACACTGGATTGACCTAATGACACATTTTAGAATTCTTCTCTAGCAATATCTTCAACACATCTTTACTGGAAAAGTGGTTTGATAGTAGAAGCTGAGAATTCCTGAGTAAATAGACATTTTTGTGCCATTCTTTTAAGGCCAGATTTTCACATGGACATCATCTTTAATGTCATTATATTTGAAGTTGTTTTCAGAGATTACTACCTACAGAGGTTGCTGGGAAGAGGGTGGAGATTGTGAATTCAAATGTTTTGGAAAAAAAATTAATGTGAGAAGCCCACTTTGGAAAATTTGGAAATACAGGGCCAAGAGCTCTTACAAGGTGGTAAAGTAGACAAGTCTGCTCTGGGAGCTAAAAGTCACAGTGCAGTGGCTTTGGTGATGAGCCTGGTTTAACCACCCCTGACCATGCAGTCCTGCCCTCATGTGGTGAAAGATAGCTCTCTCAGCTCTGTCTGTTGAACTATATATTATTATGGCATAAGCATACGAACTTGGGAAAACACTCTTTTCTGCAGTTTTGGTTGGGTTTTTTTTAACCCAGATCTGTTCATTGCATGGTTGATAGCAGAATTTCACAAGCAGTTACGGTGCTAGAAAGGACAGTCAGTAGCTTCTTAAGCCAGCTTTTCACTGAAGTCCAGTGATTGTGGAATTACGAGTTAAGCATTGCAGTATGACACCTAATTAACATCCTAAATCCTGTCTACCTGTGTGGTTAGTTATAAATGCTGTCAGTTCAGGTCAGGATTAACATTTTGCCTTACCCAAATCCAATTAGATGGAATCTGTGTTTATGGCAGAAAAACTGAGCTATCTTGCTCAGCTTTTACATATAGAATGGGAGAGGATGGAGATCAGGTGTTGAATAAATTCACAGACAGTATGCTGGATTTTTTTTCCAGCTGAACAGTGTATTAGATTAAGGACATATACATTTAGGGACATAAAACCACATACCCAAGATATTACATTAACCTAAATTAAGGTCTGGGAGAATGAGCGTCAAGAACAGAATGAATACTTTTTTATGCGCTGTCATTGGGACCATGTGGATATGTGGTTGGCTGTGATCCAACTGAAGAGAAATCTGATCCAGGAGATAAAAGTGAGCAAACTAGTTTTGTGTGTGTTTTGTTTTTTTAGAAATCTCCGTAGTGTAAATCTAATTAATCTTTGATAGTGTCCCACAGGAGTCAGGAATAAGGCTGCATCCTTCACTTACTTCATTAGGAGCCACAATACCACAGGGAGGCACAACAATGGTCATGAGCAGATTGTTCAGTACTCTGCAGGTAAATTTGAGCCATATCTACTTAAAACCTGACATTTCATTATTAATAGGTGGGCACATTAGATGGAAAGACTTCAAAGTTACCTTTTTTAAGAAAAAAAAAATCAATTATTTTTGGGAATTTCAGTGGCTAATTTGTTTTGTTCATTTGTACCTCAGATGACCTTTGCCATCTTCTAGGCCTGATTCATTCACCTTTGGCTCACCACGGGAAGAGAGTCTATAAAATAAGTACAAAGGATGTTCTAAACATTAAAGATCAGTAGGAGACAATGAAGAAACCTCAAGTGTTAGGCAGAATGAACAGTTTCCCCTTATTCTTTAAATGGCAGAATTCTAATTTGTGCTTTACTATATGGAGCTAAATGGAGACAGTGGTATAGAAAATAAATCAGGAAATCAGAAATCATACCAAACTGCACCCTCAAGCAACTATTTTACTAACACTGTCTTTCAGTCCTTCATTCTATTTTTCAATTTTATGCAACTCCTTAGTTTTATAAAACTTTGCCTTTTTGTTTTGTATTCATCCTTAGTCAGCTTTTATATGAGTATAACCATACTCTTAATAATATATATAAGTATATGTATAAAAATTAAAAGGAAACCTCCTTGCACATTTAGATATACCCATAACTGAAGGTGAAAAAGAGGGATAACCCTAATGACTCTTTCTCAGTAACAACCTTCATGAGACTGCCTCAAGACTCTAATCAAATGAAGATTTTGTCCTGCTGAGCAGCTGTCAGTAATAAGCTTCTAAATTAATATTAAATTTCTTTCAGCAAATGCTCTCTACATCTGAATAAGAAATTTTATCTTCTGTATGATATTTTAATAAGAAATATTTGTGTAGAAGTAATCCTTCATCAGCAGTGTTTGGAATTCAGTAAATTGCCTAAAGGAAAAAGAAATCATTTAGACAATGTAGTGTTGCAAGGTGACACGCAATTATAGACCTGCAGCAGTGTCAGCTAGTTAGATATTATTAGATTTTTTTTAAGTTCATGGAAGCTTGCTTTAATGCTGAAGAAAGAAGACTGCAAAATTTAAAACATGTAACTGGTTGCAAATTATTCTGTATTTTGATAAGCCAAGGAAAAATAACTTCGTCCTGTAAGATTAAAAGCCCAAATTGTCTTTGAGATTCTTAATAAATAAAATATAATTCTTCTTTCTTCCAGTGAAGCATGCACATGCATTCTGTGCGTATTCTTTACCAGCAATTAGAAGTAAGCTCTGTAGAATTTTCTTTCTATAATCAGTGTCACATGTCTACATCTCTATGGCAGTTTTATTGCAGGCTTGCTAAAAGGTTTTTGAAGGACTACTGACAGCTTTAGATTGTCCTGATGAACCTATCCTGGCAACACAGAGAAAAACACACCACAAGGAGGTTCAATTCACTGGACCTCTAGAATTTATTTCAAAGATATTAGTGTCAGCATTCACAGCTAACTCCTATATTTCTAAAGAGAACTGTAAATGGGAACAAAGGGAAGAATCCCAGAGTATGTATTTAGTTTTTGGTATGTTTTTATCTCCACTACCTGATGACATGAAGCGGTCAGCAAACACATCTGAAGAAATCTGAGCTAGTAGGCCATCAGGTACACATAGTGTAAAATTTATTTGGGAAGGAGATGCAAATTCTGACATCTTGTGACCAAACAGCTATATTTGTCCTAGTAGTCTGTTTTTGTTTTTTGTGGGGTTTTTTTGGGTTTTTTTTTTTTTTTTTTCTTTAAAGGGTCACAAAATTAGAGTACTTTAAGAAAAATTTTCTGGATCTTACACAGGCACTTACTAAACCTTTTTCTTGCTTAAGTACTGAAATAGTGATGTGCCTCTTCAAAGCATCTCAGAAATTTGTTACAGGGTTCATTAGCATTCACAGTGTCTTAAAAAATGTGGTATGAAAACTAAAACCAATGAAAGCAGAATCTAAAGCTAATTTGCTGTGGTCAGTTCTAGCTGTGGTACCTTGCAATGACTTGGAGCTACCATTAAAGTTGAGTTAAAAACACCCATATTAGACAAGCAATCTTCCTTGATGGGGCAGTAAAAATCTTGAATTTTCAGCAAATGCAGCAACTAACGCTTAGAATAGTTTATAGTGTAGCTGGCAGCATATAGTTTCTTAACTGCGGCTCACCCTGTGACATGAAATGTATTACACTTCCCTATGGGAATGCTTTATGTGGTATTGTCTATGGATTCATCCACATCAAGACACTATGTAATTTAAAGGGAAAATCTCAGCTCCTAACCTGGATGGAGAAAGACCCGCAATTGTCTACACACAATATATCTCTGAAGAGATAATTGTAAATGTAACCAGTGAATAAATTTCCAGCTGGAAAAAGGCATTAACCTTTAGGAGACTTGTGAGGAGTGATGATCCTAGAATAATTATCCATATTAATTGGGGCAATAAATTGGAGAGATAATAGCTAGAGAATATGTAAAATTTGTAAAAGGAATACAAAAAGCTCTCAAAAGATTTTTTGATGAGTCAGGAAAAAAATCCAACTCTTCCCTCCTGATATTTTTTCTGATTAAAATGCATCCTAATTGCTGTATTTTTCTACTATTCTGAAACAGTCTTGTGCTGCAAACGGCTTTTCATTCTGAAGCACTCTTCCCATTGCACCATTACCATTTTCTAAACAAAAGTAGCACTAGCACAAAGTTCAAGGCACACTGATAAGAGAATTGTAAGTAGCAATTCTATGAGTAAAATATTGAGATATTTCTTTGAAAGAAAGATATGGCTAAGTTGTCTTGGTGTGAAAATGCTCCACTAGTGAAAATGGAGCAAATTTTTAGAAATCGATTTGCAGTTTTACCATTTTATATAGTTGTTTCCTAAAGAGTCAAATTCTAAATGATTTCACTGGAATCCAGTGGAACTATTGATACTAGCGATCATGGAATGTTGAATCAAATCATTGCTAGTATTAATAGTATTAGTGGCTCTGAGTTCAGATGAAATTAATAACCATTGACAGGGGAGTCAGTGTAAAATGCATTCTTCTGCAGAAAGGTCTTTGTGAGTTCGTGTGTCACTTAAATCTTACTTCAGTTCTAATTCTTAATTCTACTGTGTTAAGCAGTAGTTTAATCTGTGTTGCTGGGTAGCTGTGTGAAGTTGGGCAAATATTTTACCCCTCTCATATTTGTAAAGGCGCTCTGCAACAGTAGTGCCTTTCAACAATGCCAGGTCTCTCAGATTTATTACATACCTGACAATAGTTGGTGCTTCCCTTAAAGTCCCAGCTGCTAAATCAGACACCGAAAAAATTGTTGGGTCCTCAAGGTTACTGAAAGAAGTCTGAAAACACCAGCAAGTGTATGCAAAGTCTCAAAAATCTGAAGTAAAATGAAGTAAAAAAGCTTTACGTTCTTGGCATGTGAGAGGAATCTCTACAAACACTTGGAGGTCAGTTGTGTGAAATTTCCAGGGCTATAGGAGAGGTGTGTGATGTATGCACTTTCATTTTGTGTATTTCCCTTTTACTCTTCTCCTTCCCAGTAAAACCCTAGCAGTTTTAGAGTCGCCCTGCAATGAGGTAGGACTTACATGATTGCCATATTGCTTTAAGCAGTGCTTGAAATACTTGGAAAAAATGCGTACAAGAAATGTGCAAAGAAAAAGGCACCTACTTTTGATACTACAATGTTCCTTGTTTTCACTATGAGGAGAAAATGGGATCTTCATATTTGGTCATTTGAGTAACAGCTCAATAACCGAGACTGTGATATCTTTTATTGGTAGACTTGGTTGGTCCTGAAGAAAAAACATCCCCCAATATTTGTACAGATTTTAAAATTTAATTGTTTCATGGTGTTTGCTTTTTAAGAACATTCTAGCAAATAAACTTCGCAGAAGGAGTGTTCACAGAAGAATACAATTTAAGTTTATACTGAAGGAGAGAGTATTTGCAGAGCACATACTGGTTATAAGAACAATGTTCAGGCTTACACTGAACAAAATCTAATATATGGCTTAGGTAATTAGTTTCACAGACTAAATTTTGAATAATAAACATTCATAATGGGAGTGAGCTACAAAAGAGGAACTGTTTGCAGAAATTATTCAGCAAATAGTTGTAATGAATAATAAATATGAGAAAATTGTGATCCACTCATAGGCATTTCATTAGTAAGTAAAAAAGGCAAAAATTATCAACTAAATTATGAATGGCAAGTAAATTATTAATCATTTCCACAAACTTACTGTTGATAGATCATGTGCTGACTTTGAAATGTCTCAGAGTGGGTATGTGATTTCTTCTTGCTGGTTTTGTTATTTTGACATGACAGGTTCTGAGTTCAAAATACAGATACTGCTCACAGGAGTAATAAACCCTAGTAAATCATAAATCCTAAGCACCATATTGCTCTACTAAAGGCAGTCATATGTGAAGGCATTTATCTAACAGAAATGAATGGGCATATTTGCCTTCAAGCATATCGAAGTGTTGGTTGAGTGTGCTAAACTATTTATGTATCTGAAGGTAAGCATATCGCCAAGCGCTTGCTGGATCCTAGGTTAGACCTTAGATAGTTAGTTGGGACAGGCTGGCTAGTCACAGCTAATGAACAGGAAGAGCATGGCCTGGGTGCTTATTTTTGAAGTACCACATTAGCATGATATATCGATTTCTGGTAATAATACTGTACGTAGCTGCAAGTTTCAATGTGCTTTGACAACATGGGCTTACAGCTCCCATTTTCATGGAATCACAGAATGGTTGAGGCTGGAAGGGATCACTGAAAAGTCATCTGGTCCAACCTCCCTTCTCAAGGAGGGCCACCTTGACCTGTTTGCCTAGGATTGTGTCCAGATGGCTTTTGGGAACGGAGATTCTGTTTCAAATGCAGTTGGGCTTTCAAGCCGGAAGAGTAAATGCCGCTGCTGGATTACCATGCTGCTAATAGGGATCCTTGGTGGATCCCTAACCATCCTAGGTGGTTATATCCTACTTACATGCTATGGAGTAAATATGGTGATATATATTGGTTGAAGACCATTGCAGAGAAATCAGAACTTTTATGTTATAAGGAAAATTGCTTTAGGCCTTCTGGGCTAGTTGTCTGTAAACGAGGCGAGTACACATCTGTATTGTAATGATTTCTCATTGTCTCTAAAGTTTTTGTGAGAAATCATTCTGGAAATTAGGAAGATATGTATTAGCATTTATTACACAAAAACACACTTTTAAGCAGAACAGTAAAAGAATTCCATTATTTGAGTCACACATAACAAATGTAAGCTCACAGAGGCAGAAATCCCATCTACCTGATTATAATTTTTCCAGTATCTTACATAGTGTCCTGATCAGAGTACCAGATCCAATTTAGGGTTTGAAACCCACTGCACATATATAACTAAAAATGCTGGGTTTTCCATGACAGTGTTGATCAATAGAAATTATTTCTAAAATGTCTTACTAGAGTAAACTGTCCAGGAATTGGAGCTTTATAAAAATGAATAAATAGTAAAATAACATTACTTTGGAAACTCACAGAATATTTAGTTTGTGCAAAAGTCTATAAATTTTCTGTACTTATCAACAACTGGCAGATTTTAGGGGGGTTCTCACAGTTTTATATCCAATAAAGCGAAAATGCAGTTTTGAGAGGATATTCCTTCCCACATATCACAAGAACATATGCTGTACAAATGACTATGTTACTTTCAGACCCTAGTTTGTACACTATTGAGAATAAAATATGAGCATTATTAACCGTATCTCTATATCACACGCTCAGAGAGATTAATAAATGATAGTTTGCCACATGTCCTTGAGAACTTTTTTTTTTTTTTCAACTTCCAGAAGCATTTATTCTATTCCAGTCCCCAAAAGGCTCTTTGGAAAGGTTTTCTTTCTTATGCCTTTTATTTTTGTATCTTCCCATTTTTAAGATAAAAATACTTTTGATTCCTAGATGAATGTGTTCCATGTCTAATGCTTTGGGTTTCATGTCTCTACATGGTTTAAGAAGGAAATAGCAGTATTACTTGAGGTCTTACTGTACACTCTTCCTGCTGTTATGCCAGTGAGTGTTAGGGCTAGTTCAATTTGGTGTTTAATAGGAAGGATGTATGTTGTTATTAGCAAAGTAGAATTCTATCCCTGAAAAAACGTTCAATTATTTTTCATCTGTTACAAACAGACTGTGATCAAAATTCCTTTCTTCTAGTGAAAAAGCTTGTGCATGAAAACATAGTACATGTAATATTCATTATAAGACCAGGTTCTGCAATATACATAGAATGTATGAACAGGCAACTGCAAATTGTTTGCTTTTAAATATGTATCACCAGAAAAAAAAGGGCTTCAATTTAATGTATTTTTAACTAATTTCTGGAGCCACTGCAATGTTAGTGAGCAGGAGAAGCAATCACCTCTTTTGACCACAACACAGAATAATATAAAAGTTTTGCGTCTCTGGGTAACAGAAACTGATGTCTGGAGTACCTGGCAAGTTTCCACTTCTTATCTGATAATTCTCAAATGCTGATCGTTTCAACATTGAACCATAACATTCCTACACTGACCAGAGAGAAAGTGGTTGAACTTTTCACCTTTTTCGCCTTGATCACCAAACATACATTGGATGTGAAGTTAAATACACATCTGTTGGTGGTTTGTCAGAAAATCTCATAATAACATCTTAAATTTCTGGCACTGTTCTTGGCAATTGGAGAACTGTTTCAATTCCTGCTCTGAGACAGTCATCCTTGCTTCTCAATGAATTGAAACAGTTTCCCCAACTTTGCAGGTAATAGCAAGCATCATTTTAGACCAAGAGTAAGACTGTTTCTAATATGAAAGATCAAAATGCCCAGTTATATTCATTTGCAAAGTTATAGATAATGATATGGTTTCTTTATTCTGGATATTGGTAGTTACCTGTGTTTCCATTTTTATGTCTGTGTACATAAGGTTCAGCTACCTAATAGCAGTTTCTTGCCAAGTGAAATGGTGATGCCACTCCCGGTGTTACTGTTGGCATTTAGCTGTTGTACCCAATGAATCTGTAAGAATGTATTATGATTTTAATTTTGGAAATGGGTTTCCAATGGCGTAACTCAAATCTAGCCTGATGGACAATGTAAGAAATACGAAGAACTCCTTTCATTTTGGAAATATTATACTTTTAATTGGAATACTTTGAGAATTAAGTTATTCAGGCTTATGCTTGATAAACTGTGTGAAGAGATTGTAAATGCAACACCTGCATGTTTCAGACTGTGCTAGTTTCTACATTTTAGCCTTCAGCAAATTGCCGGCTAAGTGGATAAATGTGCTGACAGAAAACCAAGCAGACTTCCTTTTGAGAGGCTGCTTCTCTTAGCTTCCACTGGAGATCTGCTTTTGAATTCTGCTATAATTTTATTGAAATCATTCAGTTCTCTAAATAAGAGTGATTTTGCAAATTGGCAATCTCTCATGTAAAAAAAAAAAAAAGAATTATTTACGGTGCTCTTTCTCTTTGCTTTCTTTGATGGGTTTTTATAGGACAGCATGGTTGGGGCATTCTGGAGTCCAGCATCCTGCTGCCTCTGCTGTATGTAGGAGTAAATATACAGGTGGTACTTATTTTTATCAGTGCACCCCTGAAAAGACCTTGTTTTAAAAAACTATTGTCAGAAATGCGGTATAAATATTCCCAGGTTTACAGTTTCTGCCTTAAAAGTATAAAATTACCAGCCAGCCAATGTGTCAATTGGATGAATAAGATACAGGAATATAATCGACACGTTTTCAAGGTTCCATTAAAAGGAAAATGCTGTGACTTGACTTTGTAGGACGTGATATTTAATGTTACAGCTATGTTCTTATATATTTAATCTGATAATTTAATAGCATATCTAATGGAAATCTTTGTGAATATTTTTTGTTCTAATATAATCACTTCCCAGTCTAGCTCTTCCTGTTCACGAACGACTGTATTGGTTTCCTGCTGTTCGGACTATGAGAACAGCCAGCGAAGGATTTGGCTCAGTATCTAGTCTTTCATTCTGAACCCTGTACACAGGATGAGACAGGAGCATGAGGGTTTAGTTATTCTTTGTGAATGCTTTTGCATGCAGACATGATCTCAAAAGGTTAGTGTTGTAAGATCTCACTGTTGCATCTCTCTCCTTTAATTTAAGGCATTTCCACTGGGAATGTGGCAGTCAGCTTTTCTCTTTTGATATTTACTTTATTTCCTCTGTGATTTAAACCTGCTAACATGTCATTTTCCTCACCTTTTAAAAAACTTTCGTGATGGCTTTTTTTTTTACACTAGAACTTTTTTCTAGAATTTTTTTTTCTCTTGTATAAGTTGGGATGTTTCTAGTGAACTTCTTGGAAGATTCATTGCTTCTTTACTCATTAAAATATCCTCAAGGTTTAAGTGGAAGAATGACTTGTCACAGTTCTTGCATACTGAAAGAATCATCAATGATGGAATAATATTCACTGTCAACTCTCAGATTTCTTTGTTAAAACATATCTTGAGAATGTTGGATAAATGAGAGGCATTAAAGTTGCAGTAAATAATACAGTATCAGCAAAACAACTTAAAATGACATATAGACCTCTTTTGTAGAGGAAGGTCAGGCTACAATATTATCCTTTCAGCTTGCTAAAGAGACTTTGTGAGCTATTCTAACTCTCCTATAAAGCAGTTAAAATGACGTTGTTAATCAAAAGGTATATTTTGAATACTGTACTTTCTTAAGAGAGCTATGTGTAATGGTTGTGGTTTAAAATGGATTTTGTTGCTGCCTTCAGGGTCAGTGCATTGCAGTTGCTGGAGTTACTCAGTATCTAGGAGTTGGCTCCTAATACCTTTGTTTGTCTTCCATTGCTTAAGTTGTCTAATTTGCGTTCTCTTCAAAACTCTCCATTTTGCTGTTTCAAATGGCATAAAAAATTTCCAGTTCATAAGGAAAGTGCTGACAGAAGTATAGGTAACTGAACTAAGTTCTGGATGCTTTTGCCTTCTGGCCTTCATATTTATCAATGCACCAGAGTGACTTTTAAGACCTTAGGTTGATTAGTCGCTGGTTGCTATTGAGAAGGAAAATGGGTTAAAAAGTACTGCCATGGTTAGTGGAACATAAGTACTGGTTTTGTTTTGTTACTGATGTCGTACTCTTCTGCTGGCTGCATGTGATAATTTCACATGTGTTTTTTATATTTCCTTTAGGTATCAGAGTCTGTCTCCTCTCCCATTATGAGTAAGTTTCATACATGGGGTTTGGGCAGATCTGTGTTCTGACTTTCTCAACCTTCCAGTCTGGATGTTTTCTCTCTGAAATGGCATTATGAACTTAGATCCTCTACATTCAGAGAGGGGGACATATAGAAAAACTGTTCTGGACATGCAAAAGTGACCAAGAGGTCCTTTGGGCTGTGAAGTCACTTTGCTGACCAAAATGACCTGTCACAAGTGCTCCAACTAGTAGGCTGCTGATCAGGTTCAACAGGTAAATTGTTATCAGTGGAGGAGACGGGTTACTGGGAAGCCTTATCAGTCACCAAACTTGGAAGGAGTTTGGGGACAGGCAGTTGTTACCTAGTTGTTGATAACATTTTACTGCTAGGCAATGCAAGTACCTTTTTATTATGAACAGAATCAAGGTGAGAACACCTGTTCTACCTACAAGATTTAGAGGGATGCAGCCTGTTCCCTTCCTTTCACAATTGAAGTGAAGGCTCCAAGGCTGTGGAGATGAACCTTTCTTCTCTGCTTCTTGCTGAAGGATGGGCCATAACCAGCATCGGCTTTTTTTTAGGGGGAGGGGTTGGTGGGGTTTTTGTTTTTGTTCTGTTTTTTAAATCTTAACACCTGTCTATCCATCAAAACAGCTTTATGCATTAAGATGGTTGTAAAAATAATTCATGCCAATTCTCTGTGTGCTTCTGCCCCTCCCATAGTTTTTGCCTCCCCCACATCTAGGTCTTTGCCTTATTTATTATTGGTTAAATAATTAAAACTGCCTGTACCAAAATACTTCATTGCTGCAAACTGCTACATGTCATAGTGATGGATTGGCAAACAAATGTTTTCAATCATGTAGTAATAATTTTAAAAAATACAAATGGGCATTAAATGAATAGCTAGCAAAGTTAAAGGATTGTACAGTCAAAGGTCAGAATAATTGTGGTGCTGTGAGTACTTCTCAAAAGGTTAACTCATCCATTTTAACTTCAGTGGCATTTTAGTGGCCTTTTAGAGAAGCAAGCAGGTCTGTACCAGCGCAACATTAAAATACACTTGACTTGGACTTTAGAATACTTTGGAAGAAGATGATGAAGGACTTTGTATGTTCAGATTTCCATGTTATTTAACAGCAGTGTCCCTACGTATTTCTGAAATTCATTGGACTGTCTTGGCAAGCTTTTTGTAGAAAAGGGAGAAATTATAATTTCCATGATTGCAACCTGAGATTTATTTTCCAGTCAGGGTCCAGTCTTATGTCTTTGGGAAATACGTTTTGGTCCAGCAGACACTAAATCCTTTAAAACTATGAAAAATCATTAACTCGTTGCTCAACTGGGACCTGTGATCCTTAAGAAAACTACTGAGATTTATTTTTTAAAATAAAGCCACATGAGTAACTATAGGTCATTTAAAGCTGGATCATTATAAATGGTTGTGGATGCTTCTGTTTTGGCTTTTCAGGAAAAAAGTATCAATTAAATTACAAGCAAATGATCATATTAAACAATGCAATCATCCTAAGAGATCTTAAAAAGTGTATGTGTATATCTGTTTATAAAGAACAAATGAAGCAACAGGACCAAGAAAGGTCAAAAAGTGCTTTAAAAATATACATGTTCTCCTTTCCAATAGAAAAATTGGATTAGGCTTCTACAGTCATACAAGTCATGGTCTGGACTGTAGGCAGGAATGAAGAATCTTTATTGTTAAGATTTAAAGTATTATAGCAGTTGTGTTGACACGTATTTCCCCAATATTGACATTTTGTTAAAAGGAATGGATACTGCACCCAGCTGCAGAGATCTCATTTATGCCTGAAGGAGAATAAGTCTGGAAAGAAGTGAGACCGACAGTTTTCTGAGGTCATAGAATTTCTTGTAATCTCACTGTTGTCTTGAATGATATTTAGAAGACCTTTCTAAACTCTCTTTCTGAGCTGTCCTCATTATTTTTGTAATTCCATTTGTGGTCTGCCTTAAACGTTGCTGATATTGCAAGGATTGGAATGGATTAGCACTGCTTACACATTAAATCCAGTATGCATGTCATAATATCAGTGGCAAATAAATTTCTGTGCTTGCTGAGACATTTTAATTAGAATTTTGTGTATCATTAAGAATATCTTTGCTTGTGCTCCTTTTTTTCCTAGCCGATATTAATCTCTGGCTCGCATGTCACTAAGGACCCAAAAATTTGAATCCTTTTCCTGGATAAATGTTGCACTTATATTTATTTTATTTTAGGGCACTTTTTGAAGAGCTGTTCATTTGCATTCCTTGGATGAACGCTGTAGCTATACTGCATGGCAGAAAAAGGCAGCAAGGACCAGCAGCCTGTATAAATCTGCCGTGTCAGGCACACTCTGATCTTCTTTGGCTCCCTCCCCAGCCTTACGATGGGTGAGGGTACAGACCACCAGGAAGCTCAGAATGATACGAGCTCTTCTATGTGTCTGATGGCCTCCTCCCATATTTAGGTAGGGTTTCAGGGAGTTGAGTTTGCCTGGGTACAAGCGTGAGTGCAGCATATGGAGGTACAGCAGCCTGCATGCAACCTCAGCAAACAGAAAAAAGTATTTTTTCCTGCTAAACCAACAGATAAATGAAAAGCCTGTATAAGTGCCAGGGAAAAGGAGATGTGGGAGGAGCCTCTTGACTTAGGGCATCTTGCTCTTCCTATCTGGGAGAGATCTCTTCTGTCTCAGTAGCTGTAGTTTACCAAGTTCATCCCCATGAGATTATGCTGATGATGTCCAAATCAGCAAATACAGAGGCAGGACTTTTTATCCTGGGCAGGAACAAATAGTGAGAAAATCTGATTCTTTAATTTCATATGGTAATGGGGAACCCTCTCTGCACCTGTTAGTAAGCAAACTCTAGTTTGAATGTGAAGCTTATTTGCTGTCTTTTCTGTCTTGTAGTTCATGTTCAACTAGTGTGTTCCTGAGTTTAACCTAATGTTGAACTCAGACTGTTCATTAAAATGCATGGCCAAATAGACATGACTCCATATAGCGTAATCCAGTTTTTCTGTGAATTGCAGTTATGGTGCAGAACAAGAGACGACGTTGAAGGAAATCGATTGACTGAGAAATGAGATTTGAGAAGGGGGGACTTTCAAAGGTGACTGTAATTACAAGAACAGTTACTTTGGTAAATGAAAGATACTGATTGCATGGGGTGCGGGAGGT
This sequence comes from Chionis minor, assembly GCA_013398295.1. NCBI lineage: Eukaryota > Metazoa > Chordata > Aves > Charadriiformes > Chionidae > Chionis > Chionis minor. The sequence continues at coordinate 986,022 of VZSF01003342.1, read as the reverse complement.
TATATCTGTGTGGTGTACAGTGCAAAGCATCCATATAACCCTGATGGGATATCATGTCCAGCTCAGCTTCAGAAAACACTGCCTTATCCCACATGAGATTGACATCTTAATTAGTTACAATGTTGCGATGAAGAGCGATGACATCTGTCTCCCCAGCACTTCATCATTCATCTCTCACTCAGGTTCAGTACCCAGCTGTTTTCCCTGCACATTTTTTCTCTACATACTACCATCATGACAAAACTGGCACATTGCAAAGCAAACTTCATTCTCCCTTCCTCATGCTTCACTGCCAGTTCTTATTTCCAGGTCTGCTGCTGGTTGTCCTGTCCTTTCTTCTCATCTGTCATGATAGGGCAGTTTCCATAGTGGGTTTTTTTTCCTCCCTATTACTGAAACTTCCTTTTCTTATTGTTCTCACTTATGTCCTCTCTGACTTTGAAGACCAAGCTCTTTTCTAACTTCCTCCCCTCACCATGTCATACCTGTCTTGACCAGTTGTATTTGTTTTCCTCTCCTGCCCTTCATGCTGCTTGTCAGTCCACTCTCCTTCTTGCTTCCTTGATTTTTCTGTTTTCTTTTGTTATAGACTAGATTAGACTATTTCAGTTGGAAGGAACCTACAATGGTCATCTAGTCCAACTGCCTGACCAATTCAGGGCTGACCAAAAGTTAAAGCATGTTATTAAGAGCATCGTCCAAATGCCTCTTAAACCCTGACAGGCTTGGGGCATCAACCACCTATCTAGGAAGCCTGTTCCAGTGTTTGACCACCCTCTTGGTAAAGAAATGCTTCCTAATGTCCAGTCTAAACTTCCCTGGCACAGCTTTGAACCATTCCCATGCATCCTATCACAGGATACCAGGAAGAAGAGGTCAGCACCTCCCTCTCCACTTCCCCTCCTCAGGAAGCTGCAGAAAGCAATGAAGTTGCCCCTCAGCCTCTTTTTCTCCAAACTAGACAAATGATGTCTTCATTAATGTTTAGTCTTGTATCTTGTCACTATTAAATTCCCTGTCTACTACTAGAGATGCTTACCTCCTCTGCCCCTTTTTTCTTTCTTTTATATCTATCCTAAAAGTATTATTCTGTGAGTTCCTGTCCCCCTCCCAACATTGTTCTTTTTTGCCTTGTTCTTTTTTCCATTTCATTAGACCGTGAGTTACTGCATCTCTTTTACATTTTTTTAAAGTCTTGGTTACTCAACACCAGAATACACAAACAACTTTTGCTATTAAAATTAAATAAAAATGCTTTGTAGTAGTTAGTATCAACACAGAAATGCAACATTTTGGTGATAAAGCTGTATTTGTGATGTATGTAGCTGCTATATATTTGGAAAACACTTGCAAAAAGATTGATGGATAATAATTTTTTTTTTCTCCTCCAAGTGTACATTTTTGGAACTCTAGATATTATCATAAAATCACATTTATCTAAAATGGTTTAGATTTTGTTTATCTTGCAGCATTTTAGAATCTAAATGTAGCATTTATATACTATACCTTTAAATACTATTAAAATGTCTTCCTGTCAGCTAAAATAAATCACGTTTTAAAAGTATCACCGCAAAAGAAGACAGCATATGTTATGCTTCTTTACATATCAGGGAGGAAATTTAGATATCGCTGTGTGCTGTTTGCACTCCATTTGTATATGCATTGCAAAGTACTGTATAGCAAATGCTAACATAACCCACAGGCTTGTAATTAATAAAGTATTTTAGTGAGGACAGCAAAATTTGCCTCTCACAAGGCAATGCATTATAACACACCAGTCCAGTGTGACAAAACCCAATACAATACCAAGAAAAGATGCTGGAGCTGGTTGGATGCTGGTTGTGCTTTGCACAACCTTGTTGCAGTGTAGCTTGGACTAAGCCTCATGCGAGCGTGTTAGTCTTCTGTTTGCTCAGAAAAGGCTGGCTTATGGAACAACCACAACCTTCAAAGTGTTCCTCAATATAGCACAAAAAAAATTTCTATGTATTAAAATGACTTTTCAGTCTCTTAAAATAGGCGTTCCTGGATCATGGGGGGAATGGAGGTAGTTGGTGCTATCTGAAGGGCCTGTGCTCAGTGAGGCACGGCGAGAGCAGAGTATTGCCTACGCAAGGTAGGCTTACGTCCAGGTAGCTTAGAGCACAGGCAGAATGAGCCCAAGGCTGCCCGTGGGAGAGCCAGCCACCTCATTCTGTGCAGTACCCTCGCTCAATAACATGCTCAGCTCATGACTCTACCTCAGGTCAGATGGGCCTAAGCAGGAGGGAGAAAAGGGGAAAGGAAGTTTCTTAACCGGCGCCTTGGATGCATGGCCATGCTGAGACAACTGTAATGCTTCTGGTCTCTGAGGCAACTACAATTACTTTGCATCTTTCTGCAACAGCGCTATGCTATATAAACACACCTGCAGTCCACACAGCATTCAGTCTAATTTGGTACTTGGCATACTATGTACCTACTACCTTAAGGTAGTGACCAGCTGTGACACATCTGTTTAATATCTTGTTGGGGGTCATGGGTTATCGTACTGGAACATAATTTCACTTCACAGTGCAAATTAGTCTGTGATAGAAGTAGTAGTGTTATTGCCCTTGCTCAAATGCCAGTTATGAACATTTTCTATGTCATTCTACAAGTCACTTTTTACATTAGCAGTCTCAGCTACTGCACAGTAGTAGTCTTCTATTTGATCATTTTTCATTTTTTTCAAAGGGACAGTGGAAAGGGTGATGCTGTGACAATGTGATTCTTGACACCTTTTGAAGGAAGGAATGGAAATGCTAATGTTTACTGTAGGTGAAGATATGCCTAAGTCTTCGTCTCTTAGTGCAAGACAAAGACTTTTGAGTTTGCCATAGAATAATTGGATATAGCATGCTCTGGCAGTTGCTTCATTGAAAGATCATTTCTAAAGAAACAGATACAAAACAAATAATAGGCTGGGTTCTTTACCTGATGCTTATGCATCATTCTGTGTATTTGAAATGCAGAGGACAAATGGATACACCCTTTTTTGTTGTGAGCTAAAAAAAACCCACAGTGAAATATCTGAAATCTAAATCTATGTGAAAAATTAATTTTTCACAGCTGTAAGTGGAGGTCTGAAGGGGAGGACAACTTGGTTTAGATGAAAATTCCCAACAAAATAGAAAATCAAAACTTTTGATAAAAGACTGGTATTTATTAGAAAATTGTAGACATGACAGATTGCATCTTAAAAATACTTGCAATAGTGTTTTGGAAGGGAAGGAGCAGGAGAGATCATTTCAACCCCTCTTTTAGCATTTTACTTTATTTGAAATACTTGCACAGTCATAGAGGGCAGGAGATAGAGGAGGAGTGTCAGACCTGGGAACTGGAATATGGAGTGGGCATGAAATGACCCCTGCAAAGTGAAATGAGTATTAACAGACAAAAAAGAGACACTGCTTTAAAATAGCCAGTAGCATGGTGGCTGAGGTGATATCTGGGAGGGAAAGAGGTGAGGCCAAACTAAGGTAATGGAGAGAGCTGAACATTTTTTTTCCTATGGTTTGGCTGACATGTAGTTAATAAATTGCCCAGTTCAAGGACATACAGGTGTTTGTCCGGGGGAGGGTGTTGGGCAGGGCACTTGGCAATCATGAAGGTGACATATCAGTAACTCTGTTTTCCTTGCAAAAACAATGCGATGATTTTTAGGTTGCAATTCAGATGTGGTCAGAGAGACCAGAATGAAGTTTCCCATTTGCCTGAAACTTCTTATCCGGTTTTACTGAGGATCACTGAATATGCGACACATCAATGTTTTTCATAGTTTGTCTGTATAGGTCCTTTCAAAATTTTCCTCTTCACCTTGATGTGTTCTTTTGACTTTTTTTTAATCAACTACTCCATCAAATATATGCCATGTTTTTCTTTTCTGAATGTAAATATTCTTCCCCCATATTAATAATGTGTGTCAGCCTCGCCTCCCTGGTTAAATCTGTTTGTTGAAAGAGCACTAGCATTAAAGCTTATTAGACTATATTATTAAACTGGAGATTAGTGAAGTTAGATGGTATTTTGAATGTGTTGCATCTTTACAGAAATCCTTTCTAGTTGGCCTAACAGCATATGTTGTGCTACTGATTAATTGCAGTCATGGAACTGACACTACAGAAGGTAATTTGTGTTAAAAGATCATCTCCTTTCAAGCACTTAAAATCTTTCTGTCTGTAAAATGTTACTCTGAAATTTTTAATTTTCCATCTTTCAGCTCACAAGCAAAGTTCTTTATGTTTGTCAGTGCCTTAAGGCTTCTTAACTCCATCTCCTCCCCTCAGATAACATAGGAGTAGCCAAAATCCGTTTCTTCTCATTCAATTCTCTACATACACTTCTAGATATTTTAATTGGTTTTCAGATTAAGGAAACCAGATTTTACAGAAGAACAAGGATTTTTTATGAGTCTGAAGAAATTTATTTTAGAATAAAAGCTGTAAAATTCAGCATGGCACTCAGAGAGGTAGGTTAGGTCAATTACTCAATGGGTAGATAGCCATAAGTGACAGAATGGGTTTTCTGTGACCATATGGCTCCATTAAATTGGACGTTTGGAATATAACTTCACATAAATGTGTACCTGCTGCAGGCTGATTTAGAATGAGATGTAAAAAGTCATGTATCTTGAGCTTATGCAGAATTCCAGGAAATGAGCAAAAGGAGATGATCCATAGAGACAAATTATTTCTCTAGCTCCCAACTCTTAATTGTCCAGTTAGAAAAGCCAAGATACCACTACAGTTGCATCCTGAAGATTTATTCTGGAGATGTTCTCCGGGGCCAGCCTGTTCGGTCTTCCCTCTGGAGCACCCTGAGTGCAAAGGAATCCTAAGATAGCTATTTTTAGTCAGTACAAGGTCTTACTTAAACTGATGGAACACGGAAAGGAGGCCAAGATGACATTAACTACTGACTTATTTATGATCTACAAAGCTTCTATAGGTGTGTTGCTACATTTCTGTAAAGTGTTATTGATTTAGTTGTGGTCAAATTCTATCAAGATCTTCCAGCTGACTGAGCTGTTGGATTTTCAGGAGTTGGATTTTTAATTCTATCTTTGTAGAGACAAAAAATTAATCCTTTTCTAAGGTACAGAACTGCTCTATAATTACCATTTTCATACTGAAGTAGTTTGTCCACATCTCTTGCCTCCCTGCTTCCCAGATACGGCTAACCAGTCCCATACAACTTCCAGTTCATTGGTCCTTCTATTCCTCTACACATTAAGCACAAGAAACTCTGGTAAATATAAGAAGTCCTTGTGCTTCATTTGCACAAATTACCTGCAGTGATGTTAATTGGACAATGCAGGCATTTAGGAGCTCAGCAGAGCCAGCCCCTCTGGGCTGAAGGACATACATGCCTGTTGAGAGGCTCCCTCATCGCATGAAGGTTTCACTGCTGGGAGCGATATGATTCACCCTCAGAAGTGGTGGCAGTTTTTGAGATTAATTGTGTTTAATTGAATCTGACTCTGCATTTTCAGATAAACCATGTAATATGTTCATTTGAATTTGCTATCAAACTTCTAATTCTTGGTTTTAAAAAACAAAAGAAATTGCATGAGAAAAAGTCCTGCATTGTAATTACTGCTGGCATTTAAATAGAGTAAGGAAATTCAAATCCTCTTTCAAAGATAAGAGTTTTTTTAAGAGAAACTTGGCCATAATGTATATGTATAAATTTAACTCACAGCAGAAATAGAAGAGCTTGAAGATATTATTACGCGTGTTTTTAGACATAAAAGAAAGCTTATGGGAAACATGAAGACAAGATACTAAAATATATCATAAGAATGTAACAGCATAAAATTACACAAAGGACACAGTTGAGGGTTTTTTTCCCAAGTACTTTGACTTTGAAAAAAGGAATGTAGTGAGCTATAATATCTGTATGCATATGTATAAGCATTCATGCAGTCATACATATGAATTACTTCTGCCTTCCCCAGTAAATACATTTTTATGAACTGCTACCATGGAAGCTAGTGGTAAAATTCCCATCAATTTTAATGGCAGTGGAATCAGACCTTAGCTGTACTTCATCATAAATATTTTCCAACTTCAGGCATTAGGATCAGGGATGTATGTTTATAGTGAATTATTTCTGCGTTGCCATAGCCTTGGAACTCTGTTTAGCATTATCTTGAAGTATTTGATAATTACTATCACTGTTGCTTCATTTGAGGCTTTAAGCAACCTGTTTGCAAAGGATAAAGTCAGGGTGACTCCAAACACTTCCAGCCCCCTGCCTGTTCCATGCAAACAGGGCCTCCTACATGTGACCAGTAATGTTTGCTTGCACAGCTGAAGGTTATTGCAAATGAATCACTTGCACCTTCCTTCATAAATGAAAACATCAGGGTTCATGGAAACAGTAATGCTATGGCAAGTTCTACTGCTGTAGGAAGGGAGACAGTAAACCTATAGGAAATGTCTATGGAAAGTTGTGCTGCAATACCTTCAGGAGTCTGTTTTACCACCTAGGAAATAGAGCTACTTAAAGGAAACTCTAATTTAAATAAAAGCTCGAAATGTGTAACCCTTCTATTATTTCAGTTGCTATACACTAGTCTAACCATTTAAAGTCCATTTCCTTGTATTCTTCACATCAGCTTCACAAAATGACGTCTTATACTATGTTCATCATCTAGGAATAGAATAGTTGAATAGGGTCAAAGTGGGTTTGTTTTCTGTAAGCACTTGACAACACTTAGCATACCCTATTTTCCAGTTTTCCTGTATGCTGAATAAAATCGTATTTTCTTTATGTTAAACAAGATAGATAACTTTACTTAAAAATTTTAAATAAAAATTCTAACTTTTTGCAGGGGGACTTGAGCAGGAGACTAGTATTTGCAGGGACTGTTTTTCTTGTGGAATACTCTCTCGTCTCCTGGTAGACGTATGTTGCCTCAATACAGGCAAAAAATAATATTTATGCACGTTACCATGGCATCATCACTACTTGAAAGTGTTTGTAGGGCTTGCATTTTATCTGTGACAATCCAAGAAGGCGAGGTTGTAGGAAGAGAGAGTATATTTTGCTAAAACCAACCAATATGGCTGGGTAAAATCGATGTGCTTTTGGAAACCGAAAATTTTCAGAGTTTGTTGATTCTTTCCAGCTATGTCCGTTGGTCCAATAAAATACATTTTCTCTGCCTGCAAACTTTGCCTCAGTTGTAACAATTATCTCACTCACAGCTCTATGTTTGATAAGGGGAAGACCCAGCAGTGTATGTTCATTTATAGCAATGGGTAGTGTTTTGACTCTCTGAGCATGCCTTCTGTCATGTTATTAGATTGATAACAATGGGGATATATTAAAAGGCACTGTGCTAGATATCAAGAGGAAAGTTTTCTAGGGATTATAATTTAAATGAAAGCTGACAAGCTGTCATAGACTTTATAAAAACCAAAATCAGACACATGATGTCCATTAGTGTAATTCAGCTACAATGAGGAGAATATGAATTTACTTCAAGTTATTTATCAATAATTATCTTTTAGTGAAGAGAAGAGTAATGCAAAGGTGCTCAAAGTAATTACAATTATTTTCTTATCAAGACCTCTAATTTTATTTTTATGCTGTGCACGCCAGAATATGGTGGTTTTTTGAATTTTTACAGCAACTGCCTCAAAGGTACCATTCTTTAGCACCAGCACAAACTTACATTTGCAGGTCAGTCCCGATAGAGTTTGAATTTCTTTTTTATCCACAGGTAATCATCATCCCCTTCAAAAATTGCATTGTTGATGGTTACATATCAAGAAAGTTTTATTACTGTCTCCCAGTCATGTTGACAGTTAAAGCAATTCATCAACACTGTGCTTATGTGCTCTTTCAAATTAAACAATCTGTTACATTAATTTCCATGCAAAACAGGAAAAATGACAGATTGTATTTTCTAGTTTTGCAAATGATTCTAGAATCTTGGCTTGAAAAGCATTTATGATCCCAGTGGAGGAATAACTTTTGAAAAGAAAGCAGAATTTAACAAAATGTTGCATCTGGAGAGTTCTGTTCTAATTCTGGAATATAATTAACGAACCAGTTTTGGACATCTAGAAGGCAAAACAGAAATCAGAGCTATAATTGGAAAACATCAAAATTGCAGGAAAATTCTCAGGGGCTTGCATAGAGGTAGAATAAAATCTTGACTTCTCATTTTAATTGAATACATGCTCAATAAGCATTCAAAAATCAAAATATTTTTCTGCTCTTGTTCAAAGGCCATAGCAACAACAGCCCACAAACTGAAACCCTTCGATGTGAACATTGATATTTCTCAAAAAAGGTTGCTGTTATCTGGCAGAAACTCAAATATACTATGCTAAGGCTCCAAACTATTTCTCCTTATTTTCTGAGTTGAAATGGTAAAAAACATACCTTTTGGTATGAAGACTCTGTTGCATCTCTAGATGCATGAACAACAAGCAGCTAATCTTTATGCCTTGTTCTCCTATGTAATAGGAGAAAGATTGGTGATGTAAAGAGGTGTCTACATGATTTTTTTATCATCTCTAACTTCTAGTGTGATTACTGAAGGAGCAGTAATGTATGGGGCAGGGGGAGGGGGAAAACCAACAAAAAAACCAAACCACACCAAACCCCAACCAGTCTTCATTTTTGTAGCTGATGCAGTTCTAACAATAGTTTTCTAATGTACACATATGCTTAGAGAATGATGGAGAAATACAGCCAAAATCAACCTTAGGCCCTTCAGCAATGGAGGAAAACGGGCTGCTGCCTTGGAATGGCAAAGGTCAGTTTTGCACCACTGGCAGAACAGGGCTCAGTCAGTGAGGAGAGAGGGGAAGGCTTGGAAGGGAAGCGAAGATTTGCGGAATTGGCTAGGAGAGGTCAGTGTGTGACCTCTGAGCTGGGGTGTTTGCCTTGCACATGCAAAGGCAACAGGCTTTCAAGTGAGAGACAGCCCTAACCCTGTGACTTTTTTATGCTGGGAAAGTTTGCAAATCTATTCATCCTGTCATTCAAATGCTCACAAGTGATAGCTATGTATTTGGTTTCTAAAGAAATCAGAGCTATGCCAAAGAAATTTTCGTGGCATTTAACTTCAGTACTCTCTAGGCAGTAAAATCTGACTTTTCCTATAAACATAAATTTATACCTAAGAAATGGAAATGAAAAGAGAAAAATTGGCTTGGACTTTGGAATATTTGTCTTCCTTCTTTCTTGTCGTTAGAACTACCACAATTAAGAGGCAGACCTTACTTAATTGTTTTGCTTCCCCTCCCTCACCCCCTTCCTCCTCCCCATTTTCATTTGGTTAGTGTGTTTTGCTGGTTGTGGTTTCCTAGTATTTTATCTACTGCCACAAATGTGAACACTTTGTCTTCTTCTGTATTAGGCATGAATGCTTTATAGAGATATTACACAAAAAGGTGCATGGAATCTGATATTGGCATAAAGTCCTTGCCAGGGGCATCTTCAGTGAAAGCACTGTGTTTTCTATAATACATATTTTCAGAGGATTTTGTACAGTGATTATTCCTGCATAGGCATTTTGTACAAAAAATAACTTTTAATAACTTGGTACCAAAAATAACTATAATTTTCAAAGAAGGATGAAGATCATGGCTCAGTGATTCATTCATTTATCCATCCTGCACAGCAGTTTGTGGCAGGCCCTGAAGTTGGAGCAGCTGGATTAACTCTTGCCAATATACATGAAGGCACACACTGTTCTCTCCACCCACGAACCTGTTAAAGCATGTGATTTTCATAGTACGGAGTAGTTAAAATTTAGCTGCTTTTTACTTATACTCTGAAAAGATTGACAAGATTAAGCTTTTAATTTTGCTTTTTGTTGTCTGATTTTCCTGTACTTATGTTGTAACATCACAGAATAACTGCAAAATAGCTATTGCTGGGCAGAATAGAGCCATAGAAAAAAAAAAACTTTTCTACCATAAGCATGAACCTGAATTAGTTCATCCAGTCTTAATCAGGCAGGATGCAATCCTTTAGTCTTTGTGACTTTCACAGAGGTTTTACCTGCGGCAAACAGCCTGCTCTTCAACACTTGGATATTTGATTTGAAACATATGTCCTACCTAAACAATAGACCAGATGTGCCATGTTACCATAAAATTCTATTTAATAATGGATTAAAATAAATTGCTGTAAGAACTCAGACACTTTTTGAAAGCCAAAGCATTTACCAAAGTGTGTGTCTCCATAGTTATCTGAAAATACAAAAATGGCGGTCTTAAATACATCTGACTTGATATACTTCTGACTTTCAGAGGTAGAAATTAATTGAAATGGTTTGAGCATTGTTTTACACAACCACACAGTGGGAATTGCTGCAAAAATCCTCAAGACACCTATAGAGCCAGCTGATACATTCATATGTTGTTGCTTGGTGCTGTGTGGAGGTTCTAGCTCAAATCCTTAAGCCAGTTGCCGATCAGCAAGGCTAGTTATTTCAGATACAGACCAAGCTGTGTATCTTCCAGCTTTGGAGCCAAATGGGCAGCTAACTGAGATTTCTTTGCTTGTAATCTATGATAAAGAGTGTGTATGCTTCTTGTCCTGGAAAGAATCTTGAGCTTGGTCCTGAAGGTTGTCACCCAGTTCTGCCTTGAGGAAGACAACACTAGGTTTACTCCAGTGGCTTATTTAGTGGTGTCACTGAAAGTTTTGTATAATGGCAGTTTTTAAATAAAATATTTAAGATTTTTAAAGCTGTGAATTCCTATTCAAAAAATGTGAAACACTATAAAGAAATGAGAGATATCTACATGCAAATACTTTTTATTTTGTACCCTGGTTCTTCCTTATTTTAGTCCATTAACACTGTCGCAATCGCAAAAAGAGTTTATGCCAGTCTGCTTAATTCTTCTTGCTGTAATCAAAAGCATCAGATAATTGTAAGATGAACAATTTTATATATTTTACTGCATCTTATTTAATTTACATGGGCAGTTAGACATATCTGCATGTAAGAAAGCCTCCTTCTTTTAGAATAGTTTCTTAGGAGGGAACATTGTTGCATAAATTGTTAGCAGTTGAGGCAGCCATGGGTGAAATGGCCTTTCTTATTAAATGTCACAAGATTTAATGTCACAGTATAATTGGGATGGAAGGATAATTGAGCTAAGCTCAACATGTCTCTTTCTGCTAACACGTTATTAATCTACAGGAGTGTTAAAATATGTTTTATAAAGGCCCTATTCACTTGAAAATTGTTGGCTCATACCAAAAAACCCCCCACTATTTTATTGCAGAGCTCATGAACAACAGTTTTGGATTTTCTTCATAGAGAATTCCACTTCTAAGTAAAGTATACAGGAGAATGAAGCACAATAAGGAATTCATGAATCGCATGGCATTAAAGATTATTTTTTTAAAACCAGCAAAAACCTACATAGCACCCAAACACCATAACACAGGTAGTAATTGAGAACTGGTTTCTGTTTGAATTTCCAGCATTTAGCCCTCACTTCAGAATTTTCTTTCGGTAGTTTAACTTGATTTAATTTAACAAATAATTCACTGATATAATTTCATATAGAGTTATTACTTACAACTAACCAAGTCATGGAAGAAGGCCTTTCTGTCATAGTAGAAGAGCAGTGTAGGACATTAAACACATGACTGTATCTTGAAATTTTAGATTCTTCCATTATTTTTCAAGTAAAATACAATAGCTCTAGAGAATCCTTTTGCGGACATCATTACGTTTCTGATGGTTTCTTTTTGAAATGTAAAATAATTTTTTTATGGCAAGAGTTATATGTTATATGTGTCATTTTTGGTAATGAGGCACTTCACATGAGAAAGGTGACCACAAGTCTGAATTAGTGTTCTGAAGGTATCTATTTTGAAATTGTATTTTTCATTATTTTTTTCCCAAAATATTTTAAACTGTTATTCTAACTGGAAGAAATGAGTAAATGAGACTGTAACACACACACAAAATATACTGTAAGCATTCAGCTCCACCTTGACAGTTTCTGGGGAAGCGTTCTGTTTTTCATCACACAGGTTGTTACTATCTTTTGCCACTAAGAATCAATTAGAAAGACAGTTGAAAAAAAATTCCCCATAGCTCTTTCTCCCCATAGCTCTTTCTTACTGTTTCACATTTGACAAAAACAGTTGGGAAACAGGTAAAGCACATTTCTCTTGTACTTGTCAGCTTACTTATTTCCAAATGTGGATAGTTACTGTATCATCTTAGAAAGTGACAATGCCTTCACTCAGGAAGCATTCTTACCGAAGAATGATTTTCCAGCTCAAATGCTACAACTTGTATACTAAAAAGTCATAAATGTATTTAACCAGAAATATTTTCGAATTAAATTATACTCTTTAAACAAAACAAAAAACCTACTTTCATCGAAAATTTAAGATGAGTGCCACTTTGCTGTGATTCAGAGGGTTACAAAGTCTGCATGAGTTCAGGCCCAGAGTTCTGATTGTGTTCTTTATCAGTATGAATATATGAAGTCTTTTATAGCCACTAATTTGAAGTACGTAGGAAGCTAAACCTTTATAAACATTTTAGAAAACAACATCTTACTATTTAAGAGTACTGACTAATTTTAAATGTAAAATAAGAGAAAGTTATGCAAGCAACACGTCTTCTTCCCTCTCAACAAAACAAAACAAACAAAGGGTACTTATACTAATTAATCAAAATAATAGACAGTGGAAATGTTTAGAATTTCATGCAAATTCATTCAGTTGCTAGATCTTTTTGCCCGCCTAACCATTTCTTCGTGTTCTGCATAATCTATCACATTACCTTGATCTATATTCAAGTTCTGAGTGTACAAAATGTCTTAGTCATGCAGAATGGATGAAATAAATTGCAGAAAACTTTAGCATACTGCCCTTTTCTACTGCCCAAGTAGCCACAGTAGAAAAATATGAAAAAAATAGGTGCGTGCATGAAGAAATTCTTCTTTTTTAGTAGCAAAGTTAAAAGGCTTCTTTTCTAATTCTGGCTTCCAAGAGGAAGCAATCAAAGACAACCAGCCAGGTTGACAGCACTTCTACGCTTCTTTATATAGTATCTGTTCAAATGGGTTCAGCCTCCCAAGGAAGGTGGGAGGCCAGGCAGAGCAGATAGTTAGGAGAATTGTACAACAAAAGGTAGGTGTTATTCTGTTGAACTGTAGTGTGGCCTCCCCATCTGTCAGTGGAGTAAGGTCAGCTCGGTTGTTTGTAGGCTGAAAGAACTGAATGCAGCCAGCCTTATTCTTAATTTAAAGGTGGTGATTCTGAGAAATGCGCATTTTAGAGGAATTCTGTCTGTCTTGTTGAGCTACCAGACAGTAGACCAAGGTTTGCACGTATTTTGTCTAGGATGCCTAGCCCTACGAAAACTATCTAAGGGGAAATTTCAGATAGTACTGCAATGTAAGTTGATGTAGTTCACTCTGAAATGTTGCATAGCTGAAACTCAGAACTGTAACTGTCTGTAGAAGAACCATATGGCAAACTCAGGTGTTTCCAGACACTGATAAATTACTGTGCAGTTCTCCTGGTATTTGCAACCTAGTGTTGGAGAAGAAAAAGGACTTCAAAGAAAGAGAAAAATATTAGAATTCAGCTCTTTAAACTTTTACAGCTGGCTAAAAAATTCCTTAAAATATTTCAGAACTTGTCTGTTTCCCTCAAACATATTCCTCTTCTTAATTGAATAAAACCCCCAATGTCCTGTGGTTGTTTGGGCTTTTTTTCAGGTTTGAGGGTTTTCTTGCTTCTTTTATAAGGGAAATAAGTTTTGGGCTAGCTTGTCTCTTTGTGAATTCCAGAGAAGGAGCCCTCCTCAAAGTCAAATCCAAAAGAATTATAGACAAGGGGTTTTTGGTTGGGGTCTTTTGTTTATTTGTTTTTTGGTTTTGGGGTTTTTTTGTGACCTCAGAACAAGATAAATACTCCATACAAATTGTTTATACTGAAAAAGAGAGGAGGAGGAGGTCAAGGTGCATTTGTCCTATAGGAAGGAAAAAGATGGCAAAATATCTCAGCAGCAGCTTTTCTGTGAAATAAGGGAGACTAAGTGAGAGTTGCTCTCAGAATTAAATTAATGCTAATTGAGCTCCCCATCTAGTGTAAGAAAAACCCCCTTTTATTCTGCTGGGTTTTTATAATTACTGATAGTCATACAAATCATAAGATAAAGCCTACTCTCTAGTAGAAACAATTTGTAACCGAAGTAGGCATATGAGGTAAACTTACCAAAGCAGACAAAAAACTTGCAACAATTACTTCTTGAAAGTTGCACTAGTTCTGTATCTGAAAAAATATCTGGGACTTCTTTTGTTTGGGGTTTGGTTTGGTTTGGTTTTTGGTTGTATGCTGACATAACTGCAGTTGCCTCCAGTATTACAAAGACTTTAAGTGGCCATCATAGTTTCTGAAATTTAAAGTACCTCTTAGAGCTCATTCTCTAAATTACTTTGGGAACCAGTATCAAAAGAGAAAATAAGATGCCTTAAAATGCTTATTAAAAGAGGATTTCTGTTTTGCAAGAATTGATCCCATTTTTTCTCAGAACATCGTATTTGCTCAGAACTAAAAAAATCTGAAAAAATTCTGAATCCTTTGCAACAACATATCAGGAGTCCAGACAAGGGATCCTATGAATCTGATTTCCATTCAGTGAAAATTGATAACATCCGGCATGCAGGAAAATACTTCTGGTTTATGAAAACAGATCTTCTTGAGAAAACCTTTTCACTGGAATATTTCCAAACAGTTCTGTTTATCACGTTTTCCAAGATATCTGGGCTTAATTTACACCATGCACATAGGGATCAGCAGTATTTCTAGTAAAAATGAGCAAAACACAATTGTGGTCTTCAGTGCGCTCACTTAAATACCAGCCAGCCAGTTAAATCTGGGCAAAGGATGACAGTGGACTTCTTAACTTTCCAGGATGAATGAATTCACCATTCACGTGTTACATTCCTAGCACTGACAGTGCTCGAGGCTGGTTAGTTCTCTCTTGCCAAGACTGTTAGTGTAAGTAATGAGTAATTTCTTGAATTACTGAATTATTTAGTTGTAGTTGGAATGTACAGCCTCTTGCAGCACTGAATAAACAGTCTTCCCTTGAGAGGAAAGGGCATACTTGTCAGTTTTAGGTGCTAAGAAATAGTTTTGGCCATTGATGCAATCAGTGAACGTCAAGTCAAGCGCCACCTGGAACAAAAGTCAGGGCTGGATCTCCCTGTCCCGTATGCCAAGGAACTGCTTTGACTAGTGTTCAGAAAAACTTCTAAGTGTGCGTGTGTTTTGAGTCCATGTTCTCCTAGGCTAAAACCACATTTAATTTTACTCCTCAGGAGACTGAACTGCAAGTGCATAAAGTAATTAACCATTAGCAACTGATGTATGTTATAGTGCTGGAGAGGAAACTGCAGAGAGTATAGAACAATTATCTCCTGCTAGTAAAGCTCGGAGGAGCTTTTGTCTGCTTATTAAACGTAAGTTATAAAAGCTAAGAAGGACGAGTCAGAGAAGGCAAATGTATGAAATCTGTGCACCTGATAAGCATAACAATGTTGTAAACATAGAAGCTCTGATAAAGACCTCTGTAGGAAACTTCTTAGCATAATTGTGTAGTCTTTCTTGCTGTGAAATTATAGCAAGCACTGGTGAGCCTTCTATTGAAAATTGTAGCCAAACTCTGCTTTGAGTTTACTTTTTTTGTATGTAAGGCAGGAGCAGAAGAGAATGTTTAACAAAGGCACTATAGACTAAACCAATCCTGCTTCTCCTGAAGTTCAGGAATGAAGTCACAAAGCGCAAGAATAAACACAGCAGCAGTAATGCATTAAGTTTTTTATTTCCTCTATTAATCAGATTAAACTCTCCAGCACTACAGTCATAACATACACATATAATTTGTAAATAAGCAGAAAATCCCAAAACTCTAAAAAGCCATAGCTTTTAGAGTGAAGGTCTAGACCTTCATCTCTGATGTTAAACACAGTCTTCCTGAACACAGCACAGCATGTTGGGGGAATTTATTCCCACTTCGTAATAGTACAAGTATTTTTCTGGACAGAGATACTAGAATACACAGCATCCCCTGAAAAAATGGAGTAGCTAATGCTTTAGTGAGAGCTTTTCCAGAAGAAGTTTTGTCTGAGTTTAGGAAACGTACTCACACAACCTCAGTTTCATTCTAACAAGAGTATTTGCATGGCCTATTCCTCCTTTCTACTTATAGCTTATGTTCTGCTTGGCCTTGCTGTTCTCAATACTTACAGGTGCTACTCATAGTTTAAAAAAAAAAAAAAAAGAAAAGAAGAAACAGTTCTTCAAAGTAGCAAACAGCTTGGTTATGGCTTCTAATTTTTGGCATGTGTGTTCTGATGAATTTTATGCATATTTTAATTATCTAATGACCCAAGGCACACTAAAACTGCTGGGTACTTAAGAACTAGAAAGGCATGCACAAGCTAGAATCTAGAGCCAAAAAAGGA
The DNA here is from genome assembly GCA_013398295.1 of Chionis minor. Lineage (NCBI taxonomy): Eukaryota > Metazoa > Chordata > Aves > Charadriiformes > Chionidae > Chionis > Chionis minor. The sequence continues at coordinate 969,520 of VZSF01003342.1, read as the reverse complement.
CAGCTAATGAGGTTCGGACATTCCCCGTTCTGCCCAGATGTACTTGCTTTTCCATTCCCCTGGAGTTTTTATAGAGGAATTGTCTAGTTCCCATAGCTGTTTTGTAAAGCACTACATTTTGAAAACAGTAATTGAATTACCACCGTGGATTTCCCAGCACACTTCTCTGTTAAAAAACATTTGGACCCACACTATCTGAACTAATAAGAGAATGTTCTTATGCATCATCATTCAGAAAATCTAAGTCTTTGAAATGGCTCAGTATCCAGCATTTAAGACTCTATGGGAAAAGGATGGCAACAAAAAACCAACTTTACTCAATTGTAAGAGCATCAGAAAGTGAAGATGAAGTATCTCTAAAGAATCCTAATCAAAAGACTCTTTTAAAGAGATGCCTTTAAAGTCACACAACTATAAAGGTGTCTTCCACACCACTGAATATCCATTAGTGTACTGTCGCAGACACCGAAGGCAAACTGACATTGTCATTTGGAAATCGGGGTGTGCTCTGGTGGAGACCACAGCTGTGAAGTGGTATTAACAGAGAAGATCTGCAGTTATATGATATTTCCAGAAAACTCTGGATAAACTTTTTTACCAGTTGCATCTTAACTGCAAATGATTGCAATGCATGTAATGTAACTGAAATGAGACTGCACATAACTGTGATACTAAAGTCTAGTGAAATTATTATTGCAGGTTTATCATGCATAAGAGTAGGGGTTGGTAAGGAATCCTCAACTGGAATAGGCTACATTTCATAAGGGGGAACAGTTTTACGACCGTGGCAGAAATTACTCATTTACATCAATGGCAAAATTTCAATTGACTTCAAGGCACTGGATTTTACTCAGGATACTTATTTCAAGTCCCTCATTACTGTTTGGGTTCGTTATCAAATACACTGAATACTGGAAGAAGCATAAAATAGAGGAAGTACCACTTAATAAAAATCATCTGGATTTCTGTCCAGCAGCCAGGAGACTGTACAGTGTGTGTATACAGAAATATGCATGTGTGTGCTGGTAGGCAAACTTCCATGATATAGCACTGTGACAACTCAGGGAGGTGGTGTACAGCCCAAACCCATTCCTTAAGCATGGGTTCTGTATCCATCCTTTTGACATGGGATGGAGAGAAGAACAGGAGACCTGGAGGGAGGATGGCATGCAATCATGATAGCATGCCTTGCTACCCTATTGCAATTGCTTAAGTTCATCTAGTGGTACTACTAATTATTCATCACTCTATAAAAGAGAAGTAATGTGCCTTTCATTTATGATGGGGCAGTTACCAGGAAAGTCTGATCCTTTTTTGGGTACCTGTCCTACGTGGCACACTGCCATGGCACCAAAGCGGCGCAGGCTCTGCATGTCCACTGCATTACTCTTTCTGTGCCAGTGGCCATGAGGATGTAGGAAGCAGCAAGAACAAGACTTCTGGGATCAGGATTGCGGAAATTGTGACTGAATCACTTCCTCCAGAAAGGAATACGCTGCCCCTTGCTGATTGCAGAGCAAAAGTTTCACAGTCTACCTTCAACTTTTAAGGAAGAACAGAGTAATGAAAGGTTATTCATGTTGCTCTTTTTTGGGCTAGACACTTAATAAGTTTAATCAGAGCCCTGAGGTGGCTGTGGCTGGTGTGTGTGCAGCATAAGAAATTTCCCTTTGTTTATCACTTAAAATTGACTGAGTTAAGAAACGTGCTTGTATAACCTGAAGCAAATAGAATATAAGCTTTCTCCCATTAGAGAAACTTACTTCAAAGTTGACATTTCGGTTCTTGGAGCTCTTTCTTGCTAGACATTTTTTGAGGGTCACCATTCAGAACTGACTGAATTTATTAAGAAGCTTATAAATAGTTCACACACTCGTAATGGTAATACTGTGCTGAAGAAAATGAGGATACAGCCATTTTTTAGGATCTTAACTTGAGATCTTTCACTGGAGAAACTTAGCAATATCTAGTCTTCTCAGGTGCCAAGTAAACACTGCTTTTATTGACTTCAAGTAACGTTACCTTTGCATGCATATAGAAAAAGAAGACTATTCTTGACTTTGTGGTTTATTGCTCTATTTTCCTGTATTGTAGCCGAGCTGAATTAAAAACAGAGTGCAAGTGAAAAGGTCTCTCTTCCAGGGAAAGCTGAATTTCATTGTGGCTTCAAGACACTGAGCAACATAATGTATTTTACCATTGTTGGTAAAAAATTATTAAGAATGTCAGACAAGGAATGAGAAGTATGGATTTTTGGGAAAAGGAATAAAAGTTCAATGTTTAAGCATTCAGAAAACAAAAAAGAAAAATATTCATTTTTCTCTTGCAAAAGAAATTCTTCACTCATAAAATAAGTAACCCCCAACTGATAAATTCAGTGCTGAATACAGGACATATATTGTGAGACACCTTTTGTTGGTATTATCAAACTTGAGAGTTACTGAGGAGTAAAAATGATTTGTCTGAATAAGAAATTAGAATTGGATCTACAGGCATTGCAATGCCTGAATTTGTGTTCTACAAAAGAAAGATTAAAGGTTTATTAGATTAGATAGATCAAAGAGTAGAGCCGAATTGCGTTTTTGAACTCTGTTGTCCTTTTCTATCAGATTCCTGACATACATACAGTATAGTTTCTTCTCTTTAATCATGATGTTTTACATCATAATTGTGAATTTATTCAATGTCTTTTTTTGTGCTTTATTTTCCAAATAAACATTGGGAATTGAAATGAAATTATTAGAAAAACAATTTTTCTAAAATAGCGTCTAACCTACACTCAGCCAAAATTTACTGTGGGAATTGCAAAGCTATTCATTTTTTGTATTTGGTCCCATCTTATTCTGCACTTCATTTCAATATGGTCTATACAGCACCTGCCACAGTAGAACAAACACTAATTAGGGTTGTTACGTACTAATATACAACAAATAACTAATAGTAGTATTATGAAACTGTAAGAAAAAATATTTCTGAACAGATGGTTTGAAGGTCAGGATTAAAATAAATCAAAAAGGTTTACATATCTCTGTATAATCATTCAAACTTCCACATTGTGATTTTTCCAATGAAATGAACAAATACAGCTTTTGAGGTTGCCCTATAACCAGCAGTAATTTTCTGGTTTTGCAAACTTGCACAAATTAATCCAATAGTAATAAGAAAGGTCTTGCTCCTGTTCTCATTCACTTCAGTCAGAGTCTCACCTTGCCTTGGAAATGATCGTTGCTGGATGGAGAATTATTATATTAAATAGGTTGTGCAATAGGCTGCAGTTTTGACTTGGAATTTCATTAGAATTATTACAATCATTTTTATTGTTGACTTTTTCCTTTACCTATTAATTCAGTGCTTCATGGGACAGATTCTCATCTTACCTTGTTTTACACTAGGCTGACTTCATTGTCTGGAAGAATAGTACAAGATTCAATTACTAGAATTTTCTTTATTTGGGAGATTCATTAGATAATTTTTGTAAGTAAGATTAAGTTAGAAAAATAATCAAAACTATCAGTAAATTTTAAGAACATATTGAAATAAAAGAAAAAGCAGAAGAAATATTTACTTAGAGTAAATAGAAATAGTACATAGAAATCCTATTCTCTGCATCAAAAAATTTAAGTCAAGGAGAGTCCTAGGCAAAAGTACTTATGCAAGTGGAATCAGTATATTCCTTGCCAATTACAAAGTTAACTTTATAAAGCTCTTTCTCCACATTGTTCCCTTTTCCACTTTGTTGGAACTTTATTAAATGATCTGTGACTCAGATCCTGACAATGTAGCTGTCAATGTTAGAAATGTACTGACTTCCTAAGGGCCAGAATTTTTATTGGTATACTTATATTTTCAAGATTTATCTTATAAGCCTGTTAAACTTCAGAGCCTGCTGGGTTCTCAGTTAAGAAACATAAAAATTTGCTCTGTGAAGTTTAATGTTGTCACAGAATAGAACTATACCCTTTCCAGTCTCTGACATCAAACTCTATGTGCGGTTCTGTCCTGATTCAGGTGATGTTTTCAATCAACTTTATCTTCCGTTATCTTCCACAAGTCTTTCTCTCTCCCCTGTGTGCTCCTTTGTGCCAGTCCTTGATTTTCCTTTTCCTGTTATTTTTTGTTTGTTCGTTTATTGTTTTCCTTCTGACTGCAGGAAGTTATTTACAGGAGAAAAGGCCAAAGGTGAGGATGCTTCTCAGTGATCCTCCAAAATCAGTATCTTTCCCTTTTTTGAAGATTTCCTCTCCTCTCTTCCTACAGCTCTGGAAATGATCAGATGGGACAGTTACTGCCTCGTATGTACAGCCCAGCCAGCTGTAGACAGGAGACTTGCAACTGGGTGGCTGTGCCACATACCGTACCAGCTGGTGCTTGATGCTGAGGAACTTACACTTTTTTTGCATCCCTTAACCATTGCATCTTGCCTATCAAATATTGGGACAAAACCTACATAACTGACATGCAAAATCATCTTTATTTATAAAGACCAAAACACTCTATACTTTTAAAGAAATTGTAACGTGCAATTGACTGGTTTTAATACTATGACTATAAAATTGTAATTCTCCAGATAAATATACATGTAATGAGAGTGATTACCATACAACAATAAACCATCACTGCTATTATAAAACCATAAACTGTTATTCAATATACTATAAAATTCAAAACCTAATTGAAAGTGCTAGTGTAGCATAATTCCCACAAGCCATCATTTTTAATATTGTGGAATGAATGGGGTTTTTTTGGAGCTATTAATTGTTACTGACAAGCAATAACCACGGGAATGAAACTCCAATTATCAGCAGCCATTAATCAAATTTACTGTCATCTGTGATGTCAAAAAAATTCAGTAACATTCTGAAGAGCAAAAAGGAATTTATACCTCATGTTTTAACTCACTTCACAGAAATCAGATGGTCCTTTGGTGGGGTAAGCAAGGAATTACAAAAGGCTGTTTTCATTCTAAGCACAATGTTCAGTCTTGTATTTTCTAGTTTAAAAAAAGCTCTCTCACTTCATTCCATTTTGATGGAGACTTAGATACCTTGCAGGTTTATTTCTATATAGTTACGTATAATTTATAACATAATTTGTTGCTAGCATGATGCTATTGCAGTAGTATGGCTTTAAAAATAGGAAATTACAGAGATTGTCTGAGCATGTAGTTCACTGGTCTGTTCGAGGAAAGCACTTAATGTTACTTTTAGGATGCAGGCTTGAGCAGGAGATTAAGTGTTCTTGGAGATGAGGGTGTAAATAAAGGTGGTAGAGCCTTCATTGTGGTAACTGAGCATTTAAATAAAATGAACTCACTCAGAACATGTCATTCTATACTTTTATTCTTGCTCATTTTTCAGATTCTGTTGTTTACTTCAAATAGTTGTTTTCTTTTGGGGGGGACCTACACAGTATATCAAAACCATACATTTACATCTTTGGGAACAAAAGGATAGGAAACTCTTTAGTACTAGTGACTGGATTGGCCAAATGTGCAATGGAGGCGTCGCAGTTGAAAAGCCACGCTTGCAAAACAGAATCTGCTTACTATCCCCCTCAAAATTCCTGATATTACAAATAACATTGATGGACCACTAAGGGCATATTGTGGTCCTTACTCTCAAATTATATTGAGGTTTCTTCTGGACTACAGCAAGTAGAGATCATGCTGGGTGATCAAGATGTGAGACTTTGACAGTCATCTACCTTGACAGACTGTCAGCTTTTGATGGCATAAAAAGACTTAGATTTAGTATAGTTTGGCAACACCGGTCTCTAATCTGCTATGAGTAAGTTGATTTAGAAAAAGCTGTGAAATCCTAAATACTTTGTTTACTATACTGTGTTGTTCATTTAGGGTTTCATCCACTCTTCATAATCCATGAAAGATACAAGTCCTCTAACATGAATCAGCAGAGCAGGAATAACATCTATTCATAATATACTGCAAATATCCAGAAGAGTATCTCTTTGGAAGAAGCATATGAGAATTGACAGTTGAATACATATCAAAAGAAGCCCTAAAATAGATGTAGAAATTGTATTTAGCTAGGTCTTAGGCACCTGCAAAGCACAGGACAGTTGCTTGTTTTCCAAGTTTTCAAGTAGAGGTGTATTTATAAAATTGAGTATCTTAGTGCCTCTGGAAGTGAAAGTCCGAGGTTGCCCGTACCAACAATTTTATTATTCCAGTTTATATAACCAGTATTCCAAATTTTTAAACACTGCATTTTCACTAAAACCAGGGTGCATAGCTGACAGTATGGTTTTATAATGCACAATGTACTACTTAAATAAGTCATGTCTTTAAGATTCTGTCCTCTATGAAATTTTCTTAAGATATCGTCATCGTTCACCCCTTGGTTACTAAAAACTGTGGTTAGATAAAAATACTTTACTTGTGATTTTCCTGTTAAATGTAATTGAATGTTCATCCTCTGAAGCACAGCAAATTTTTGGCCTATCTGCCTTTTCTTAAACTAAATGAAGACTTTGAAAGTGTACACATCTAATGTAATCAATATTATACTATAACACAGTCATCCTCAATTAATCAAAAAAATTAACTGCCTAAATGAATTGAACTAGCAGAAAAAAACTTTGTTGTAAGAAAACTTTATAACATGATTTCTTCCTTAAGTTTGACTCCTAAACTCTTCCATTTATTATTTTCTTGATGTTTTCCTGAGCTGCTCAATGTGCAACTTGAATAGTTTGTAAATTTCTTAAAAAGTAATAGTAGTAATAATTGCCGTGTTATGGTAAGATTTTAGGTTCAAGAATTCATACTGACATTCCATTTTTGATATTTATTTAAACATTTTTGTCTTTTCAGAAGAAACTACTAAGCATTTTTTTTAAAAGTTATTTTTCTGTTACCAATTTAAAACTGCTGCACTGAAAACTTTTCATGAAATAATGCCTTCATTTATGCTTGTTGTCAAGGTAACAAAGTCTATTGGAATAACAGAAATCAAAGTATTTAAAATGTAGTTGTAAATTGTCAGTTTATTAGGGTAAGTTAAACACTAATTCTGTCAAACACTACTTACCTTTCATTAGTATGGAATTGAATACATTCTTAGAAAGAAAAAAATATACAAATATTACTCTTTCCTGTAATAATACATAGCTTTCCTTTAAAGCTGATAATAATAGACAAATGTTTGCTAATTCAGCAAGTATGTTTACAACATGAGGTCTTTAAACTTGAGCTGTCAGTTAACACATATTCAAGATTCCTGCTAACTTAAAAGGGAAGAACATCTTTGAGTACAAAAGCAAGAACTGGCTTTTTCCCTCCCTTTCTTCCTCCCTTCCTTCCCTCTTCTTATCTCTCATTGAATAATAAGCCTCATTTAGTGACATCAGTCATTTTTGTATCAGCCTTTTTTATGGCTGGAAAAGAAGATTATGTGTGGAATAAGCATGAGTGGCGTTCAGACTGAAATGTGTGAAAACTTCATAGATTTTGATAATACAGTGTAAAATGTGTCATGAGTTGGTGTTAACATTAGCTGAGAAATGGAAATGGATGCAGTAATTTGCACAGCAATTGCAGTTCAGCCCCTCCTGCCACCATGGGGCTGCAAGTATGTACAAACGTAAACCAGTGCAGTGTCAAACCTTAAGGCTGGTAAACTGCACCCAGTGGGTTTTGGTAGAGAGTGCAAGGAGGGCGAAGCTTACAAGGACCACACAGCCATGATCGTCTGTTCATTTTACTATGTTTACTTTGTTACCTTTAAATGCAATTGAGTCACTTAGATGACTTCCAAACCCCAAAAAAGTTATTTTCATAATAGCCCGTAAAATTTAACAGGAAAGCAAAATGCATAACCCGTAATAGGAAATACTGAGAGTTACTAGAATTTCTCTGATTCAGTCCTGCGAAAGATCTGGCTAAAGGGAACGATCCTCTACTTCTTGGCTGCTCAAGCTGAACACTTGAATAGATGATAGTTTTCAAGATGTCATCTGAAGTATCGCACAATTAGCATGAAAAATTTTGAAATATTCTCTTCCTGTAACAGATCTTGAAATGTCTCATCTAATGGACTACAGTGTTTAGAGCCAAACTGTTCCAAAAACCAGCAAGCCTGTACATTTCCATTATTTGGTATCACAAAATTTGTCATTTAAAATTTAAGTGGCGACTCAATAATAGCTCCCAAAGAATGATCTAGCCTCGGCTGGATTTTGCTTCAGAGTCAGACTACATCTCCAAAGATGGGACTGCAGGGTGGGAGGGGTGAAGCTCAATTTACTGGCATGGGAAGAATTGAATTTGCAGGCAAATACTGCCACAATGAAACAGTCTTTTTTTCATTGCACCTACTTTCCTGGTATCTTGGCTGAGTTTTGGCCACGTTAATAACAATCTGCTTGTGAATTCTGATATATTGTAAAAGGAAGGACTTTTAATTTGGAGATGTTGTTTGTTTTGGGATTTCTTAGGCCCCGTGAACAGTTCGCTTATCTTGATATCAAATTGAGAAAATTAATTTGGGATTCTTTTACTCTGTTTTTGGCAAATACTTCCCCCCCCCTTATTGTTCTAATCAGTCATTTGATGATTCTATTATAGCTGGGCATATGGACTCTCATTTTTAGAGATTACTGATTTAATGTTTTCTCCAGCTTACCCATGTAAAACTGTATTTTATTTATTATTTATACTATGGTAATGCGTGTAGCGTTGCACAGCAGCAGTGCAATGCACAGCAAATGCAGTCACATTTGCTGACTTCTGCGTCAGCCTGCTTTGAGGTCGTCTGTAGGCTTTTACATATGGTGGCTGGCAATTTCTTCCTGTTTAAATATTCCTGATAGGCGTTTATAACTTTTCAGTAGCTGGAGAGTAGCATAGCACACATTTCGACTCTCCTATTTAGCTCCATCTCCATTTCAGTTACAGACCTTATTGCTATAATTGAGAACTATACAATTTGTGCTTATTATTCTATATACCTTGAGTGTGTTCTGTTCTCCTTTCACTTTTAGCGTACTCCCCAAGGTAATACAAAAAATAACATACCATATGGCAAATGGAATCAGCTGTAACACCACAGAGCGTCTTTTATCATGTAGCTTTTACAATATGACATTCCCAAGTTTGTAACTGATGAATATTGCATGTCCTAGAGAAACTCTAGCTGCATTATGCTGCTTCTCCCATTAGAGGCATCCTTGCCGATACTCTAAGCCTTTTTTTTAACTTAAGTGCAGCAGCTGTCATTTTGCAAGAATCAACAGCATGCAAAGGAATAGGCAATGTGTGGCAACGTCTCAATGTGTGGTAATCTTACCAAACTGCAAAAAGTTAGCATGAACACAGTATTGCATCATCATGAATTGTGAAACATATAATTGATATGATGGATCAGTCATAATGAGTTTTATGTAGTTTGGGAGGCTTGATTGGGGATTTTTGTTTGTTTGTTTTTAATGTCTGTAGAGCTCCTGGGAATTCATAAAATGTGTTATTTCAATAGTGAATTTCCACAGGTTTGGAGTCAATCATTTGAAACATGCTGTCTGGAAGCATTAGGTGATGTTCTGTGAAAGTTAAATGTAAGCGTAACATAGGCATTTTGTAGAAGAGTTAAAGCACTTCTACAAGGCCAAACTCTAAAGGGAATTCTATTTTGTGGCTATGCTAAATGGGTGCGATAAGCTGATGTTGTTACTTAGGAATGCAAAACCCTCTAAGTAACCATTTGTTACTTTGTTCCATTGCCAATGTGTGTTGGTATACTAGCATCTCACATGAGATTTAGTTTTGCGAGCGGAAGGGAGAGGTAAGGATTAAGCAGATAAATAGGGAAATGATGGATATGTAATGTTTAGTTATGAGGATTCTCATCTCATGCTTGTGGCAAAAATTTAATTTCAATCTATTCTAAAAGTAAGTATATCCAAGAAGTTAAGAGAATGTTTCTGTCATGAACAATTGCATTGTGTAACATGCAGTTAGCTTAGCTTCCCAGCTCGTTTTAGGCTGTAGAGAATGTACAGTCTCCACCACGTTTACTGCTCCCACTGTGTCACTCCAAGTGATACAGCAACTTTCATCCAAAGCAGGGGAGCAGAGGAGCAAAGGATGAATTGTTCCTCACTGTTCCTCTGGCTTTGCTCTTTGGTAAATACATTTTTACTCCTCTCGTCAGGCATAGGAAATAAAAGTGTGCTCAGGCTCTAAATGAACTTTCCACTTGTCATCAGTATAAGAAAGGAGAGGTAGGTCATAATACATGTTGCTTTTCTGCAGTGCACATGTAACGCCCCAAGAGATCAGTACTAGGATAGGATAATATAAGGTTTGAGAACTTCGAACTAATTTGTTGAGAAAGAACAGTAACACACATACTACAACTCTCTTCTACTCCTTGTAAAAATATTACTTGTTCAGTTTTCTGTAGGAAATAGTACAATGTTCATTTAAACAAAATAAAATGATATACAGAAAGTGGATTTTATTGAAGGAAATGTCAAATACCAGTATAGTAAATATTTGCACTGAGGTAATGGCAATTTTGCTCAAAAAGGAAATTCATTGTGTGAGTGGGTGTAAGTAGGGGTGGGTGGGGGTGTGTGTGTGTGTATGTCCATAGACATAGCAGTAATCCTCAGAAATACTAGGAAGGGCAAGATAAGCATGAACTATTTGATACAATTCTTTATACAATTTACACTTTATACAGAATCACCTGAATTCCTTACCTGAATTTTTAGAAACTGCTCTGTCTTTTTTGTCCTTATTTTTTCTTTCTTGATTATCTGTATCATATCTACTGCCGTTCTCCAGTGTTTGCTTGCCTCCTTGTCACATATGAAACCAGTGTGGACTGTATATTGATAAACCTGCATTGACAAATATCCATGAATTACATATGGGTACATGAAAGACTTTTTTTTGTTACTCTTCTTTCTGTATTCCACAAAAAGAGAGATAGGATGCAATAAGCTTGCATATGTGAATACTGCCATAATTTTATATTGCTAACCACTTAAATCCACGCACAAAACCCATTTATGTAATTATTCTTTTCTGAAAAAAATGTGGTAACACAAGCACATAGAAATAATATAAGTGTCTTACAACAAAAAACACATGGGCTTATGAGAAACAGAATCTACTAATGTTTGGCAAGTTGTCCCTTGGAAGCCTGTGCAACACCTTCAGAGTGACTTGTCATATTTAGAAGTGCCACAGACTAGTTTAGTTGCAGCATTTATCTGTTTTCTGTCAGGCCCGATCTCAAAGTTTACAACCAGGTGCCTATCTGAGATGGCTTTTCAGGGTTCAGTGATTTTCACTGAATTCTTATCAGGCTTGCTAGAATTATCCGTATATTGTAAATCACAATTTTCTAAATTGAAATTTAAAGGAGGTTTGTCTGTTTCCTTTTCTGTTTTATCACTCTTTGATGTTCTGGTTTTTGTAGGGGTTTTTTTGCCAGAACTTATTTCTTGGCTTTTCCCCAATTCCTAACAATCCCTCCTCCATCTCTTGTGCCTCTTCCCTCACCTTTGCTTTTGAACAATCATGCTTCAGGCAAGAGCTTGTAAATTAAAATTGTATTGTCCTGTTTTATGAACTTAGCTATTCCCAACACTCTTATTTTTAATCCTCTGACTTCCTTAATTAAGTTCAAAATAGTTGTAAACACCTATATGGGGAATTTGATTATGATCATTTGAAATGACGTATTTTTGTCATACAAGCAGGTATGAAAAATAATTAAAATTTACGAACATATAATGGTGCCAAGGAATTTTAATTGACTTAAACTGTAGACTCATGGGACCTCTTTTCTAACATTAAAAGCATATCTTTAAAATAATTTCAGCATTCGTGGGGAACTTATTTTCTTGAGAAGGACAACAGCCATATTTGTTGGCCCTTTTCCAGTAGGATTTATGTCAGGATGAAGACAAAAAGAACAAAAATACTTAAAATGGCTGACTTTAAATGACGAAAATGGTTCTGCCCTTTAATGCGCGGAGTCCTTGAGTGTTCCATCTCAAGGACTGTGCAAGCCTCTGCATAAGCCTGCCTGCCACTGAGCCTGGACTGGCAGCCCTCTGTGGCTCAGAGACACACACATACAGTACTGTGAACAGAGCCCTGAATCAAAGATGAAATTAGCCTGAAAAGAACAGAATTTGGCTCCATGTTTCCCTTTGTCTCACTGCCAAAAATCTTTACATATAATAAACACAGTCATCAAAATTCACTTATGGCAAGTAACAGCTTGTGCGTCATTTATCGCAGAATTCTGCAACTAGTGACATCTTCATGTACTTTAACATGTAGTATGTTTCCTTAGAGCATGCCACATTTTATTAAGGTGTCCAGCTTTTCACAGGGAGGGTATTAAATGAAAAGCATTCTTATTTGCCTGGAAATTCATACCATACACCAAATACTGTGTTTCCTGTGATTAGTTAGCAGGAACCATCTGTCATGTCCCCACTCCCACAGTGCTGAGGAAGACAGAGACTGAAGGTGAGAAGTATATTTACTTTTGACAACAAAACCAGCTGTTGCCATTACTCTAGCTATAAGGCAAACATGCTGGAAAAGGTGACTATCTATTGTGATTCTAGTGCACTGGGACCAGCTAGGACTGTTGATGACAGCAAACCTCTTAAAATCCAGAGGAAAATTGCTTTATGGCTTATGTCAGGAGGGCATGTACAAACACAGCTCCAGCTGGGAGCTGGAATCAAGAAGCAGAAACTTCAGGCTACAAAAGTATCCGGATGAGCTCAAGTAAGAATCTGCCCCTTCTCCCACCTTCCTTTTGGTAGAAAATTATATTGGAAAAGAGAACTATTTTTCTCTAATGATAACACAAGATTCTGAAATGAAGCACAGCAGGTAGAAACATCCGGCACAGATTTAAAAAGATATTGCATATTCATATGCTGAGATGTTTTCCAGTGCTGACAGCTAGCTATTCCAAGTGGAGAAGGTACATGCACTGCTGTTGTTCATTCTCTGCCAATTTCCCATCTTAAAACTCTGGCATCATATTTTAGGGGCTGTGTACTCTGATTTCTGTTATTCTAACCACCATCCATCAGACTAAGAAAGATATTTACAGAAATATTTTGACTTTCAATAGTATTGCAGCAAATAGGTGTATTTTCACATTTTTTGAGAAAGGGAAAAAGGGTATTTCTTCACTAAAAACAGTTTATTCCCTTGCTACCTTCTTTCATATTGTACAAGGAGAGCACTGTGCTATGGTGTGAATGTACCTAGAGCATATTTCAGAAGCAAAATATAAACATTGGCAGCAAAGGGCACTTTATGCAAATGCGTTTCCTGAGTGATGGCTCTTCCTCCCTGATGATTCTGGCAAGACATAATAATTTGGGAAAATAAGTGGAGTGCCCTGCCCTTCAGCTCTTTTCTCCGGAGCACGTACATCCCCTTGCAAATAGGATTATGACAAAATAAAAGGTTCATTTGGGTGGGAGCTTCTTTTAAAATATGTTCAATATATCACGGTAGAAAACAGCGGAGATAAAGCAGAGCTATAAAAGACACACTTTTAGGAAGAGAAAACAGACCATCAGGCCTAACTCTATATTGCACTCATTTTCCTTTTACAGCCCACCTGTCAGTCCTGTTATCCTTGTCTAGAAAAGAATTTACAGTAAGTCTCTGCTTCAATCGGTTTCCATGGTAACTTGGTTCTGTTTTAAAACCTTTACATAAAAATGGCTTGGTTAAAATGATAATGAGCTGGAATGCTTGCCCATACCTGAACTACACCTTTCCAATTGCTCAAAAATAATCAGATAGGGGTGTCACTCCATCTGCTGTAGTTCCTTTAGTTTCTACAACACTGTCTCACTAAGTAAGTCAGAGCAGTTTCTTTGCCATCTGGAAATCTCAGTTTTCAGAGACGTACAGGGTTCAGGGTACTGACTAGTGTTTACACATTGCATGCTGTGAAGCAGAGTAAAGCCTGGTAGTGTTTGGAGTCTTGACTGCACAGAGTGCCCTCTGTGTGTACAGTACCTTGAAGTGGGGCTGAAAGCTCCAAGGACCACAGCATCTTTTAAGAAATGAACCAGAAGAGGCAGGCTGCCTCCCTTCTAGAAAATGCTTTTCACAAAGGCAGGAAAAAGATTTCCCTTCAGACCAGATCAAGGGGAAAGAAAAGTTCAGAAAAAACAAATGAAACTTTTAATTGATTCTAAGACTCTTGTGATACTGTCCCATCACTGTGGATATGTATGTTTTAGCCAACCTTTAGTTATCCCTTATCCTAGTCTCAAGCTCATCTCTTGCACTTACAATTTCTGATTCTCTAGCCCTCTTTGACTGACTTTGACAGTCTTTTTCATAATTCTGATTACTTCTTTATACTGTCTCAAATCTCATCTAGGAAAAAATCAATATTCTTTTTTAATTTAAATACTTCAGTGATAACACAATTTTCTGTTACTGGGAAATCTTAAAAGAACTTCTAATGTGGATCTGATAGAGCTCTTCAGCAATTACTCTGAAAACTTTCTGCATTTCATAGAAGATGACATCTTCCCTGTGATATCAAAAACTTAACATTCTGTATTAGATAGGAAACTTTTTGTTCTATAGAATGAACTGATAGAATTTATGAAAAATAATTTTACACTGCTCTATCTTCCAGGCAGGCATTCCAAAAGCTGATGAATGTTAGGAATGTTATGAATGAATACACCAGTTAATTTACAAGTGAGTTTGTCCAAACAATGTCTTGGTAAAAGTCTCAGGTTTTGGCATAGGACAAAGCAATATTATTTTCCCATGATAAGTGGTTGCCTGATTGGTCTCTGTTAAGCATCTTAAACAACAGAAACAAGTCCATATTCACATTGTGTTTCGTAGATTGGATAGTACGAGATACTGCTGCATTGTCCTTAGCAATACATGGAAGGGCACCACTCAGTGATTTTTCACACCTTCTCATTTCTGAATGGCACTACTATGCAAGGTATATGCATGCTATACGCTTTGTATGGGTTTATTTTTGTATAGACAAAACTTTGATTGTCATCTAGGTAATATAACCTTGAAATTCAGTTGCAATTTAAAAGAAGAGAGTCCGTATCCTTGTCCAACCCAAAAAATAGGGGTGTATTAGAAGTTCGATTTAGACCTACACAATTCCTCCCAAAACAACTTGGAAAAAAAACAAGCTTTCAAAGCAGTTTTTCCACCTCTTATTTTTAACTATCAGTCTCATTTACCCCCTGTGTCCTAACACTGGTCTACAGACATCAATTTCTGAGAGCAGGGCTTTGTCAAATCAAGGTATCATAAATCTACTGAATTCCTTTCATCAGTCATGGCAATAACATCTTCACAGTACTCCTGCACGTCAGTAAAGTATGACCTTCTCTGACTGATCTGTGCAGACTATGCTTAATTGAACTGTTGTGTTTCCAGTGGGCATTTTAACTTTCACACAATAATTTTTTTCAATAACTGATGTCCAACCAACGGGTCTCCAGTTTCCAGATGAAAGAATAAGTAACATCTGATGCTTTGTCAATTGAAAAAAAATACTTATTTTTAATCCTTTTAACCTCTTTTAACTCAATTGAACAATTAAATACGCTTACACTTTCCATGTTTTACTCCTTTCACAATCCTTTGTATAAAAAGGAGGATTGATTCTGTGCCTCTTTTCACCGTTGTAGCATTATTGATTCCATCCTGATGCTAATCTGTGCTCCAGTAATACTGTAGTTTGTTGTGAAAACTGATCATACTAGTTGGCCACTTGAGATGGGAAATTGCTTGTTCGGAATGGTCTTTAATACATTTCTTATTGTATTTCATTAATCTGTTAATTACTATGTAGTGCAACAGGCTCTGTTTTCTTTTGCCCTGAATATTCTTCATATGTACAGCAGATAAATTGTTAGCTGTGAAACTATCTCAAATGTTGCAGGAGGGGAACTGAAGGTACAAAGAGTTCTCTTCACAAGAGACTGTGGAGAAAGGAAGAAGCAGTGCTTTGTTTCTTCTCTCTGCCTGCTCCTCCTGTGAGTAGCACAGCCAAGATAGGAGTTTGACAGCAAGTTTATCAGGATCATAAAGTTGCTTGCTGACGAAATGAACAAGGCAGAAAGGCTCAGAAAACTGAATCGGACACTTTCTTTTGGTACATGTGGTTTGTTTGAGTCAGAACTACAGCATGTGAAGAGTCTTACTCTTTCACTTCTGCTGTTCTCTTCCCTCCAGCCCTCCTTGTCACACTAAATTCTCCTGATCTTCATTGTTGTGAGTGCTAGATAAGAATTGTTTTATAGTGGTGCAGGATAGTAAAGATCAAAAAGATGCAATGGGCAGAAGAGCTAAGAGCTCAAACCTAGCCTCCAGGCACACTTCAGAGACCACCAAACCCCATTCTGTTCTGGACGCCAAAAGGTTGTGAAGAAGTTAATTTCAAACGAAGGTCATATCCACTCAATTTAATTAAGAGATTTTTGCCTAGAAACTCTTGTGATCACAATTGACACATGGGACTAATCTGATTTCTTTTTAGCAGAACAGTTTTTAAAATCACACACATCCAGGTCACACTAAAATGAATTTTATGAAAAAAATCATTATCTACCTTACTTGGAAGATAACTGGTATCAGTGAAATAATAAGCAGAAGCATAATGTTTTCATGTCACCTGACAGCACTGAATAAGTAGGTATGTATATTTCCAAAATCAGTTTGTTGTCTCAAAGAGACAAAGACATGGTTAGCCATTATGTCTTGCTTATAACAGAGTTAGGCCAGTGAGTAGGACTCAGGGAAACAGGTTTCTTGCATGGGTTCTGGGCTTCTCCCTCTTGTAGAAAATGGAGACCATGAGACTTCCTTAATTTATGCGATGGTATGAAATACATTGCAGACTCTGTGATTCCCAACTATTATAAGGAAGAATGAGAGAGTTGCAATGTATGTAAGTACCTAAACAGGAAATAGAAAATAAATCATGCTTGTTTTCTGGTTAGCTGTCATAATTTTACATTGGTTTACTCAAAGAATTGTGTCGTCCAATGTGAAGCTTTTGAGTGACATTATATAAATGAATCTAGCTTAATGTAACATTCTTAGAAAATTTCTATCAGTTGTGTGACCATTCCATTTCTAGAAAGAAACACAAGCTTTCTGTGTTACTTTTAGCAGCACTGTATAAACAATTCATTTTCATCTGTGCACTGAGAATCTGAGGTTTCCGGGTTTATTTATAAAATCCAAACTAGCTTGTTTGATATTCCACCTTCCCTTCCTTCTTTAAAAAAGTACAATTTGAAGGAAGCATAAAATCAGATGAAGAACGCAATTTGGGCTCTTGGGAATAGATGGCAATTACATTTCCTTTTACAAAGGGTAAAGAATCTTTTCTAGATTACAGGTGTGAAAAGAATCAGCTATGGGGGTGTATGTCTTTAAGATTTATAAATACATTCTCTTTTGATTTCGAAAGATAATGTAAGGAATAGGGCAGCTACAACAAAAAAAGCAAGGTTAATCAATAAGATAACATCATCAGTCTGGGTCTGGCATTGTTCTAGAAAATGGGGCAAATATTAATCTACTACGGGGAATACTGCAAATTCCAAGGTTATGCATGCCCTAGATATATGGCTGATTCACCAGCTTTGAAGTCCTTATAGGTGTCTTATAGGTGAATGTGCTTTTAAACCAGAACTAAAGCTCTAAGGGAAATGGGTTTGTTAATTTTTGCTAAGATGTCAGTTTAGCCAATCAGAACATTTCTTAGAAAAATAGTATTAGGATGAAACACAAAGATTTTCACAAATCTTCGAAGAAATCCTTGTAAACTCCCCTAGCCACCTGTATCTCCCCCCACTATCCCTGAAAACACAAGCATAAAATCAAAATATATTTAAGACAGTATAACCTGTAACATTTAAAAAGTAGGAAAAAAGAAAAAATGAAATAAATGCCTGTGAGAAAGTTATGGTGAATGTCTCCAGGAAAGCAAAATCCAAAACACATGCTGAGGGGCTGGCTGCCTGATCTGTCTAGTATAAACACAACAAGAAAAAAGCTCTAAAGCAAGTAACAGTCATTGGTATAGGTGATGTTCTCATCTTTGCGGTGTTCAGGTGTTTTCCTATGACAATTTTACTAACCTACCTTCTCCCTCCCCCCAAAAAAACCCCTGAAAATCTCTTACACTGCCTCTAATATGTATAAAATTATCTTTCTAGCATCTTTTATACTGTTAAGCTGCCTAGTCCTTTATTCTCCATAATTAGAAACTTCAACAACTAAAGAACTTCTTTATGTGTACCTTTTATTAGGAAGACACTCTAGTTAGTAGATCAAAAGACCTCTGAATTACTACCCAATCTTAATTGTTATAATGGAGGAATTAAAGTCTAATAGGCAAGTATAAAAATGTGGATTTTTTTTTTTTTTAGCAATTTTGTGTCAATAGCAGCATAGTAGTGGGACTTTTTGTTCAATTGTGATTTGACTTTTTGTCATTTTTCTTGAGTTTGATTATGAGGAACAGAAGTTGCAAGACAAATATTTTGGCTCAGGAAGCTTAGTCACTCATGTGAGTTCAGTACCTTCTTTCCTACTATAAAATTTACAAAACCAGTTATTTTTGAAGCCATGAGAATTAACCAAAATTAGCCATGATGGGCTTATAAAAAACTAGAATAATCTTTTTTTTTTTTTTTTTTTTTTTTTTTAATAAAGAGGCTCTTTTTAATTTCCAAATGGAGGATGTACTATTCTCATCAATGCAAAAGTTTTTTAAAAGTAGAGTGCTGGGGAGGGGGAGTTGAGAGAGAACATTTGACCATCCTACAAATATAATGCAAGAGTTCAGTATTTTTAAGGTCACTTCTCATTGTTATGAATATCCCTGATGAATGCCTAAGAACAATTAGATTTAATGTAGTCTATTATTCCTCATTAAACTTCAGCTCCCCCAAACGTTGGCATTTTTAAAATCTGGAAGTAAAAAGAAAAATCATGAAAACAAACACTGCTTTTCTATACATATGGTCATGGGTTGAATTATGGGATTTTTTTCCTCTTAGGTTTGCTTTTCATCTCTATGAATATTACATTTGGAAATCATTTTGTAGCTATTTTTTGTGTCAGATGCCCACATGGTATAAATTAGCTACATTGACTTCACTGATGTAGTATGGATTTATATCCCCATGGAATGGAGAGCATATGCACATAACATAGCATAACATAAAAGGTTTCTCATTTAGCAGAGATTATCTATCTGCATGAGAATTTCAAAGTCCTTATTATCTTGGGCCAAGGACTCAGAACTTGGTGGAAGTTTTACCATTGCCTTCTCTGGAGATAATGGGGAATATTCACACTACTCAATTTTAGGCTACTAGCTCAGATCAGATGATTACACAGAAATTTAGAAAAGGTAAAGTTGATTTCTTTATGGTCCAAGTCCTTATTTAACAGAAAAGAAAGAACTATGTTCTGTTAAGCTCTTTTTTGAAATTCAAATTATGTTTATACCTTAGGGAAAGGACTAACTAGAGGCTAGCACGGCTTGCATGAGCTTCAGATGATTAACCTACTTTATATTGCTCTCACCACACTGCATTGGTTAATCATTATCTTTTAGCAGTGTCTTTAACAATTAGGTAAAACAGCATTTATCTCTTTTCTATATTTAGAAGACCTTACACAAACTAATCTTATTTTTCCTTTATTTTCCATTATACTTGCCATGTGGAATGTGTATATTAGAATTAATGTAAGAAAAAATTCAATCTCTATCCTTGGCTAGATTCAGGTTAGTTCTTATCTTTACTCTCCTTCTAGGCCCAGTGTACATTACTGTTAAATGAGATACTATGGGTTTCTCATTGGCAATGAACTGAGTTTAAAATTCAGTCAGGCATTTTCCCACTCAGAAACTGTTTCACCAGCTGATGCTTTCCTGAAGCATTAGACAACTGATTGGGAAGTCCCATAAAGAGAAGACGTTCTCGAATATTCTGTCCAGAATGAAACAGGCAGTTATTATGGTAGTTTTGTGAGACAACCCTGAGTATGTGTGACAATTACATGGTGTATTTCAGCTCATAAAAAAATTATAATAAAGCTGGGAGAACTACTGGATCATCAGTAATTATATATTGGCTTTCTAATGGTGGATATTTTAGGGGAAAAACATAAAGAGTTTTTCAGGTTCATTTCCAAGACTGCCAGCTGCAACCCTGCAGCCACAGAGCAAGTAGAGGTATCTCGTCTATCTAGTCTTCCTTTCATATATTTCAGGGACAGAAACTTTGGTCTTCAGCTTTTCAAGATAATATTTCAGAGGTGTTTTTATAATTGGTGTTGGAATGATTTTTTGAATGAGATCAGAATTTGCAATGGCTGGTTTTGCTATAGGTGCAACATATTTGCAATTCACAGAGGAATCTGACAAAGGGACTTTTATTGTTTCACTAGAAAGTTTTCTTCCTGTATCCTTAGATTCTCTTATAAGACTCGTAGTATTTTTGCAAGAAAAATACGCTGGCTGATTCTTACACCACTGTGCGTACTTGAACTGTATTGTTATAAGTGTTATTTTTCTTTTTAAATTTTTTAAGATGCTAAACTAACAAAGAATTTAAAAGTATATTCTTTAACACTCACGCAAAAATGCTATATGTAAGAAAGGAACATACAGCTGTGTATGTCTCATTGTACCAACTTTTTCTGGTAGAAAACTTAAGTCAACTTTTTAATAAGTAGAAATGTTATTAAGTGGAAATACATTCAGACATCCCTGAAAAAAACATTTTGGAGCAAAATAAATATAAGCCATTTATAACATTGTTTATATAGAACTAGAAAAGTGCAAAGAAGTTTTTTCAGAAGGAATGCCATCTCAATACCAGTCCATGTAGTTTCCTTTGAGAGAAAGTATTTATCTATGCACAATATAGGGGCAGAGTCAGCCTTTAGTGCTTCAACTTAAGGAGCCAATGATGGTGGAGTACAGAAATGGAATAGCTAAGAAAAATATTAGGTTTAGGCCCATGTACAATGCTAGATTGAACAGTAGATTTGATTTCCATTCAACTATGTCCTGAATTCTACAAGAACGCCTAATACTTGTAATTCATGGGACCATCAAGGTAAAGAAAATAATTTTCCCTGGAGTTCAGGCAATTACCTAACGACATTGTCAAGAGTAATCCACAGGAATAGTTGCTCTTTTTTTTCCATCTTCCTGTACACCATCAAACAAAATTCTCTCTTTCCTTGGAGAGACTTAGTTACTCACAAACTTAAATACTTACTGGAAACACACAAAACGTTGAAAAATGTCATGTGGCATAGGAAGAGATCAAAAGGCATTGTGTGACATCAACATGTCCTGCATCTAGACTAGAAGGAATGTTACCTGGTAAAAGTGCTCAAATGACTGAGAGAGAGAGTGTACCACATGCTATAAAAGGAGGCAAATGAAAATCCAGAGCTCCTGCCTGAGTCTGTTGTAACAACTTCTTCTCCTAACTCTGATTATTGATTAACCTTGAGCATGTAGCCCTAATGCTCAAGTTTCAGAACATAAGGTGCCTCAAAGCGTCACTGCAGTGCGCTCACCTCAAGTATGTGCCTCTTAGCCATGAATATAGACCTACCTGTGCTTAAGTATCTGCTTTATTTACACTGCCTCTAGGTGTCCAGTGCTAGAAGTAGAAATGTCAGCTGAATACCTTAAGACAAGGATATATTTGATGGCAAGACTGGATAATTTTGGAGAGCTTTTTGCTTATGAGAATCCGCCACATCTAAGAAAAGAATTGTATCTTGGGAGCATTTAGTAAAAAAAAAATTATTCCCACATGCAGCATTCATGTGTAATATTCTTTTTTAATACTCCTTCTCCTAATTCAAAGATTTCAGTGCCACCTTTTTAACACCTTCCAAGGCCATACATTTCAGAAACTATGTATTTAAATATCTCTTTCCCAGAACTGTAATAATAGATGATTTTATTAGCAACATTTAGAAGTTTTAAATTATTGTTGCAGGAACAGATACATTATAGTGCACAAAGGAAAAGAGAATGGTTTTCCCCCCACAGCAGATTCTTAGTGTATATTATATGATTCATAGGGAGAACAATCATGTAAATGAACTGTGTTTTTCTGTTTGAAAAGATTTAAAGCTAGATGTATTTCCAAATTAAGAAAGTGTTATCGAACTAAAAGGAAAAATTCTCACCAGCAAAACCCCTACGTGAATACTAAGCACATACTGTATATTATGCATGTAAGCAACTTGCGTTTGAAAAGGTAAAAGGATGGGGCTTTGTACAAAGAAACTGTGAGGAGTTGCTGTAAATTCTTGAAGAGACAAGAATGGTCTTCTAATGTGACATACTAAATACCTTATGATCCTTTGATTTTTTTATTTCTACACAGACAATGTACTAAGAAAAACTGTCTGTCAGCTTTCTTTTTAATCCATCCATTTTACTTCATTTTGCTTTGATTTGCCTTCATATGCCTGCTAGGTCTCCCTCATTTAGTACAGACTCACTCTTCCACGTCCTGCCCTGTTTCATGCTGCTTGGCCGTGGCGCTATCACGCCATATATCTCCTGGGCAGCTCCTCTCCTGATCCTGGACCACACATGCTGGAGGCAGCGGATCAGCAGATGTGTCAACTAGTTTTGCCTGCAGTATATTGTGCTGGAACAGGACAGAGGCACCAACATTGCATTTCAATGGGACAAATGTTGCTAGCTGTGGAGGGGTTGGTTTGTGCTGCCTCCCTTCCAGCCTTGGATTCTCTCCGCAGAGAGAGATGTTATTCCCCTGCCATCGCTAAGTTCGCTGGTCAGATTCACAAAACAAAGGACATCGCTGTGCTGGATGTGAGTCTAGGCTTTTAAGCTGTGTCAATATTATTTTGAAATTACGTGCTTACTGTTCAAGAATGAAAACAATGTAAAGCAACTTACTAGCTGCTCCATTTTTATCCTGCCCATGATCTCTCCTGTCCTGTGGTTGCAGCTGCAGTAACTTCACATTTGACAGCTCAGACACTGACAGGACTAGCATATGCATCTGCTGCAGAAAAGAACTTTATGAGGGATGCACAATCTGTGTGGAGCCAATAATGCAGGCAGTCAGCTCACACTGAACTGTGTGGCCTTGCATAAACTACTGCCTGCTCCTTGGCATACCGATGCTTTGCTTGGATATCTTTATGTAAGCTGCAAGCCTACTTTTAACCACCTTGTAGACATAGCCTCATTAGTAAACCTTTCATAACAAAACAACTCAAAATTTGAAAATATGAATGATAATGTTTCCGTTGTGCCTCAGATGCTACCATGACATTATCTTACAGGGATAAAAAGTACATTCACTGGTAAAGCATTTTTCCAGCTCTAAAATGCTGCAGTAATGCCTGTTGGAATAAACTACATTTCAGGTCAGTACTAATCCACAGAATCCTGCTTTTTTTTTTCTTTACTTACAGTGTGTGATGTAGGTCTCTCTCTCAGTACTTTTGATGTGTTTATCATATATGATTGACAACTAGAAAGGTTTCCAGCTCAAGTCTCAGGCGGAAGTGGCAATCCAAACAAGCATACTCTAAAGCTGGAAGTGGCCACACTATAAATGTGTGTTGGCGAAAGTGAGGTATTTTTAGCTAGCTAAGATGGTGTACCAAAGCTGCTACTATGTTTATTTACAGACTTCAGCAGTGAATCCAGAGTGTGCTTTATGGGTTCTGTAGGCACTATGTGTAAAAAGCCAAAGGTTAGTAAATGCTAGTTGTAATTAATCAGTTACTGTAGTATGTGACCCAGTACTCTAGGTGTGATCTGCTGAGGCCAAGTTGTCCTTCAGGTGAAAGAAGTAAAAAAAAGTATCACATTTGGGATAACTCTGGAGACCTAACTGTTGGCTTGGCCATACCCTCATACTCTATAATCATACAGCAGTTTTCTCACCATGTCAAGCTGAAAGTTTAGTTCTGTAAGGTATTTTCAAGCTCTTAATATTTTTCTTTTGAGTTTTATGACAATATAGTATCAGTACAGTGAAACTGAGCTTGACATTTCCCAGAATGTCCTGACTCCTATCAAACCTTGTCCTCCCTGAACATGTGTCCATACTGAAAATGAGAGAGAAGGTATTTATTGCCAGCATCTGAAAACTGCTTGTGTGGCATCTGCCTCCACGTGATACCATTTCATCTCTTGCAAGTATTTGGGTATCACCATGCTACAATCATGGAATTTAGGCATACATGGTCTGGGAAAGCTTCTGCATGCTCCTTTTCCCTGAACTTCCCTGGCACAGTTCTCAGCTGGTGTGTATCTTTATGTTCTCCCAAGTGCAGGTTTATCCATGAACTTTTATGATTTCACATCCTGTCCATAAAATTACTGCAGCAGCAAGGTAACAACAGTGTATACAGCTTATCAGCTCTTTGTTACTACAAATGTTTAATTGGCTTGATATCAAAAATGTTTTAAGACAAAAAGAAAGAACAAACCAAAAATTTGACACAAACATTCTCCTTGCCCATGCCAGGGGGACTGGAACTAGATGATCTTTAAGGTCCCTTCCAACCTAAACTGTTGTATGATTCCATAATTCTGTGATTTTAAAAGCAATTCAGAATCTTTATTGGACTGATTCTGATACGGTTTAGAATTGAGAAGAACAGGCGTATTTACTATATGTTACCAAATATTAAAACAGAGAATATGCTATAGCATCATTCTTAATGTACTGCATAATGAGTGGAAGGAGTAATTGGCACTGATTGTGACTTCAGTTCATTGCAAGCCTCAGCCATTACTGTCTGAAGTTGCATTTTAGGCTGAATGCTGACTCTTCTGTCTGTGGAGAAACTTTCTGTTCACTCTAATTACACTGGATAATGCAATGCATGAACTGTTTCTGGATCAGTGCTCTTCTTACTTTAATGGAAATCAATAAAAAATAAGTAGGCTTCCACAGGAGGAAATAAAAGTACAAACTCAATCTCAGGAAAACAGCCCATGAAGATTTGTCAAAAGTAGAACACATTGGTGACCTGCAGCCTTTCCCAGGCTTAATGCAGAATACTTGCCTTGGAAATGCTAATGGCCAGATGGTACTATTTCATGCTACTTTGAAATGAGTTATCAAATCCTGCTGCTAGTACACAGCCAAATAAGCCAGAATTTTAAAGTAAGTTATCAAATCTTGGCACTGGTGCCCCGCCAAACAACCAGAGGTTTTACGATAGAGTGCTGTGCAATGACCAAAACAAATCTTAGTAGAAAGGGAAACCAGAACAGGTCTCTGACTGCAATTACAACAAAAAAGGCTGCAGCTTGCCCAGTGCAGCGAATCCATCGTCTCTAGCCACCTCCTTTCCAACATGCTTTGCTCTTCAGACTTCCCTTGCAAACTGGAAGATATAACAGTGCCTACTGAGAAACAGAAGTGTAGCAACAACTTACAATTCTCCTAGCCCTTTTTCCAGTTTCTTTCTCTTTACCTATGCAGAGGGAGCTTTAAATGATTTGTGTTTCTTCTGTGGCCTAAAGCGTTCTTCCTTCAACACTGTGAATGGCTCCCTGTATTAATCTGGAGAGTCATCACTTGGATAATAGTGCATGATGTGTTGCTGCTAGAGGAAATTTGGACAGTAAAGCAGAAACTGAGTTGCTTTCGTCGTTTTAATGATGTTCCTGTTCAGAAGTAAGGATGTTTCTTATTTGTTGGCAGAGGGTGTGTAGGTCTTTTTAAACTGTTGTCACATGATGCAATAAAGGTGGTTTCCACTTTCCAATATGTGATGTAATTTGGAGTAAAATATTAATAGGTTTTCTTTTGAACCAACGTTTCCACAACCTTGTAATTGCTTTGATAAGGCAACTTTGTTGTCTGGGAAGCTAGAAGAGCCCAAACTTTGTTACTGTGTTCCAAATCTGTGCTGAAAAGATCTCTCCAAATTCTAGTTCTATCATTCTGCAAGAATCTTTCAAAAGCAGCCTCTGTGACTTATTTAATGTGTGCACTTCATAGCTGTCTAGGATGTTTAATGATAATGCTTAGGTTTATATAGAGACTTTAGCAAATTGTAAACTATCAGCAAAATCTTTTCAGCCCTGCAGGGGCAGCAAGGTGGATGATAAAAGTCATGTGTAAACTGCACAGGAACTGTACACATCATTGTAAGGCGTTGGCAGAGAAGGCGGCCGGGCCCCTATCTTTAGCTACAAAGCCCATGAAGAAGACATCTTAAAAAAACTACTAATCATCAGGCCTCAGATTTCCAATTCCAACTCTATCCCTTGCTGCCTTTGTCAGTTCCAACTGTTTCCCCTAAACTGTTTCTCCTCTGTGCACTTTTTCCTGTCTCCTAAGCCTCAATGAAAATAAAATGTTTCAACTCATTAATTGCAAAGGCATAATTGGTTTTCCAGGATGTGAAATGAATTCTAACGAAACACGGAATGTTTATAAGACAAAAAACCCCAGTCAAAATTATCTGTTAAAGCTTTAAAAACAGTAAATTTACCTTAATATTTTATATGATAACACATATTTCCTCAATAGTTTTGAAATTTTCATTTCTTAATAACTGAGATTTCACCAGCTTGAGTTAGCTTGTATCTCAATGTCCTGGTAAAACAGAACCCACTTTCTGTTTTGTAATTTTACTTTGCAGCTAAGCTTCTTCTAACTAACTGAACTTTCTGAAACCATGACACTCTTCTGTATGGCAGTACTATTTGTTGCCATCTAACATCCCCCGTGACAAGAGGAAGGAGCTACTGTGTAGTGTTGAATAGTGGGGAATTAACAGTGGGGA
Organism: Chionis minor; assembly: GCA_013398295.1. Taxonomy (NCBI): domain Eukaryota; kingdom Metazoa; phylum Chordata; class Aves; order Charadriiformes; family Chionidae; genus Chionis; species Chionis minor. The sequence goes on along the minus strand of VZSF01003342.1, from coordinate 942,654 downwards.
ATTAAGTAATTCCCATTAAAAGCTTTTTTAATTATGACGACAGCGTGCAGGTGAAACAATGACGAAAGGATTTCTTTCATGAGGATAAGACTTGCCTTACATGAAGAACTGCATTAAAGTATGCCTAAAATAGATGTCTATGATTCTGTATTTGCCTGAGGTTGCCTTCAGTTCACCTGAAATAAGAGGCTTCCTCGTATTTCTCTTAGCATGTATCTAACAATTTAGTCAAAGTCTAATCTCAACAGTTATCGACCTTACTTGCATCACCTCCAAATGATCCTTTAAATATTTATAACATAAAACGTTTTAGCATGACAAATGCAAGCAAAATCCTGTGAAATTAAAAATAAAAAAGACATTAGAGCTAGACTACAGATTCCTTAACGGTGTGTAACTGATTTTCCCAAGATGAAGGGAGGGAGTACTTAGTACACCTAAACATCAGACTTGAGATAAAGTTTCCCTAAATTATTCACCTTGGAGTGGAAAAAAAATGACATTTGAATTCTGAAGTAGCTGCTGCTTAAAAATTTGGCTTTTTTCCATTGCAATAAATTCCAGAAGCCATGCAGAATATAGATCCCTGAACTCTTACTCATCTCTGCCCTTGTATTTGTCATCCTCCTACCAGAAATAATTAGAGCCATCTCAAATTGCGCATCTTAATCTGACTCAATAATTTCCATGTAGGTTTTACCTCCCAGAAGTCTGTTTATGATCTTCAAAGCTATTTCAGCTTGTCTTAAGAAATCCCATATGCTTGATTGTATTGTTTCAAAATACATCCTACCATACAAATAAAAGGAAATTAACATTTAGAGGACACCTTCAGGTAATTCAGAATCCTAAAACAATATAAGCACGATTACTTGGAGAAATACAGATCAAAACAAGGAGCCAGTGCTCTTGTTTCTCTGTCAATGGAAGATTTTGCAAATGAGAGAGTCCTTTATGGTATTTCTCTTGTCTCAATTAACCATGTGGTAGTGTCTTTCTGTGCGGCACACAGAGATTGTAGATTTTGGAGAACCAGAAAGAAATCAAGGACATTCTTGCAGAGATCCTGAACTATGTCTTATGTCCTGCATACTTGCACTTCTCTTTTTATGCTGCCTATATGTCTAATCAAGGTTTCTGTGGCTCAGAAAAAACCCAGTTAAAAAGTTAACACAGTATTAGCTTGTGATACTTAGAGCACAGTATTTACTTCAATGGGAACATGCTATATGTCATTCCTGTTGTACCCTCTGCCCTGTGCCTGTGTCTTTGTTCCCTGAATCCATAGTGTGTCGTGGCCCACAAGGACATTTCCATCTATGACAATACAGTTTTATGCCAAAAATGCATTTTCATTCATAAAACAATACAGTTTTATGCCAGAGAATGGCTGTGCTGGCAGGCCGTTTCACTCTAACAGCTGGATATTTCCTCTTTTTACAAAGCACGAATCTGTGGTCTGTCTATGTGGAGAGAGCGAAACACCAAGTTGTGGGATTCACTGCGGCCACATCGGCACAGTCTGCAGCAGTAAGAACCAAAAACATGAACACCTCTATTGCAACTAATAAAACCAGATTAATTCTTCAAAGAGTGTGTATCAAGAGTTGCTGCTTTGTCCCTATATTTTTATAAGAATGCTATTGTCCTGCCACCTGAAATGTACTGCAGTACAAATTATTCACAAGCTGTGAAGGGAAATCATATTATTTAAGATCCTTTACTGACCATTCATGCTAGGTTGTTGAAAGTAGTTTTATTTATGATCTTTCACTGTTTTTTCAACCTACCATATATCAGACAATTCATCATAAAGTTCTAATGAACTTATGATTCAGTGCCATTAACAGCTGCGCAAACAGTATGAACTGTATATCTTCAATTTCTAAAACTCGGTTTTATGTTCAAGTCCCAGAATATTTTGAGTTTGGTCTGTAAGTCATCCTGCCAAAGGCTATTTGTTCTTTGTGCAATATCTGTAGCTCATTTCTGTGGTAGCTTCTAATATTAAAAATACAAGACATTTCTGAAATATGATTTATGCAATTATTCTGATACAAGCAAGTACTAAAAAAAGATTCAGTTTGCAGTGTTGATTCTTGGGGATGCTAAAAAGTTCCAGCTCTCTCTAAACTCAGTTAATCAAAATTATACTATCTACATACGCATCCAAATAGGAATGGGAGGAATACCCGATCTCTTCCCTCCTTTACTGCTGGACAGTACTAAAATTGATTGTACCTTGATGCTAGCAAAGGCAAAGAGACTTGAAGTACTGTTTTCCAAATCAAGTTTATTTCTCCCTACCTTAAAATTTGAACCAGTATATTTTTATCTCAACCATTCATTTTCTTTCTATGATACACTGAAAATCAAGACTCAATTTTAACCAGAAACAAATTTTCATGTGAAGTAAAACCAAATGCTACAATTATTTTTACAAAATCAACTGACAGGAAAGGACATTGCTTCAGAATGTAGACAGAAGTCGAAAGTCTTTCATATAAGATTCTAAATTGAAATGACTCCTGATGGAATGACTATTGATAGATAAATAATGAGTATCCACATAGTGTATTGTAGGCTTTAAAAAATATTTCATGCCTTTTGCTGAGTAAATGATAATTCAAACAAAATCAGATAGCTTGGTTTTTATGCATACTTTTTGAATAGGGAATTCTAAGGATAATATGTTTTGAAGTACTATACACGTGTGCCAAAGAATCCATTTGAAAGCAGTACTCCTTGTGATTTTACACCTCCAGTAAGACACAGCAATTTAAACTGTCTTGCTCCGTCAAATATGCCATTTGTCTCACAGAGACTACACAGCACTACCTTTCCTTTTAAGCCTATTAGTACAACCTTCAGCAGGTTGGGGATGGTATTTAGCACCTTCTCTCTTACCATAAATTAAAACCAATGGGGATTCTTTCATTACCAGGGAACCTCCACCACTCCCTGAAAAGGGAATCACTTGGTCACAGATAATTCATAATAGGTCCACATACCTTAATTTAAAAATACGGTAAGTTGCAGCACAGAATTATCAGTACTGTCAAATATTTCCTGGAAGGATAACAATGATGTTTGAGCTAAGACTGTATATTTGCTAACAACTCAACAAAATCATATTTAAAAGTAAAGGAAGATTAAGTAGAAGCAGCTATCCCTTTATCATGGTTCAATGAGAGGCATAAGAAATTTTCTTTAATATACAGTAAGAAACTAAAATCAAATGTGAAAGTGCAGCTGCGAAGTGTGCACACAAATGCTGTAAGAAAAATATTTCTAGATATTTCCAGCAACTCATTTCATCTTCCTTCCCAAACTTGGCAACTAATTGCTTTGATAGACGTTCTTCTTTAATTTGTTTTCCGTCAGACTCCCAAAATCTACTTTGAATTTTCTCTTAGAAGAAAATACCCACCACTTTTCCTGATAAAAATGGTACAAAAAAGTGTAATTTACAAATATTGTAAGTTCTAGACTTAGAATTTCCTCAGCTTTGTTACTTGACATTGAATCCTACCATTAGAAACAGTTGCTGAACAGAACACAGTTGCATGCTAAAGGAGTATAGTTTGAGAAATGAAAGAGCCTCCCAAAAATAACGAAACTGGCTAAGAGTTGTCCATCTCAGCATATATAAGTGTTGCACAGACACTCGCTGAGTATTTATTAACAAAATGTAATTTATTGGAATCTCTTGAATAGGGTCCTCAGTGACCATTCTAGCCTATGAATGATATGTTTCTGTCAATCATCTTAAACTATGGACAAACCACTGCCTAATATGTTAATTGCATACAAAAGACCGTCTTGTGTTACCATTCCTGCATCTGCAGAAAAATGCTGCAAAAATTGGTTTGGGGACTCCTTCAGACCGACAGATCCTCTATCCAGGGTGTTAATTAACAAATTTAAGCATTAATACAGTGTCTATCAAGTGCCTTATGCACAGCAGAGGCTGCTTCTGGGAGTCTTCTGGGGAATCTGAAATTCCCACCTGTAGACGTTCTGCAACAATTAGTGAAAGACAGTCAGATGTTCAGTCAAGCCCCTTGTCTTTAGCTTGGCTCATCTCTGCAGAGACTAGCTGGGAAGTTCCTGGACCAATGATGGAATTTGATGACTGTGTGTACACAAGCATGACCCTGATACACAGCTACACAATTATACCACAGTACAAACTTGAATTTTAATCTTGTATCACAATTATAACTTAAATTCCATGTATCTTGCTCTACACAGTAGTGCGGAAAAAAACTTCTGGAAGAAAGTCTTGGCAAATACACACAGTGAGAAAAATGATAGATGCTCTGTGAAACAGTCAGAATTCTAGTTCAGGTGTCCAACTTGGACATACTGAGCATTAGGGATGATAAGGTTGTATGTACACTAGGATTATGGTAATATAAATCAAGTACAAGGCCTAAAAAGGGACATAATGTTTGCTGTCCCTATAGGAAAGAAAGGCAAACTGAAAACTGACATTTTGTTACTGAGAGGTTGCCATGAAACTAGACAATAATTTGAGTCTGCAGTAGTCATTTCAGTATCTAAATCATCTTGCCATGGCTTTCCTGATTCCTGTGGAAGCACAGTTTAATACCCTTTCAAAGCCTTACCTCAGGATTCTGTCTCGGGAGCACACAGTACGGTATGCAGTTAATGCTGATAAGGATGCTATTAGAGGAGTCTGCAAGACCACAAAACTAACAAACATTATAGCAAGGAAGAGAATGAATTATTTTTTTCCCCAGCACGTGTGGTAGCTTCAGTTCCACAGAACATACGTAGACAATATTTTTATTCCCCATGTCACGTTGATAAATGTAGGAAAAAAATTAGGAACTTGATCAGATGAAATCAAGGGTGTCCTTTGCAGTCTTCCTTTTTATTTCACTCTGTATTCTCAAATAGACAAAATGCTTGCAACTAAAAATCAAATTGGAACTGTGAAATGTAGCTTTATAGTGAAACATATTAGAAAGTTAATGGTTATGAACAGGTCATTGTAATCTTGTTATTCAGGCACTTATTTCCTTTACCTTCAGTCCTGAAAATTTGATGTAGCTTTCTCGTCTGAGTTTTTCACATAGTTTTTCCTTTTGTCTGCTTACCTGCAATAGTAAGAATAATTATTGCCTTTTGTTCAGAACACCTTTTTGGTGAGGTAATTCTGTTTAGTCTTGCTAGAAACAAGTTGTCTTTCTTCATGCTTTTGATGGGCAAATATTTTTCTGGTTGATATTCTTACTAATTCAACATCATCTTCTTGAGATGAGATGATAGACGTCTATCAACAGCAGCATGCCTACTCTTCCTGTACTGATATTTACCCTTCAGGCATGTTAGTAGCAGTACATGCTGGGTTCTCTTCTTATGTGCTCTTCTGACCAGTTTGCTCCTCTACTACATTGTTATATTAACTTATGTGTTGGTCTTCTGTTGCCTATGCAATTTTTTTTTAATACATATGCTTGCTCTAAAGACTGCATGTCAGTTAGAATACTAGCTTGAGCCACTGCCAAACTGAAACAGGCCAAAAAATTTCAGTAAAATATCTTTCCATTGGTGAAAGTTAAGGGCATTATCTTTTAAACCTAGCAAGGAAAGACAGCTATTTCTGGGAACAAATCATAGCTTTCTATAATGCACTGATTCTATTTTTGCAGGCCTTAGCAGAGCTTTATCTTTTCCAAGATTTCTTTCACCTCATTGTGTTCTTCTGTTAGGAAAAAAAACATCAGTAAAGCAACTAAATTCCAAATACTAACATTTTAGCTTTTTCATTTTAGCTTTTTATTTTTCTGAGTTCCAACTGTGTTGTATTCCATTTTTACTGGACAGCAAGGAGAATGACTAGATATTAATTGCCCCCTTCTCTTTTGTTTCCCTATTGTTTTCTAAACTTGTGAATAAGTTAAATAACAGAGAAGTGGACAAATCCTATGGAAAAAAAATTTAAAAGGTTGAAGGGGCCACCTCAACATACACACTCCCCCCCCCCCCCCCCCCCCCCCCCAAAAATTAAAATAGTAGAGAAAGAAAATCAACTGCAGGAAAATAGAGGTTACTGCTCTTTTATTGAGCCTTTTATATGAAATCTCATAGACTGAGCATGAGCCTCTCCCCTTTCACTCCCATATCACACCTTCTGCGGTGACTCAGGAATACCATACATTTGTAGCACAGCTCGAGTCCTGCAGCAGGATCCCATGTGCCTGAGTCAGCAGTTCTGGCTGTGCTCTGTCAACCACATCAGCTTCCAGGCCGAGAGACGCCAGTGCAACTCCGCAGCCGCAGATACTCCTCCAAAGCCTGCCCTGCCAAAAGGCAGGCTCCTCATGATGCCGGCCCTTCTTCCTCACATGTCAAGGCAGATTCCCAGCAGTTTGGACTCACATGATCGAATGCCAGCATCCAACATGCGGTCACAGATACCCAGTCTGGTATGACAGCCAGCACTGAAGTTCAGTGCATTGAGGAAAGCTGAGAATTTATCTTTTTTGTAAGGCCACAAAATTCCTAGATAGGGGTCATACCTCACTGTGTGTTTGGGGCAGGAGTTTCACATGGACTACTGGCTCAATGCCATCACCACGTGGGGTCCGCCTCTTACTGCTTTCACGTGCAGCAGAACAGGTCTGATACTGAACATGTTGGGAACCTCACCTGAAAAAATTTCTTCATATTCATTCTAATGTAGGAAATGAAATGCAGGCAGTGTTGCATGCTTCTAAAGATGACTGTGCTGACTGAAATGCAGAGCGTTTCACCTCCTGATAATTAGGCTCTGAGTGCATTGAGAAAAGAAGAACAGCTAGAGAGCTAATAGGGGTTTTTTTCTTGACTGCGTTGCTTATCTTTGTAACGTTCCTAGCTGGACAGATGGCAACCATGTTGTCAGTCTCAGCAGATTCAACAAGGACTTCAGTATTCAGGGAAACTGAACTACCCTCATTTGCATTAGAATCGATTCCTCCAGCTCGAGATTTTAGGCATGCTGGTAGAGTGTGACGGTGCATTCAGTGTCTAAACAGCACACTGCTGTCAGATTAGTGCCTTCGAAAGAACATAAAATTCACTAGGGAGAAAAATAAAACATCAATGTTTTTAAATTTCCACAGACAATCAGCTCATAATTCCCATAGATTTGGGAGAATTTTAAAATTACGAAATACAGTAATTTCTGTGTCCTGCAAATGGCCACAGGAGATGTGTTATAGAATGCTGGAAACTTCTTCAAATGGTATAAACAGATTCAGAGGTTTTTCTTCTGAAGTGAAGGCAAACCTGTTGGTACACTCCAACGTTTTGAATCTTTCTGCAGATTCTTTCCACCATTATACTGGTGCGATGCTTAGCTCTGTTCCTTTCATTTCTTCAGTTGTACATGTAGCTCAGCGTGCTGTGCCTCTTTTCTTTGGTCTTTCTTATTTATTTTCTCTCTTGTGATTTGTGTTGCACAGTATTCTGGTAGAGATATGAATTTCCATTTGTTCTGTCACATGAAGACTGACTGTATTATCTTCCTTTGTTCAGTCCTCCTACTGTTTCCTACCCAAATTGCAGAAACAGTTGGTTTCATATGTATTCAGGTATCTTCTTGTCTAACGTATCAATGCAAACACATTATATTTAGCACATAAAGGCAGTAATTAGTTCGAGTTTGGACTGCAATTTAACTTCATTTAACACTGAGTTAAATTTTAAATAAAGAGGAACCTAAATAAAGTAAATGCACTTTCTGTCAATAAAGTCAAAAGGTTTTCAACCCTCTTTATGGGTATTTACTTTAAAAATGTCATTCAAAAAAGCTGTTTCAAAACAAAGACTACCAGTATTTTGTTTGTCCTTTTTAAAATGTCAAACTAGGATGTACTTCTAGCTGAAGTTAGTTAAATCCTTAACTGAAATTTCAAGAAGCATCAGTTTGGTTTTACAAACAATATTTTGCAAGTATTTATTGTTTTGACAGATTTTGATAACGATGAGTATATCACTTCTTCCTGAAAAAACATTTTGACAAAAAACTTTAATCAGTTCTGTTGAGAAGCCAGATGATTAACATGTTGCTTAACACACAGCTAAGCTAGACCAGCACTCATAGACTCACAGTCTGTATCAAGAGAACAGAAAGCATCCTTACCAAGACAAGGACAATTTCTTTAGCATTCTCATTTATTTCTTTCTAGCATTCAGGGTATACAAGTAACTGTGCCAAAAAGAAACTTCACTGTAGAGGAGATGACAGTCAGGCTGTGTCACAACCTTCTAACCAGGTTGCCTTTATGACTGCTCCCATCAGGCTGTCAGTTGATAGAAGCTGGTTTTCTCCTGTTGCCTCCAGGAAACAAAAACCAGAACAAGATTTTTTTTGGCCCTAATTAATAGATCTTTATAAAAAATAAAGGTTCCTGAATCACATGCAAATATGTATAGTTTTTAAGATATTACTTGATAGTTTCCCTTTTATGATGTTTTTCAATTTTATACTGTAAATAGCAACACCTCTCTTTATCATGATTAAACTAGAGTGTTTGGCTAATTTTGGAACAAGTTATAAATTGTGTAATGACTGTGTATATTATGGATGCTTCTTTCAAGTACTGAATTGGCGGAAGGGTTGTATTTCACCATTGGACTTAGACTTTCTAGAAGACTTTACCATAGCAAGAAACCGCACCATAGTTTTAATGTTATAGTACTCTTAGTTATTTAGTAGTATTGTGGACTCTGTAAAGGAATTGAATAAATATGTATCTTTATAATGCTGGGTCACGGCTTCGCGAAGACAATGCAGTATTTAACTGTATTCTCAGCTACCTCTTCAAGAATCAAAATTTCCCTCATTCCCTAAGTTTAGCTCAGCTAAGGGGAAAAGCAGCTCATCCACAGAGTATCAGGAAGCTTTGACACAGTCATAGTGATGCCAGCAGAGATATACTTATGTGTATCTGTCCTTATAGCGATAGTTTAAATCTAGTTTGAATTAAACCATTACAGCACACTACTGACTTGAAATTATTTTGATATGAAGACAGAATAAGTCACCTATTAGAATTTACTCTTCCTTAAAAAATCAGGAAGTATTTTTATGTTGGACTACTTGGCAAGTGAGGACCCATGCTTCAGTGAATGGCTGCACCTTCTACAAGCTCCCATCACAGAATCATTAAAAAAAAGATAATAATTGTGTTCCAAGTACAAGCTGATGGAATTCTAAAGTCCGCACAGCATGTTTTCATGTTTTCTCTTTCATCCAGTCCTCCAGGTTTTGATATATTATTTATTGAGAAAATTCTCGTTTCAGTAATGTTGGAATTCAGAGTGTGTTTTCTGCCCTATTCTTGCTGCTGCAGCATCATAATAAAAGATGGACTCAAGCTTTTAAGGAAGTTGACCTGAAATTCTAGAGTTAATAGACATAAGCTCCACACAAGCAGCAAATAGTCTGCCCTAAATAACAGGGTTCTGCTACTACTTCAGATTTTGTCTCTCATCTCTTTAGCGATCAGATTATGGGAAACTCAAAACTTATGTGCCACAGCCAAGATTTCATTGCTGATCTCATCAATGCTTATAAATACTTAAAGGGAGGGTGCCAGGAGGATGGTGCCAGTCTTTTTTCAGTGGTGCCCAGTGGAAGGACAAGAGGTAACAGGCACAGACTTGAACACAGGAAGTTCCACCTAAACATGAGGAGGAACTTCTGTAATTTAACGGTGGCACAGGACTGGCACAGGCTGCCCAGAGACCTGGTGGAGTCTCCGACTCTGGAGACATTCAAAACCCACCTGGATGCCATCCTGTGCAACCTGCTCTAGGTGGACCTGCTCTGGCAGGGGGGGTTGGACTAGATAATCTCCAGAGGTCCCTTCCAACTCCTACGATTCTGTGATTCTATGATTATATGGTTTGCAACTTTTCTAAGTATTAATAGCATTACTCTCCTTTTTTTTTGTTTTGTGTGTGTTGTGTTATTAAGTCATTTACCAGCCTTGCAAATGTTGTCTCCATTTGTGGAGGGGTTAAGAAATGTCACCCTAGTATTTATCTCTAATATGGACAGTGGTCAACAGCAGGAGTTCTGCAAAGGCATACTGGGTCACAGTGTGAACAAGAGCACTGGGGTTAGGAGTTGGCTGAAAAAGGAACAAAACCAAGAGGGTTACTGGTGTCTCACTTTTGCTTATCTCTACTGGAGTGCTCTATCAAGTTACACAGGCTGTGTTCACAAGTGCCTGTACCTTACAAAAGAAAAATATTACCAAAAGAATGGCAAAAGCTCAGCACTCCTGTAAATCATGTTGGATATATGCTGTACATGTGAAATAAATTACTTATAATTACATTAAAACACCTGTATTACAAAACAATCATATTTATGTATTATTTACTTTTAAAATGCCATTTACCCTAGCATTTTTAAAATGCTCTGAATATTTATAAGGTCTTTTGAAATAGTTACTAGATAACAGAAACAGATGAAGCAATCATCTGGTGGACTTAACACAGATGCTTGCAGAATGTAGCAAGTCATTAGTTTAAAATAATACATTGACAAACGTTAGTATCTTTGTCTCAATGGCTGCCACAGTAGTATTTTTTATGTGCTCTATTTGTTCTTTTAACTTTTAGTAGTAGCGTTATACTCTATAATTTACACTAGTAATTTACAATATAGATTAACCCACAACAATAAATATTATGGATTTACTTTAGGATTATTCCCCACATGATTACTTTAATGCTCTTTTGCCCATGCCCAACTGTATTCTTTTTTTTCTCAGTCTGTTGTTCTTTTCCACCATCCCTTCTGATTTCTCTATTTCTTTTGATGCTTTTTTTGTGCATTCAAAAAGTTCACAGAGAGATAGATTATAAGAACTCCATCACCTGCAGTTTACTAGAAATCCTGACCTGAAATACTGAGTATCTGTTAGCTGAGTACTTGTTCTGCCTAGAGGATATGTTAGGAGCTCTGCGCGAGTAAAAATGTTTCCATCTGATCCATATACTGCATACTCATTTGGAAGTTATTTATAGATATGCTGTGCTGTTTCCATTTTCTACCCCTTTTATATATATATATATATATATAGGTATTAGAATTGCTTCGTGCCTCTTTCTGAATGTGAGCATTTCTGTCATTGTTATCCTGCCACTCTAATCAATTATTGTTCTACCTCCTTTATTTAACAAAAGTCATTAATTAGACTTCACACATTTGGACAAAAGGGAAAAACATATGACACAAATGGATTCAGTTGCTGTCACATCAGAAACGGGACAGATAGTGTGTTACAGTTCTACCCAGGCCAGTAAGTTTAATTCATTATGCACTTCACATGTGTTTGGTGAAAATATGGGATGGCTTCATGGTCAGTTAACAGCAGATCATCACATTCTCCCTTCTTCCTCTTCTTTGTCAAGACAAGAAGCTGTGATTCAGCTGTAGCTGTACAGTCACTTTTATCTGAGTCCAGCCCCTCACTCCAGGCGTGATTCCAGTTGCTCCCTCTACTCGTTGCCAACCCTGCATTGCCAGGCTAGCATCTGCACAGCCAGGCAATGAATCGCATCATGGGCAAATCTGGCTAAAATCTAATCTAGCAACAAAAAAAAGATTAGTTTTCAGTTGACTCAGTCAGACTCGCTGCACTGCCTTGCAAATCTGGGAAGACAAGGTGCAATCGCCCTTTTCAGCAGCTGCCCATACTATCTTGCATGAAAGCAGCCATGGAGTTGTAAAGTCAATCAGGCAGTAGTCCTGCTCAACCTGGAAGCCAATGGGAGGAAAAAAACCTTGTTGACTGTTTGAACTAGAGGATCAGCGCTCCCCTTTTCACAAGTTGAGGTGTCTCCATGTTAACTGAGGATGGTGTCAAGAAACATCTGGCTTGCATGAAAGTTATTTGGATTATACTCATCAAAAAACGATTTCCAACACAATACTGCAAAGATCCCTTTTTTTTTTTTCCCCTTAGGCAAAAGTAATCATCAGGGGTCAACAGAGAAATATCAGCATAAGATGAAAGAAAATATGTCCCAAAGGATTTAACATGCAAGAGAAAGAGAAAAGACACATGCTAAGTTCATCTAAGCTTACAGTAGCATGTATTGTTTCAGCAAAATGACATGGGGGAAGGAATTTGAGTTCTTGAAACAGTGGGAGGGGAAATGAGCTGCTGGAGGTTGAAATCAATTGGTTTCTGGAGCTCTTGAGATGTCATGCCAGCCCTGTGAGCAGTACGCTGTGCACTGGTTTTGATATTAGAAAGTCTGTTTTTAAAATGAATAAAATGCCCACTGACTGTATCTACTAATTTCTTTCCTAACAATAAATAATCCTTGCTAGAGCCCAAATTTTCTATAGGGCTTGAAAGTGATGACAATATGCAGTGCATTAGTTTAATCAAATAATCATAAATAAAACATTTTATGATTTGCAGCTGTAGGCTTTCAAAAAAGCTGTACAGAACTTTTCCAGCACTCCATGTTTTCAGAAATAAAAAGAAACCCACTTGAACTTGGCCAGTTCAAAATGTACTCTTGGCAATGGAAACTCTGAAAGATGCAGCATATTTGGCATCATTTCTATCTGTTGGCTTATGGAACATTTATGTAGTTATAAGCATTTCAAACAAAGATAGTATGTTTTCTTAGCTCTCTTGGAATGTTGATGTTGAATCATCCACACTACAAGGATCCCTGTCTAAGGACTGCAGTCTATTATGCACTTCCTTTGAAGAAAGAACAAAGATAACACCAAATCTGGTAGTAAAACAGTGTAACTTAGGAGCAGCAGCACCAGACTAATTCAGTTCTTTGGAACCAAAAAGCAATCATTAGTCAGAACAAAAGACTAGTATCTAGGTAACTAGAAGGACCAGGAGAAATAAAGAATATTAAGGAATGGCAATGCAATATTAACCTTGGGGGAAGGATTTCAGAATAGGGTCCTACGGAATATTTCTGGATATCAATTTGATTAGGAGGAACAGAAACATGTAAATTTTAAACCTGCTGGAATATTTGGCATTTTAGTTAAATATTTGCATTTTATAGTATTATTTTCAGGTTACATATGTAAGTCAAGTCCTTATCATGAGTCTTAACAAGTTCGATTAATAATATTTTTATTTGATTAATAATTCTGTGTGCATTGAAATGCTTCATTACATTAACGCTTCCAGAAGCACAAGTGCCAGATTCTGCTATCAGTCATGCTGGAATCGTGCAGTTCGGTTGATGGAGTTATTCCAGTTGCAACAGGGTTGCTAAAAATAAAGCTCATCGTGCTTTCTTACCATATTCAGTTAAAAAATAATTCAAATATTACATAGACAGTGTGGATTCTTTTTCACCATAACAAAGATTAAGATTCTATACTCAGGTTCCAGGGGAGAAAAACATTCAAAATCATGTAAATTTTTCATTAAGGACAAAATTAAATAAACATTCCCTACCATAAATAACTTTTTTTTCACTATTTATATATTATTCATGAATAACTTACCCACGCTAGAGCTTGTACAATTAAAGAACTTTCAGGATTTGCTCATACATGTTCTGAAACTAATTAGTAATTCTGTTCCTTTTAGCACCTGTTGTCAAAATTATTTACAGAAACTGCATTAACAAGAACTCTGTATTAAAATTCACAGGAGTGACTAAAGGATTTCCCAAACTAGTGTCTTAAACATAATATTAGCACATTATTTATAACTAAGAATTATTTCTACTTTAATACTGGAATATATGCAGCTTGTATCAATTAGAGGGCTGATTCAGTCCCGAATTACTGACTATTCTGAAATACAGAAAAATTAACTGGTGTAGCCCTTTTCAGGCTGTTGTGTTTTTTGGCTTGGATTCCTAACACACGTCCTACAAGGATTCCTTCATGGATTTCCTGGCCCAATGAAAGTTCACGGATGTTGTAATTTTGGGAAGAGCAGACGGGAAAAAAGCCTTGATGGCATGGAAATTGTGGGAAGATTTACAGTAGAAAACTTAAGACCTTGTCACTCCCCCCATTGAAAAGAGGAAGAGACAAATACAGACAATGACAACCAGCAGAAACCCCCACTGATGTTCCAAGTTGCTGTATACTGATAAGCTTTTTACACAAGGAGATGTAGACCTGCCAGCTAGACACAGATGGCAGGCTATCTCTTAGTGTGCATAATAGCTAGCTAAAATCTATCTATACACACACACAGAGGAAAGAAGATAAGCTAAAGCTGAACCCTAACAAGCCAGAGGTCAGGATGGTGCGAAGAACAGGCTTAAAAGGAAACAAAAATTGACAACATCTTAATTAGTGAATGCATTTGTCAGGGCCTTAGGTGAATTTTGTAGCCTTGAGACTGTCTATGATTCATCATACTCAGACCTAAAACCAGGTTATGAAATGTGGTCAGCTGCAGCTGACCAGAAGAACGTACGACATCATATGAGACTTAGAACTATGTTTATCCACACAGACTTGAATACTTCCCCATGCAAAAGAAATGGAATAATGCAATTTGGGGAGGGGCAGGGGGGAAAGCTATCACAGATTGTAGCGTCATTTAAAAACATTGATGGATTTGTGCAAGATACAGGCATTGAAAAAAGTCCCACCTCCGTTCTTGGTGTCATTTACTTAAATTGAAATGTCAAATTAATACTTCACTAAAGAAAAAACCCCACAACTGCTATATAAGCAGGAAGAGGCAGGGCCTGCTTCCCACCTGTAGTTAGCAGCCTCATTCTCAAAATAAATGGGGAGAAAAGTAACCTTTGCATACAGAATCTCCTACCTTTTTTGCTCTACATGCTTTTGCACAGGTTTTCACACTCAGAAATGCAAATTTCTGTTCAGAATATATTTAAGCACATTTAAGAATGGTACTTTTGGTTTTGATGCACATAGAGTTTTCACTATTGAAACAATCTGATATGATTTGTTTTTCAAATTACAAGCGTGTAGCATTATGTATTTCTTAACAACCTGACTGGAAGACTATAGCAATGTAGAGGGCTCTCTGCAGAGTGACAGAAAATGGGTACACTTCTTCAGTTAATGTTTACGAGAGTCCCTTGTTTACTAATATATTTATGCATATATTTATATTTGTTTAAATATTATTGTATTTCATTTTGACATAATGAATAATTTTCCTCTATAAACACATTGCTTAGGATAAAACATCCATGTTTTAGGATATCCTAACATCCATGTTAGGATAAAAATGCATCCAACTCATTTTTGTTCTTTGTCTTTTTTCAGTATTTTGATAACATGTCTAGGATTGCTCTCACTATTTTCCTAGAAGTATTGCTTTCTGGTCATTTTAATAATGATTTAAGAGGACCTTTCAGTGAAATCCACAGAGTAAGAATGTTTTGAGAGTAGGCAATATTCTTTCTTCCTGCGTGAAGAGCTTTGGGATTCCTTGTCTTATCATTCATCTTCCAAACCTAAAATATTAGTTTTCATGGGCTAAGACTTGTTGTTTTCTCAGCTTTGTCAATAATATCCTGTGAAAAAAACAATTTTAACTCTAACTGTTGTTTTCCATTCATCAATGAAAAAAATATTCCCTACCTTTATACAATGGCACAATGATTAGAGTCATTTCCAGTAGCTTGCATAGTAACAAGATTTTGTATAAATGGCACAAAACCATATTTTGGTAATATCTTGAAAAATGGAGGAGTAGTAGACTTTATCCCTAAGTTTATTTCCTCTGGTATTTCTGTGTTTGCTCTGTAAAGATGATTTACCGATCTCTTTTCTGCTAATGTTTTGAGATGCCTAGCAAAAGGAGCTAAGAGAGAAAAGAAAGCTTTGGAAGTCAGAGAATCTAGAACCAAACCTCCGTAAATCCATTCCTCTGACCCTAAATATAAGGGGGTTTACACATCCAGCCTACTTAGAAAAGTTAAACTGTGTTACAGTACAGTACCTTAATTTATTTTTCTAAGTCCTCCTGTGTTTAAATTTGAGAACCGTTGCATGACACACTGCAATAATTTGCTGCCTATTAAAAAAAAAGTTCCCTCTATAAATGTTTCCCAAGTAATACTACCCTTGCCAGCCTCTAAATGTATGAAATTGGCATACACTTTTCCAGAAAGCAAGTAGTCATCAAATGAAAAATTAACATTTGTCTTAAAATCATATTGGAATGTCTTAAAATGTTCCCCTGTGAGTTCATCCTCCTCCTCTTCCTTTTTCTCCTTTTCTCTAAAATCTCCTTATTGCAACTGAAAGCAGTGCATTTATCATCTTGAAACATCAGAGGCACGAATGAGTTTTCAAAGGTATTTTTTCATACACCTAATACTTGTAAGCTTCCTGTAGAACTTTGAACAGACAGGCATAATCTGGGATTACTGCTGTCCACAAAACATCCTTGTGGCTTTCCATTTAGCTCTGCCCAGAGTGGCTTGGCCACAGATTTGATCAGACTTAACATACAATTTGTTTCACACTAACACACTGTCTTCAGGGTCACAGAAATATTGCAACTGTAGTTTTAATTTCCTTCCAATTGAAGTTACTTTTAAAAAAGAAAAGATAAATAATTCAATGGAGTTAGTCCTTTCCTCAGGAGAGCTTCACATTGTCGGTTGTCTTCTGAAAGTTGTACCACCTTGCTTATTCATAGACATCCATAAGAAAACAAATGTTTCAGCACAAAATATGGGCTTAGACACACTTGGCACACTAAGAGAATTTTTTTTCAGTGTGGCTATTCTTATTCTCTATTTTTATCCTTATTTTAATATGAAGCTATCATGCAAACATCATTAAATCTATCCTTGCACCACCCCTCAGAGAATATTTGCTGCATCAGGTCTTTGGTACTCAGGATGTCTCTGGCAAAGCAAATAAAATCTGAAACCCATTCACAGTTTTTCTCTATACTTGGGTTCCTTCAGTTATAACTGGTCAAATGCAGAATGAAGTTTGCAGGTCCATCATTGCCTTCTCCTAATGGTAAATGAATAGGTGCTGTGTTTGCCTTTGCTATTGCAGATGATTTCTAGTATCCCATTTCTCTCTTGAAAATATGTTGCCTCATGCTCTACATTTTTTATCATCAGTTGTATTAGAAAAGCTATGGGGGTTGAAGATCTTGCTGCCAGCATGATTACAGCTATACAGCACCTCTGTGCCTCATCTGAGCAAGCTGGGAGACCCTGGAACAGCAAATCTGGCACACGAAAGTACACTGCTAGTTTCTGCTTCTGTGTAGATATAAAAGTTTGGAAAAAAAATCTTCCGGGTTTCCCTTACCATCTACATCATAATGAACTGGGGAGCAGATGCTGGAGTCCATTCTAAACATAACATCTCAAAGAACAATTACCACCGGAGTATCTTTTATCTCCTCTTCTCCCATGTGCTACTGAATCCTCCTCCTGCAAGTAAATGATTAGCAGAGAGGTTGTGTCCTCTTCAGAGAGTGTGTTCTGGCGGTATCTGTCAAACTGTGATTATAGAACTGCTCTCCAAAATGTGTCATCAAAACAGACTTTGGAGCCCAAGGCATCTTTGTGTACAAAAATTGTTCTCCTTCTGGATTCCTCACATATTCTGATCAAACCTTCTGCTTTTACTGGGTCTTGCAGTGTCACGCAGGAGATGAGAGTGCACAAAGTCTCCCCAAAGCTTACGAGGCCTCTTCTAACAGCATATTCCAGATATCACATCTGCTAGTCAGCTGATATTTAAATGACTGCAGTATTACCATAGAGTCTTAGGGGACTTTTCAGTTGCTAATAATTCAATATTCATGGGTTTTTTTACTTCTTTTGGAATGTCAGATGCTTGAAGTGACATAAGAGGCCTCTCGTGCTAACGTAGGATACCAGGCTGCTCTCTCCTCCAGAGGTTCTGCTGTCTGTGCACCCTGCCTCCTGAAGCAAGGCGGGACCCAAATGTTTTTTCTTTGGAGACTTGCTCTTAGGTCCTTCGTTTCAAGAATTATCTGGAACGATGGCTGGTGATGTGTCTATATACTATGTAGTTCTTTTTCTTAGCATTGGTCTTCAGGATCAAACTCGCCAGAGCTGGGGTCAGTGTGAGGCTGCTGCTGCCTTTTTCCATCATGTTTTCACTTTTGAGTCCTGGCTGTATGTTTGCCTGAGAAAACTTTGTTAAAATGTTATCACACAGAGCCATGGCACATTTCAATTTGAGACAACTATCTCTGGGCATAGGATTGAGAAAAAAATAACAGCAAATTGAGCATCTATATGAAATGAGTCTATTCCCCAATCTGAATAAGTAACAAAAATAGCTTTTTTTACAAGATAGGCATGAATCAAATCTAAACTGTTCTGCATTGCTTGCAGCACTCAGAGCAAACTAGCTGCTTTATCATAGTTCACATCTGCTAGTGCAGGTAATTTTATTAGTAGTATTACTGGGAAAGTTTTAGTTGTCAGCAAGATTAGACAAGCGTTCAGTGGAGCCATGAGTTATATATTACTGGGTTCTGTCAAACTACGTTTCATGGTAGACGAGTTACTTAAAATATTGTGACCTTGTATTCATGAAAACCGTATCCCAAAAATGTGTATGTACAAATATCTCAGCTCTCGTATTTCTGGCATTTGTAATTGCTAAACCCTGTTCTGATTCTAGCCAATCAAACACAATAATCTCTGATTTTACTCTCAGATAAACAGGCATATAGGAAGAATATGCTTCTGGAGATCATAGATCCTTGATATATCATATGACTAGTTTGTATTCTATTTCTTTATCCTAGAAATTATTCCTTTGCCCAAAAATATGTACATCCATATGTCTGTCATGTTTGATTCTCAGTTTTGAGCTGCATTGATCTGATACCTCAGTTTTGTGCAACTGATGTTTTCATATTTCTTACTGGCATGTTTCAAATACACACTTTGAATCTGATATATAGCAGCTGTAAACCTTTTCATCTTTTATTTCGTTGTTTTAGCACCCTAGTAATTTTCAGATTTACAAATCATCTCTGCCAAAGTTATGCCATATTGTTGTGTTTGGCACAGGTCAAAACTACAGTTTATGTCACTTCTGAAGATTTCTTCCCCACACCCAAAGCTATCCTATTAAGCAGGGAAGAAAATGGTAAGGATTAAGATAAAGACCCATACAGAAGACTGCAAATCTTAAACCACCCACCTTCCTTTAATCCCCACCTTCTGTTGCCCTGCCATGGTGCTGACATTACTGGTACGCTCTGTGCAACACTGCCCTCCTCCCAGTTCTTCAGATGAGGCACAGCATTGCAGTGGGAACGTGAATGTGCCTTAGCAGGAGCAGCAAATACAAACGGATGGAGGAGCTCAAGCCTCTTCCCAACAAAATCCTTTTATCTATGGACTTTCCCCTGCCTATGTGAGGGTCTAGGAAACCATAGGTGCATGCCCATTAGCTTGGGTAAACAAAGCCATTTGTTTACCATCTTGATGTTTGTCAGGAATTGTTGGGACAGCTGATCCCCACCCTGCTTCTTTCTAAAGCCAACTTTGCCCAGTCCAGTAGTTGATAAGTAACAAACCGATTTACTCTGTAGGAGCATGTAAACCTAAATATATGCTATTACCAGTGACCACCAGGCTCTTTTTGTTTGACAGCTTTCTTCATCAAGGTCCCAGGAATTTTGAAGAAGGCTAGGCCCCATTATATTAAATATTGTGCTAATGTACTTAGATTTGCATTAATAATCGGAAGCTAATGGTATGCTGGGCCAGCAACTTAATTCTACAAGATAAAGACTTCACTATTCCAAAACAGTGAAGTCATTCACTGGATATGGAACTAATCTAATTCTCTTAGATCAGAATTTACATAATATTAAATATATTCTGGCAGCATAGTGATAAAGAAGATTAAAAGAAAAGAGTGTGCAGAATGGTACAGGTTGCATCCATCTTCATACTACTTTGCGAGGGCTCTTTCTTTCCCCACTGAAGCCTTGAGCTTAAAGAACCTCCCACAAAATGTGTGTGGAAGGACAGGGGTTCAAATCTAATAGCTGACATTTGTTACTGTTAAGAAGTCCCTGATGTTGTCAGTTGTAACAAATGCGTTAGATCTATTATGCATCATCAGTTAAGAATTCGGGCAGATTATATCAAAGAAACAGCCACTAAATTAGTAGCTGGAATAATATTAATTAACAAACACTGCGATAACAGTTTTAAACTTTTGGTACAGCAGATGTCTACACAGCATTATCTTGGCTCATTAGTATCAATATAATACCATGCTGTGATCCCAAAAATGTACAGCACATTTAGCCAAGTGTCCGTACGAGCAGCAGAGATGTCAGACACCAGTGTAAATAGCACTGCCAAATCCCTGGGCTTCTTTTATCTTTGACTGGTTTTTGACCATGGGCTGTTATTGCACAAGCCAAGGAGAGCGAGCTGTGATTTGTGCTTCTTCACAGCTACCCACAGCTTCCTGGACTGGAAAACTGCTGACTGGACAGCATCCAGCAGCCGCCCAGGGCTTTGTTAGAATGGCCAGAAACTGGACAAGGTAATCATTAATCTGTGCCTGCACTGCTTGGGCAGCTATCAGCCTCACTCATGACCTGCCTGGGGCATTGAAGAAGCAGGGTTTCTGACAGAGAGGCTCAGTGTTGCTCCCTCACAGGTCTCAATGTACTGGCAGGGCTTATGCCAAGCACTCAACCATCAGTAAAGGGCACAGTGAAGAAATTCACAGTAAAGAAGTGAATATATGAACACACACAAAAAAAAATTGGCAGGCGTCACTGTTTAGGGCTGATAGGTTTCTTTCTTTGCCCCAGCTTCCTACGTACCATGCTTTCTTCTAACCTGGATCATGCTTTTGAATGCTTTTACTGTGTGTATTGTCAGGGTTACAAAGGTTCCTTTTATGTATTGCTGTCCCTGTTATTCATGTTCTGGCCTACTATAGGGAACACCGAGTCTTCCTCCTAAAGTCTTTGGGCTACAGAGATGCCTCAAATAGTGTCCTCAGCCCTCCCAGTAAGTACACTGTTGTGCGTCTCTGTAGCGTCCCAGGTAAGAGCACATCAGGGGATTTAGGCCAAGCAAAAAGGCACAGCAAGCTGAAACTCAGGGATTTCTTTGGAGGCTGAACCACTGTCACCTTGTCAATTTGTACTGAAACTCTTATTTTACCTTTAAACACATACTAGCATACACTACTGTGCTGCAGCTAAGCAAATAATTAAATGGATTTCAAAGAGAAAACCTGGAGATTCAGGCATTTTGGGCTTGAACCGATCTTACATACACATCAGGAGTTGCAATTCCTTTTCTTGGGTAGAAGATTTGAAAATAACTTTTTACAAAATGAAGCATACTAAGGCAAATTCAGGATTTTTTTTTTCTTACCTGTATTTTTTTTTTAAAGCAGTTGTAATAATAAAGGATCTCCAGAGACAGACACCGTCTCTAAATCTCTGTCTTTAGGAACAGTTGATCTTTTAAAACATTAATGATTACTTGCAATCCTTGATCCCTGTTTTTTAACAAAACAGCTCAATCTTTCTATCCTCTCTCTCCCACTCCCCTGCCCCTGGAATTTTTATTTTTAGTTCACCTTTGCTTCTAGTAATATATTCTTATATAAATTATTTATATTGTCCAAGTTTGTGGAGTTTTGTCTTCCACTTTGACTTTCCCAGGAAATTAGATCACATATTAAATATGAATTAATTCAGTTCGTTCAACAATCTGAACAAGGCAGAATATGTAAAAGTGCAGTCAAGCTAAAGAAGCCTTCCTGATCTTATCTCTCCATGTAAAATTGTACTTTACAACCGAGTTGCAGTGTTTGATTTTCATCATACGGGTCGCTGCCTGCACACAGACCCTCACAGTAAGGACTAACCTTTCCCTGGAAAACTTAGGCTAATATAAAACCTAGAGGTCTTTGACCATGAAATAAATATGAGTTCAAACTCCAGTAGAATCTTTACGCAATCCTCTAACAAATCTGGATAGATTTAAATAAAATTTGATTAGATTAATTTGAACTGTAATTTCTGATGCCTGGTTCTGATTTTTTCCCGTGCAAAAAGGTAAACATGAACAAATCTGGCACATTTTTCCCATTCTATCCATTCAGAAATTAGGTTTTACTTTCAAGATTTATACACTGAGTGTTACTAGCAGTAAGATACAGTTCCTTATTTATACTAAAAAATTCTCCTACTGCACAACATTTGCTTTTTTAAAATTTTATTTTAGCTTTCCTAGTACTGTTCATTATGAGTCAGTTTAAGTATTGTTTCAGCTGATACTGTTACATCCATACTGTAGTGTTTAGAAAATTATATGATACAAACCAGTACAATATAAGTAAAACCTGTAGGGTAGATTATTCTATTGGAAGTACTCAGAAACCTGAGTTCAATGTGCATGAAAAGATTAACACCTCTATTTTCAAAAAATATCTTATTGCTTCAGAACAAGTATTGCATTAAGTCACAATTACAACTTCTTAGGTAAGTCCCATGAAAAATAATCTGCTTAAAAACAAACACATTCCACAACTTACAAGCATCAGTAAATCAATGTGAAAAAATGTACTTATATGCACACTGACAATGGCATAGGGTATTTTCATACTCCTTTATGACATGAAGATTAGTAAGTGGAAAATGTAATCATATAATTACGTGTATTTAATTATTTTATGCAGCAGAATGACAGAACTTTACTGAACCATTATTACAGCTTTTAATTTTAAATTGCATATTGAACAGACCAATTTTGACCTTTAGCCAAAGATAAAATTATCCATAAAAGCAAAGGGATAAGATCTTCAGGTACAGCAATTTGTGATAGCTACTAAAAGGTCAGTACAGCTTTGAAAGTTTATCACTCCTGTTTACTCAAATTAATTCAAGACATCTGGTTGGATGCTCCAAGAGACATAGTGTAAATGAAGTAATAATTTCACAGGTTTAATAATTTTTATAATTTTTCTGAACACTGAAGTTACTCCTCTGTTTGGCATTACAAACACATTATCTGTTATTCTTAAATATTGTCTGTACAGCAGATCAATTATAAGTTAAAATTTTTCTTTAATTATATTTTGTATACATCACTTCACTAGAAAGAACATACAGAAAACTGCAAAAAATTCTTACTTTAGCATTTTAAAGTGTCCTGCTGAAATGGCCAATAAGCCATGTTATTTCTGGTTTTTTGTTTTAGAAAAGCTCTCAGGAGTCATTTTGTGGCGGCTGAATATTATTCAGTAAATGCAGTTAATGAAAGTAATAGTGCTACAGGACTATAGATATTATTAGCCGTAACAAGTCAGTTGGTGACAGTGTCCATTAGACGTGCACATTAATCCTTTGAGATTTACAGCTGAGTCTTTAGTACAGAAGAGGACAGGTTCTTCATTAATCAGCAAAATTAAGAGCATGTAACACACAAACGTGAGAAATGTGCTCTGTCTCTTGCCAGCGTAGGTGCATCCAATTTGCTTTATGCTTGCTACACAGAGAATGACTTAACATTACATGTTCTCTTTGTGCTTTAATTTTGCAGTGACTTTCAGTCTTTGTGATAATACCAGGTATCTTAAATGGCTATTTTCCTCAATTTATTCCCACAATAGGCACAAAATAGCCACGGCACAGCAGTTTTTACTAAAGGATCTAAACTCTATGCCCAATCTCTAGGATTAAAATCTGTTCCATTTTCTGTAATTTCCAAACTCTGCTGTTTAGGCTAAAATTTCCAATGGCAGTCCCACTCTGTGCAAGTCCAGATAATTTTCCTGAACGGCTGCCCAGCTGCTGATTACATATTGTTGGCTTTTATAGTTTAAAAGAAACAGTTTATTAGATAAACCCATAGGTGCCATTTTCATATATTGAAGAATGGCCTGTGCACTTCTGCCATTTGTTCTTCAAGATTATGTTTCTTTAATCTTAACTATCCTTCTAATGAAGCACATTTCATTACAAAGACTAAAAAAAACATTTTCCATGTACGGAATAATACAATTAATTTCAGTTTTACATTTTCTATTTAACTGTTATTTTGTATATAGAAAAACTTGACAAAATGGCTAGCTATAAATGCTTAGTTAGGAGGGTGATATCTGCTTATAAAATAGTACACTTGCCCATGATTTCTGTATATTTAGTCCTATGAAGTCTTTCATCAATACTAACCTAAATTAATCAGTTTAAAAATGAATAGCTGTCTCTCACCAGAGGCCATAATGAACTTCACATCTAAGCACCATTTCTGTATTTCAAAGAAAGGTCAAAAATCCATAGGTATTCTTAGCTATATTGAACTGTCATCTATATAAAATGAGTCTCAAAACATCATGTCTTTACATTCATTATGCTGTCATTACAATCTGTATATTCTTCCTCTAGCTCCCAAAACCTATACATTCTCCTTACGCAGTCAGTATGCATTTATTAGAAAATAATTTAAATTCCTATGGTGTTTAACAAATAATACAACCTGTGGGGCTTAAGAACCCACTGTCTTTTGCCTCTCAGTTACATTTCTCTGTAGTATTCGGGCAGTATGCACAGGCACTCTGTTTGTTCATCCTGGAGGAAAATATTCCTGGATTTAGAAACCATCAATACGAAATTCTGAGATGAAGATGCACCTTCACGCTCCTATTCATTCATCACCTTTGTCGTCTAAATAATATTCAAGGGCAAATTCTGATTTATTTGTAGTTCTAAACATAACTTCTGTCATGGCTCAGAGACAAGCTGCACTTGTGATTTCTTTACCTTTCAAGTTTCCCTCTCCAGGAAAATTTACACTCTGTGACCCAGCCAAAATTTGTAATTTGTGAGGCACCCTATCCTTGCTGTACTGCTGTGCTAACACAGACTTCTTATTGCAACCTCCTTTGAGTGCATATCAATCTTGTAGTAGAATTTTTTACCTTCCCTCTGTATGCCAAGATATACTGTATTGTCCAGCCTATGCACCTGAGATAGTTCTTCCGTACTACCTGGCTCTCACAAGAGGCACATCTTACGGGTTGCTCCAGGACATTTGTTTTCCCTGTGTTTACATGAATCCTGCATTACCATGCAACCTCTGTACAATTAGGGTAGCTCTTTTCACACTGCTATTTTTTGCCCTGCCAACTCGACTATCTCCAAGCTGGCAAGTCAGTCCTTAAGTAGATGTTCACTAAAATTAATGTTTATTTCCAATTCCTGATATTTTCCTTCTACATGTCCAGTCATTCTATTTTTAATATCACAAAGTCACAAAACATTTCCTACCTCCAACCACTGATTTTTTTCCAGGTTACTTTTCCTAATACCTTCTTTTTTAATTTAGCTCTGCACAGTCAGAGTAATGTCAAGCAGATAAATCAATATAAATATACTTCAGTTACATCTTATACTACATTGTATAGCAGTATCTTAGCAGAAAAAAAATGAATAAAACCTATATTTTGCAGAAAGTAATGTATTTACAATCACGAGCAAATAGATTAAAAGCTATTTAAATAAATTATTCACTTTTGTGAAGTATTTGCTCAGCTCTACTAAATGTCTACATGAAATATTTCTAGTTTTGTACTTAGCAGTTTCCCATAATGGATATTGGAAGGTGATGAACAGACAAGAAGAAAATCTGGCAAGCAAAGTACCATTTGAAAAATACAGACTTTTTTTTTTTTTTTGTATTACTAAAATATAGGCTAAATTGCAAGGAGCATATATTCATTAGTTCCCTCATCCCTAGAGGAAATCACAGTCCTGAAATAGGTACCAATATTTTTCTGTGGTATCCACAGGGATTGCAGGGTGTTTAGAAATGATTGCTACAGTAAACCAGCCCGTAAGTAGCCACTTGCATTCACAGGATGGAAATGGAGGCCCGAGTCCATCCTGTCCTAGGCAGGCTGATACTTAATTCTGGGCTGAAGAAAGGTGCCCTTTTCCACTGAGGATTCAGAGTGCTGAGCATCAACCCCTGAGCTGGGTCTAAGCCAGATATTGCACTCTTTCTAAAAACACCTAAGAAGCTTCATATCAATTAATCCAATGATCAGAGCCATTAAGAAGGAGTTAGAAAAAACAAGTCCAAATTTAGGATTTAGCTCCCTGCCTGATCTTGAGGAGGCTTGAAATGTGTATTTTGTATCTGCCAGAATATCAGATTCTTACCAGTGTACTGTAGTGTTTATATTCTGAAATGGACAGGTGGAAGCTGGTGGAATTTCCATTAATCACTAATCATCAACTGAAGCAAGTTAGAACTTCACTGCTGCCATGTGAATCCCCCAAGCTTTTTACTAAAGACTATTTAGTATTCTCATCTTCCTTCTGAAAAATACTCAATTACTTAAGGATTTTATTAATAGACAGCAGGGCAGAGAAACATTTTAGATGTCAGCCTAGTGCATCCAACACATCTCTGAGCCCAATGCTGAGGCTGTGATACGTACCCGCAACATGGGGACTTCAGCGCCATTCGGAACAAATCACTGTCATTTGCTCTCAAATAGCCATCTCTGCCATCGAAAAGCCACCTTGTATCAAACTGCCTTGGTGATGCACATTTAAGCCACACACGACTGTGGATCACTTTGGTACTTAAACAAACCTGACACACAATTTACATTCACTGACCCTTGTCATGAAATTGTAGCCTAAATTGGTACCATTTTTTATGTCTCCTGTGAAGCATCTCTAAACATAAAAATCCACTGAACTTTGATTATTTTAAAAGAACATAAAAATTGGGGTTTAGAATTGGGACTTGTGCAATATTTAAAGTAACAGTTAAAACTCAGGGTGGAAGAAATAAAGACTCCGGTTAATTTCCCTTGAGAGGTACAAGTACGATAATGGCTAGTAAAAAGAAGCAGAGGAGGGCAGATAGTTACAACGACAGAGTTAAACAGGTAGATGTTCTGGGATTTTGGTCTCGTTTTTCAGCTAGCACCATCGAGTATTTCCGTATGGGCAACACATTGCGGTCTATTTTTTGGATGGAAGATGTTTAAAGTACGCGAGGAGCAAAGCTGCCAGTATTATTTCTGCAGGTGAATCTTGAGATTGCAGGCTTTCTACAGTGACATTTGCTCATTCTTTTTCATTCCACAGACAAAGCATCCCTGCACTAAATGAAGTAAGGTATAATTACATGAAAAATTAAGATGTATCAGGACATTCTGACATACACATGCTATAAAATATGGATGTTACCAAAAAATTACCACTTAACTAAAGAAAACCTTTATGGATTCTGAGCATGAGTTCTTATTTTACTGGCAAAGATTCTTTTGGCATTCTCACTACTTTTCAGTGTAATGTTTATTACAAAACTTTAGTCACCAGGTTAATATAAGAGATTACAGTAATCAGTTATATTTAACTAGCATGTTAGTTTTTGAAGTAGCAGTTTATTGTGAATTATTTTTAGAAAATGTAATTTAAATGAGTAATCTCTTTCTTTTATGTCAAAAAGGAATTCAGACTTATTCTATTTTTGCCTTTTTCATAGAATCATAGAATCATAGAATGGTTAGAGTTGGAAGGGACCTTAAAGATCATCAAGTTCCAACCCCCCTGCCATGGGCAGGGACACCTCTCACTAGAGCAGGTTGCTCAAAGCCCCATCCAGCCTGGCCTTAAACACGTCCAGGGATGGGGCATCCACAACTTCTCTGGGCAACCTGTTCCACTGCCTCACCACCCTCACAGTAAAGAACTTCTTCCTAATATCTAATCTACATCTCCCCTCTTCCAATTTAAAACCATTACCCCTTGTCCTATCACTAGATTTCCTGACAAAGAGTCCCTTTCCAGCTCTCCTGTCGGCTCCCTTCAGATACTGAAAGGCTGCTATGAGGTCTCCCCGGAGCCTTCTCTTCTCCAGGCTGAACAGCCCCAGCTCTCTCAGCCTGTCCTCATAGGAGAGGTGCTCCATTCCTCTAACCATCTTAGTGGCCCTTCGCTGGACCTGTTCCAACAGTTCCATGTCCTTTCTATGTTGAGGGCTCCAGAGCTGGACACAGTACTCCAGGTGGGGTCTCACAAGCGCAGAGTAGAGGGGGAGAATCACCTCCCGTGCCCTGCTGGTCACGCTTCTTTTGATGCAACCCAGGAAATATTTTATATTTTACTGATAATTATTTTTGTGAAGAAAACTTCTGCCCCCTAAAATCCAGTATCAAAAGCCAGCATTTATTGTTTAGATCTTCATGCATACTATCTAACACTTGAGTATTAGCAAAATGTCAAAAAACAGATTTTATGTCCTATATCTCTCCCAAGGTGAATGAGACAGACAAATATTTCAGACTTTAGACTGGCCCGTAAGAATTTACTTGCAACTATTACTAACTCTTCTTCCTGAGGTTAGTCTTCCCTTTATGGCCTCATTGAACTGTTCTCTTCCAAAATGCTCCAGCTTATTTCCTAATAATACTCTTGTTAGGCATTTATGGAGTGAAATCATGACACACTGATGCCAGTAGCAGTTTTTCCAGATGAGCCAAGTTTAAATCAAGACATCTGGGCAACTACCATGATTTTTTCTTCAATGGTGATCTTGAAATCCATGTATCAGAATTCTCAAACAAGTTTTCATTTTTCAAGCAACTAAATTCCCACCATACTATGTAACTCATCATCTAGCTTTCTTGCTGCAATTTTCCAGAGTTAGGAACAATCTTGTGTCTCACTGGCATATATGATGCTGTATTATGTCCAGGCCAGCCAATGCTTTCTCAGTTAAGAAACAAGAAAAAAAGTCATCACAGCTACTATACTCCATCAGTTTTTCTGAGTACTTCAAATTATTCTCTTTTGATTAAGAAAATTTATTTCATGTTCACTGCTACATGCATTGCTCTACTTGTTACGTGACATTTGACAAAATAACTGCTGTGTACCATAGTGTTCCTCTTCCTCCAACCAACCTGCTAGCCATTTCTAACTTTCTGTTGTCACCTTCAACAGCTTTATGTTCTAGTGTAATGAAAATGAAAGAAACTGCTCTTCATCATCAGAGTCCTGATGAGTCTCTACACAGACAGGAACCTTTAATTTTTAGGCTATATTTTAGAATCAATGAGTGACACAAAAGTAATTGTCAATAGTGTAAAGGCAGACCCAAATAGAATCCACAGGAAGGCCTCTGAAGAGCGAGACTTTGGGTCATGTGCAACGTTAGACAAGACAGAGAGAGGATGCTGGATACCAAGAATCAGGCTTACATGAAAACAACATAATTACAGGGCCCAATTTCCCAAAAGGCCAAACTGAGCTAGGTCTAGAAATGCTGAAGAGTAGATGCAAAGGTTACCGAGACATTTTTCGAGTTTGAGACATATTACAAGCTCTAACAGTTAGCGTAGCTATTAGATGGCTCTGCAAACTTTCAACAGTAAGCAGAGAAAGCTAGGCTTACCTTTCCTTCTGGCAGAGGCTGGTGAATGTCAGCTTGAGGCTTCTGTATTAAGCCACTTTGTTTAATGCTGTTAGTTTTCTAAAAATAATTTATTTTAGACCAGTGGATCTAAATATGAAGAAACTACAGTTGCTTTACCACTTGTCTTCTGGTATTATATATAATGCAGTAGCATTTGCCACATGCTAGAAGGAAATGCGAAACCTGGATCAATGCCTTTTATTGTTACTGATTTCCTAGCATCTTTGTTGCTTACTGTGAGACACAAGACTATGAAAAATTAAATTTGCTTTTAATGAAGTGATATTTGATGCTAAACGCTTTCATACTGTTGCAGTATCAGTCATAGTAATATTTTAATATTTGACTAACTAAATTAGGAAAATGAGGAATGTAATTAAAATGCCATTCTGAACCTCTAAAATAGTTTAAGAAATTAGGCAAGCAATGGATTGGTTCACGTATGTTACAGGAAACATTGAAAAAATAACATTACTGTATCCCACTTGAACAGGAAGTCATCTGATTTCAACATGATTTAACCTTCCATAGTTATTGTGAGTACAGCACTGCTTTCTTTTGGGGAGCATTATAAGCTAATATTTAGCCTCTTTAAACCAAGCTAAAACAAGACTGTGTTCAGCTCTGGAGACCTCAGCACATGGAAGGCATGGACCTGTTGGAGCAGGTCCAGAGGAGGGCCAAAAAATTGATCAGAGGGCTGGAGGACCTCTCCTATGAGGACAGGCTGAGAGAGCTGGGGTTGTTCAGCCTGAAGAAGAGAAGGCTCCAGGGAGACCTTATTGCTGCCTGTCAGTACTTAAAGAGGGCCTACAGGAAAGATGGGGACAAACTTTTTAGCAGGGCCTGTTGCGATGGGATAAGGGGTAATGGTTTTAAACTGAAACAGAGTAGATTTAGACTAGAAATTTTTTACACTGACGGTGGTGAAACATGGGAACAGGTTGCCTGGAGAGGTGATAGATGCCCCATCCCTGGAAACATTCAGGGTCAGGTTGGATGGGTCTCTGAGCAACCTGATCTAGCTGAAGATGTCCCTGTTCATTGAGGGGAGGTTGGACTAGATGACCTTTAAAGGTCCCTTCCAATCCAAACTATTCTATGATTCTACGACTCAGATTCTACGATTCTACACCAGTGTTTCAATCAGTTCAGATGATACACAGTTGAAGTTCTCTGTTGAACTTAATCTCTATTGAGATCTCCTTTTTCAGCTTGAGAGGTCTTGTCTCTCCAGTCAAGCAAAGAACTCTACTCCTCTTTGAAATAAGGAAAGTATAAAATCACCCTAATGCCCTGACACTCTTTTACTGCTCCATTGAGCATTATGACTCTTTGGACTGAAAGCCTTTGAGACACGATGGAGTTTTTTTGTTGTTTCCAGTTAGCCAATTAGCCTCTAGTGTAGATTAAAACACAGTTGAGTGCATAGCCAACAACTAGAGGGAGCTCAAGTTTTGGAAGACCTCTTCTTTCAGCCCGACTGACAGCTGTTAGAGAATTCAGTTTTGCTGATTATTAGGTGAAGTCATAAAATCTATGGTGAACAGAATTGTTACTCTTAGTGCCAATCAGAGGACAGAGAAGTGTAAATGATTTTTTCACTTTCCTGCTAATTCACCTGAAGAAATAATTCTGATAACCAGGAACTGGCAGTGTTACACTTAGTAGGTACTCTCAGAGCTACGTTCTACCTTGGAAATGTATGTAGAAAAGTGATTTATCCATCACAGCGGTCCACACTTTGTTGTAAAATAAAATAACACATAATAGACTATTTCTTTTAAATTGACATTATTTTGTTAGTTTGCAGAAACCCTCTTACAAGCCTGTAAGATGTATCATCTCTACAGTATTAGAAATTGCTACTATAAGAAGACGTGAATCATAAAGAAGATAATATAAATAATGATCTCACTAAATAAGTATTAATGTATTATATCATAAAATA
>VZSF01003342.1:890564-910646 GCA_013398295.1 Chionis minor | reverse complement strand
CTCCCAAGTAACAAGCGATAGGACAAGGGGAAATAGCCTCAAGTTGCACCAGGGAGGTTTAGATTGGATATTAGGAAAAATTTTGTCACAGAAAGGGTTATCAAACATTGGAACAGGCTGCCCAGGGAAGTGCTTGAGTCACCATCCCTGGAGGTATTTAAAGGAGGTGTAGATGCGGTGCTGAGNATGCGGTGCTGAGAGACATGGTTTAGTGGTGGACTTGACAGTGCTACGTTAACAGTTGTACTTGATGGCCTTCAGGGTCTTTTCCAACCTAAATTATTCAATGGTTCTATACACACACATATATAAATATTTTTTTAAAAAAATATATATGCTATTTAAAGATCTCTTTAATAGAAAACTTTGCTGCTTCCTGGGGAGGGAAAAACTTCTCTATCCTACTCACAGGGAAGGCAGACCAGCATAGGAGGTGACCTATATGAACAGACAGGAATAGAAGGATAACCTATATAGCAGGTATCCATGTTTCACTGAGAACTGAGGATGTCAGTCATTACTATCTTGTTACCTCCCCCTTTCTTCTTGAGTCTTCCCAGTGACCACGCTTTACTTGAGAGCTCTCTATTGCTTTCCTTCATTCTCCCTACCCCCTTTTTCTCCCCCCTTTGAACTTTTCTGTCTGCTGCTTCTCTTTGACTTCAGTTTTCCTTAAAGGATTCAGAATGGTAGCGGTGAACTTTTAACCACTGACGTTCAAATAGAATCAGAATGATGTCAAAGGAGTTCACACCTCCCTACCAGTATGTGTTTATAGAGAATGACTTGACTTCTGGCTTCTCAAAATGTAAATGCTTGTAACAGAGGGAGAAATATGTCATAAAAAGGAGATACTAAAGAAAGCTAGNCATAGAAGGTGCCACATTTAATTTGACTCTAAAACCTGCTCAGGCTTTGGTTAAAAAGATCAGGAATATGAAATCTTGTGCGTCCTATGCTCTTTGGGTCACCCAGGGGTGACCTGGGATTTCCACAGATGTTATTGTGGAATAACTATAGAATACTGAGCACTGTATATTAAATTAGTATTTGTGTCAAAATAAGAAAAACCAAAACAAAATACCACCAGCTTCTCCCCTTCCTCACTTGTTCTATCAAGTCAAACGTAGTGGTTGACTGCTTGGTAATGTGTCTTATGTCATTCATTATCACTTGTGTATAGACTTTTCCAAGCAAATTAAATAGGACCTTGAGAAGCAAACCTTAAAAACTGTGTACATATGTAATCTTTCTATTCATACAATTGCATTAAGGGACAAAATAGAAAAAAATCACTCACTTTTCTCTGTGCAAGATGATGATGAAGTTATCAACATAAGGAAGTTCCTGGAGAGTCAAACGAAGTACATAATGTGGCTTTTTTTCTGACAATTCAACAGGTGATATTTCAGTAATCAACCAACTCTGAGGCATCTGAGCTCCTCAACACACCCAAAACTGTTGGTGTGTTGATTTAAGATAGCATTATTGTCACAATCACATTCAGATACTATTAACAACCACATTTTCAGGCAACTGTGATTTTTAAAGAAATGCCATCAAAAAGATAAACAAAATCTCTTCTTGTCAGGATGTGAGAATGTTCAAATTCCACTTCATTTGCCCTCTCAGAGGTTTTGATTCCCTTTTCGACAGCTTGACCTCACCTTGCTCTTTTCCTCACAAATTTATCTTCTCATGTAGATACTATAAAACATAGCCATATTGGTAACATTACCCCAAGGATCAATTTATATTTACTTAATTTGCATGTAACAGAATATCTATGAATATTCAACCAGACCATTTATTTCACTGAATAATGAATTATTTATCCATTCACAAACACAGTGTTGCATAATCATGGCTGGACCTGTTTTTGTTGTGTATGAGTGATTTTTTTCAAGTCTTACAAGTTTCTTAAAATATATTTAATTGATATAATTTAATTCAGGTAGTTACAGCTGCAGAACTTCAGCTTTACTTTAATAATTATGGAATAGCATGGAGACCACTTCCAATATTTTGACGGTATAAGTGTCATATGCTCATCATTCAGCTAAAACTATTCAAATGAGGGATATTCTTTTTCTGTTGCTGATCTGAACAGATTTAAAGCATTTTCTGTTAAGACCTTAAAGAATGAAAACAAAAACAAAAAGAAGGAGCCAAAGTGACAAATGTTCTTGCCTACTGACATGAAGTCCACAAACTGGACTATTAGGAGGTGATAACTAGTACGGAAGAAGTAGAAATACGATGAATAACAAAAACAGGAGATCTGTGAACAAAGATGTGAAGAACTTCCCAAACAAGCACTCTAAGTAACTTTCCTGTAAATCATGATTTGAAAGTTACAAGCAGTTGCCAGCACTTTCTGCCTTTGTGTAAGTAGCAGATGCTTGTGGAAATAACACTGTTCTAATTCAGCACAGAAAAAAATCATCAATTTGTTCAGTTGACACCCCTGGCATAACAGAGAGTTAATTGACTACATATGCCATCTTTCCCCTAGTTTCTTAGTAGGAAATGGCAAGAGAAGTAACAATCTCTTTGACGTACACAGTGTTTGAGTGTGTTCTGTGTATGAATCATAGTCCAAGTCTGAACAATACCAACAGCTGGTGCAAACGTATGGACAATGGCAGGTAGCATGAAGTTGTTCAGGCTTAAAATTTAGAAGAAAGATTGCTGCTGCTGCTTTCATCTTCTCTCTATTCCCATTTTTCAGCGATTTCATGGAACTATGTTCATGCCTTAACAAAACCAAATCTCAGAAGTTCAGGAACTTCATTAATGATTTATTTTATCATCTTAAAATGAATGCAAATGTTGACAAGATATTGACTATTTCAGTAGCTGTTTTACAGGATCTACATTATATTCTGATGCTTTTGTCTCTTAGAAGACAGCATGGTTTCTTAAGTTATTTAGCATTTCAGCTATTTTAGAGTTGATGAATTTCATCCACTCTTCATTAATTTGTATAACTATTTTCTCCTTGTGTTTCTTTTCTCCCCTGCAATCCATTTATAAGAGCTTTTATTCCCATACTGCCAACTGGGAAAACCTTTAATGAGCTGTAGTAAGAGGTTTCCTGTTTTGTATCAATGTCTGCTAGAATGTTCTTTGATGAGTACAAGGACAGACCCAAAGAACAGTGACCCGAATCTCTGGCACTAAACTTTCAAGTTTTACAACTGGGTTTTACAAAATCCAGCACCACCTACTAGCCTTGAATGATACTGCAGCTTTCGCTCTGCGAAATACAGAGTTGATACATAGGATTTTAGATAATAAAGATCAGACATATATTCTCCACATATTCATAAGTAGGACACTGTGACTCGGTAACCTTCAAGAGTTACCACTGGATTTCCTGATGCTACTGGTCTCTAGTCTAGAGTCTAGCCTAGTATCAGTACTGCAGCACCACAAAATCAAATTGAAGGAAGAATTTATTTGAGAAGGACACCCTGCATATGGGAATTCATCATTCTTTCTTAAAAAGTCTAACCATTCATTCTAGCTGACCTTTGCCTTTTGTTGCTTAGTTTCTCTTTCACATGCCTTCCTCCCATCACCAAGTTTTCTGCCTCCTGAAATAACAAACAACTTAAATTAATCTAGAGTTTAAAAAGTTATATAAAACAGAAATTACCTAAGGAGTGCATTCCTCTTTGCTTTTTAAATTATTTCCCACAATTTTTTAGCAGTAGAAAAACCTTTATTTTCTCGTAGTCTCTACTTCTCCATGGAGGAATTTGACAGCTCGGAGTCAAACTCCAGCAGAGTCAAACCATTTCTGCTCTGATGGTACATTTTACACCTGAATTCTTATCAGTCATCCTAAGAGCCATTCTGCAATTATCTCATAAAGATTAAATTACTAATACTAATGAAATACTAATTAAAATCACTTCTGTTGCACTTGAAGGCAGTGGGAAAACCCCTGCGGATGGCAAAGAAAATGCCAGCTGGACAATGAAATCTTGTAAAACCTATTTTAAATATTATCCCACCAGAGGAAAATCAATCTAACACTGATTATATATTACAAATGAGGGTTGGGTTTTTTTAAACATGATTTTTATGTTTAGCATGAACAGTGATTATGATCACAAAGCTGCTATATACAATTCATTTGCACTGAAATCTTCATAGCATAATGGGCAAATAAAGATGTAGTTTTGGTATTTCTTTTATAGCAAAATAAAGTTTGTTGAACATTTTTTGCAAGGTATGTGCAATAGTAAGAGAGAAATTATGGCTAGAAATTATGGATACACCATACAAAATCTTTGGGACTCTAAATGAAAATTAAAACTGTGATAGGAAAGTAACACTTTTAAAAATTATCTTTTTCTTCTCTTTTTGGAGCATTGGCTATTCACAGACAGAAAAAGGCCATTTCCAGTAATGAAACTAGAAAATATATTGTGCCTAATAGGTCCTACTGTTTGCACTAAAAAAAAATCAATAATATTAAGAAGCAGCATAAATCTCATTATTGATATTTTTACAATTTTATTAATAGCTCTATAAAATACACGGTGAAACTTTTCTTTAAATCACATCCAGCATAGTTTAGTCACAGGACTCACTTTTAGCTTTATCTGAAACATGGAACCAGTATTTCATTTATACTACAGTAGTTTTTAAATAGAGGCAAACAGGGATGCTTAGAGATGTAATCTGAATGTTATTAAAATACATTATTACTAGTGAATGATAACAGTTATGCTCTTTATAGAGCTTTCAGGCTGAAAGCTCTGAAACTTTCAGGCCTGACCTAATTTAGTAGCATTTCATGAAATGAATCTTAAAAAAAAAAAAACGTTTTTGTAAATTTGCTGCTCATGTTAGAAATCTCAAGAGTTCTCATTAACAGAAAATTACATTCATGCGATCAAGAAAGCTTTTGTCATCCTGCAGATGAAATAAGTCTGTGTGGAGTCATGAACTAATTTGAAACTATTTGAAAAAGCAGCTAAAACAAAAACGGGCCTTCTTCTGATGAGTTCTTACTAAAAATAGGAGTATCACTAAGGAAACTGATTATTCATGTGAATAGATATTTTCTATGAAAAAATTCAGCTATCAAAAAGTTCCAGACTTGGCACTGAATGTAGTCCATAGGTGCCTGAAGCAGAACTAGCCCCCTTCCTGCACGATCTTCATTTGACACGCTTGCAGTCGCATAGCAGTCACTTGAATGATCCCAGATCCAGGAAAGTCCTCTTAATTTGTACACGAGTGGAAATCTGCATTTTTTTTCTATTATTAAAAGCAGGTTGGCATATCATGAGGTGCTGTACAGACAATTTCCTGATCTGCTTAAAAGTTAACTACTATTAGTAATATATACAAACATATAAAATTGTATATATTTTTTAATGTATATATATCTTTGGATATACATACTTTTATATACATACACATTGGTCATATATCTATAAAAAATAGATGAGACAGACTTCTGTATAAGGGTAGCTCATTCTCCATATATACGAGTGGCATATACAGCCATAACTGTATCTACTTGGTCAAGGTTGTTGGGAAAGTGGTTAAGACTGTATTGTAAACTGCTGGTGAAATCTGTTAAGACACCTGTTATTTCAAGTAAAAAGAAGTGCAGGAAGAGGGAGTGGAGATGTTTTTGTGGCCGGTTGAATTTTGTGATGTTTCTAAAAGGTAAATCCTTCAAACTCTATCCCAAGCTATTACTTATCAGCAAAAAGTTTTAACTGGTACATCAAGCCGCAAACTGCTGTCTTCTCAAACAAATCATAATTGTATGCAATGAGGAAACAGCCATCAATTCACTTCCCATCACCTTATTTGAACAAATAACAGTTTTGTTATTGTCTCCCTTATGAACACTTGCTGCCAAAATATGTCCAGTACATCTTAAATCAGTGGTATTACTGCTGCCATCCCAGTAGGCTTTGCAGATTTATTCTACTACAATCTGTTAAATGTTAAGCATTCCTTTCGCACGTGCATTTTACTGATATTGTTAAATCTGTGCTCCTTACTGAAAGCTGCATATTGGCCTCAGCCATTTAATTATTTTACTTTTTCAGATCATTCCGTGTGTGTCTATTTTCTAAGATACTCAAGACGAATCTTACGATAACTTTTAAGGAAGAACATCCATAGCCTTTATTGAATAAGAACTGCAGAGTCAAACCTCATTTTTGATTAACCTTAATGCTTCCAAAACTGGAAGGACTTCTGCATGCCCATTATGCTGAACTGTCAGTCTGAATGATAAATTTGTAAATATTTCATTATTGGTTCCCATTATTTCTCATGTCCTTCCTACAGTTGATGCCAGTTAGTTTGAAGAACAACAGAATGCCCCAGGGTTGCAGGGAGTCATAGTGGTGGTTCAGGAGGTGGCTCTGTGCTCAGCTAAGGTCTCTGCTCAGCAGGGGACATTGGGTTCTCACAGGTGCATGCTCCTAAATACAAAATCAGTGTCCTATCTACTTCACACAAAATATGCAGCTGCTATAACAGATGGTGACCTAGTAAAAAGGTTAGAAGAAAAAATTCAAAATAATGATGTTGGTTGAAAAATACACTACTTAAGTCAGGAGATGGTGGAACTGCCTTGCAAGGGCAGTTCTGAATTTCTGAGTAACTACTGATAATCAAGGCAAATGACTATTCAGTGTTTCAAAGTACAGCAAAATTTAAATCTGTGTATTTAAGAAGTTTATTTTTAGAAAACATCGGTGCTAGTTTAGTCTAATCTAGATTGTGATGTAGCCAGTTTAGATCCATCTAACACGGACGTCATTAGAAAACAATTTTGCCCCCCCGTCTTTTCTCCAGTCCATAGTATCTGCTGATTCATTACAAGTAGATTAAGTCCCCGTCACTGCAGTGACTGAAGGCAGAAGATATGACCAACAAATAGGTGTAAACTAAGAATATGCCATCTCTGATGGAAAGCGAAGCAGTTCTGCAAAAACAAGCAGTTCTGCAACCTGCAAATGTTATGAGCCCCACTATAGCCTGGATTTTCATTTGTAACCCTGCATGGACTCCTTGGCAATATAGTTAACTTCACACTTCATTCTTTTCACTCCATGGCGATCTTAACTGCTGTCTTTCTCCTTTACAAAAATGCTTCTTTCCCTGAAATTTGAGGTTTATATGTATGGTTTGCTGCCATGCTTCTCATAGCTCTCCTTCTACCTTTAGGTTCAGCTGAAATTGAAGGGATCAAAAGGCAAGGTCAACTGAAGACAAATTCTCCTTTTCCTACCACATTTTTTAATGACATAGCAATTAAAAATATTCTAACGTACAAAAAGACAGGCATTATTATCAATGTGTGCCTTGTAATGCCGGAAAATTATAAAGCTAACAAAAACAGGATGTGTTGACTTCACAAATTTTTGGTGCTATCTGTATGTTTAGTTTTTGTAATGTTTCCTTTTTCACATGCCTCATTGAAAACATCTGGAGAAAAGTATTATGCCTTACTTC
The DNA here is from genome assembly GCA_013398295.1 of Chionis minor. NCBI lineage: Eukaryota > Metazoa > Chordata > Aves > Charadriiformes > Chionidae > Chionis > Chionis minor. Next base: position 903,143 of record VZSF01003342.1, on the reverse strand, counting down.
CTAGGCCTGTTCTGCTTGTCACTTGAGACTAACACATGGGGACAAAGGAGCTAAACCTTTGGGACAAGATTCCAGCTACTCAGACATGTGATGGTTGTCCTGTAGTTATTCTCAGGTGTGCTTCCTGGCAACAGGACTTCTTTCTTTTTGCAAGTTCTGAAGCTTCAATGATGAATGGATAGGCTCCTCCATATTTCAGAGGAATTAAATACTTACTTTACACAGTATCCCTGAAGTCACTTGCTAAAAATCTCTGTAAATAAGAAAATTGTGCGTGCATTGTGTGCAGCCTGGTTTTGTATGTGAGTGCCTGCTTATGGATACCACAGGCAGAAGAAAAAAGTTTACACAGACCAGGCCAGCGCAGGTCCAGCAAGGTGATACCAGCTCTGATGTGCTGCCAGAATGCGGCTTCTGGAGAAGCCAAAACAGGCTACAGCTTGTGTGGTAATGTGCTGAAGTGAAGCCAGTTTGAGCATGCCCGCCATGCCCTGCTAGCACTTCTGGTTCCAAAATGTCTTACTGGGTCAGGCAGACCTAGATGCGGCACCTGACCTGGCTCCCTGTGTTTGTGTCGCATGCACATGGAGCAGTTCTGGGAGAGCTGGTCACAGGTGGCACACCAGGCTTCAGAAGCAGTGGAATTAAATTATTCCTCAGGCTGGGAAAGAGAGCTTCTTCCGGTCTGTTTTCATTGCAGGTAACGGAGTGTTGGCTTGATTTTAATGCTTCAGAAAATCTTATTTCCCCCTACTGGTAAGACTGTACATAACATTATATTGTAGATTGTTTAGTAAACTTGGGTGTGTAAACCCCACCAGTTCCAAAATGAGATAGCTAGTGCACAATGAACATTAAGAACTTTTCCAAAAGTTTCCATAAAAGGCAATTTAATAATGTAGACACCTGTGACTTTCTTTGAGAAACAGGTTCATCTTCGCAAATGATACTCTACTATTGTCTGTCTCTGTGCAAGTGAGAAGCGCTTTGCACAAACGTTCTCCTCTTCTTTCTTTGAATTCACATGGGCTTCACAGCAATAATGTTTTGTAAGACTGATGTGAAACTTTGAAAGGCCTTCTGATTTGCTTCTACTACATTTGACTTCATAGTGAATACTCATGTTTTTAGCTTTTAACATTTTCTCCCTGACCTGCATTAGAAATATTTGCTATTTTTATTAGGTATAAAAAATATTTGGCTACATCACCTTCACACCTGTCTTTCTTAAAGACAAAGACTCACGGTCTCTTTCTACATTTTGTTGTGTTTATTTTGAGAGACAACATGATTTACCCTTAAATGTGGCTCTGTATGGGCACTATGGAAAAAATATGTCCCACGTTTTAAAAAAAAACATATTCCATATGCATCCGTTACATTCATATTCAGCTGTTCCTCTTTTCACTGTCATTCATTCTTCCCGTGTTAAAGATCTGATGATCTCATTCCTTATTCTTCCAACTTTTTTTTTAAAATAATCTTCTAAAATTTTAGCATCAGTGACAGACATGTATTTCTTGTCTTGTGCACTTATTTGAATTTATTCAACTTTTTATCTACTTATTCATGTTTTCCTCTTCAGAAAGTGTCCTCAATAATCTAAAACATGAAATTATATGAATTACACGTTCTGTTTCTATAAATGTGTAGGTATCACAAAGTAATTAACATGTAGCTATTCTACCCTGTAAAATGTTTTGATACTATAAAAAGTCCAGGTGCTACCGAAATCAATGGAGAAACTCACATTAATAAGCTAGTATTTCACTGTTAACTTGTTCTAAAAGAGAAGTGGCAGTTTAGCAGTTCACTGATGATGGGCTACTGTACAGTGCAGTGACCAAAGATCAATATGCCAAGCTACTAGAAGAAAAAGTCATTGTAAATCTAAGTGATGCGTTGCTGAGACAATGGTTTTTATAGAACGAACAGGTTTTCCCACACTTTCTCTCAAAAGTGAATTCAGTGTTTATGAAGAATGAATTGTACTGGTTCAAAAAGGGCTGCAGGCTGTCCTGATCAGCCTTGTCAAGTCCAGAATTACAGATTTCAGCAGTCTCTAAGTCAGAGACATTATGTAAAGCTGAGGAGGAAAGGAGGCCTCTTACACATTACCTTAAAACATCTACAGAAATTGCTAATAGGCTGCTAAGCCATTGTCTCACCACAGATGCTTTGCATTCTTCCTCAGCCATGGTTGAACATGTAGGTTTTGACCGGACCACTATACTAAATGACAATGGTCCTCTGCACCCCCTACTTGAAATATAATTGGACAGAATTAGCATGGAATTAAGACAAATAAATCTAGTTCTTGTAAGTTTCTTCAAAACACTTTGTCCTACAATGATCATTACTGTGTAGAAATATAGATAGTATCTCAATAAATTGTGAGAGCTAATTTATAGCCTTAAAATATAAAAATTAAAAATATGCTTTCATGTTATTCTGATTTTATGTAACTGAGCACAGCCTGTTCTGATAGAAAAGAACAGCTGTCTGAAGTAACTTCATGTTACATCTCCACTGGCATACATTTTTCTATCTAGTTACAGATAATTGTATGCAATTACAACATTTTAGTAATCTCTGTAAAACAGCTAATTTAGTTGTCTCTTTTTTTTCCTCTCCTAATTCTCACCCTCCACCGTCTGAAGAATAAACTGAAGTCCAGCATGGATAAGATAGGGGCTTCACAACTGTTTTAACAATCTTAAATGTGGAGCATCTACACATCCCATCTTTATTACTGCAAATTTTGCCCAGACATTAAAACTGTTTGTATTGTGTACAGCTCCCTTGTACCACATAAAGACATTTCAAACTTTTGTTAGAAAAGAATGCAATCAAATGGAGTCGGTGCATTGGTCCAGCTAAATTGACTGTTCATTTAAAACTCCAGAGAGTCAAATATTTCTCAAAACATTATTAAAAGCATTTTAAAGACATTAAAAGTCTTTTCCCCCCTATAGCTATTTTTTCACCTAAAGCACAGTGAGTTATAGCCTTCTAGATTCCCTCTAATTTAACTCTTCTTGGGACTTGCCCTTCTGGACTGCCAACAGGGCAAGTCCCTTTGCTCCTAAGTCGGTCGGTGCGTGTGCTGTATTGCATCAAAAAGAGGCCTGTACCAAAACTGCCAAGTGACTGCAGATTTTCTGCATTTCATGCACTTCAGTCTATGCCCAAGTAGTAAAAATCTTCTATACTGCCACTGTTGGTGGCCGTTTAACAAGTAAACATAACAGGGTATAACAAAGAACCTTTCGCACAAAAGAAGGTAAGAGTAATTTATTTGTAAATTTTTATAAAAACTTAATTGGACTAGCTAGTTAATGCTTCTACAGCATGTCGGTTCTGCCTTTCTCAAGCAGAAGAAATCATAGATCCTCTAGGTCTTTTTGAAAATCTTGTCCATTACTCAAATTACTTTAATTCCATTGAAATTTCAGCTTGAAATCACACATTTGGGTTTTTTCTCCCCCAAATCCTGCAGTGAGTCCCATACAGTAGGCACACAGAATAATATGAAAGCATTTAAGCAAACTAGCTTTGATTTTTCAGTACTCAGCACCAATCAAGGTTAAATGGAGACGCAAATATTGTACAGTTTTTAGTATCAAGCTATTTCACTGTGGCACCATAGCTGACCAGTTTTGAAATACTACATAGCATTCTTGAATTTGCAAGAAATGTGGGGGGGGTTTTTGTCTTTGAGCATTTATCTTCCAGATAGGTTTGGTAAACTACAGAAAAACACAGGTAGGTCAGTTTTCACTACAGCTAGTGAAACATAAAACTTCTGGATACAGGCTATGGAACGTGCCAATAGACATGTTTTGGCATTTCTGCAATTGTGTGTGTTCATTTATATACTGAGTAAAAAAGGAAGTAGTAAACAAGGAAGCTTGTTTCCAGTAGGGGCCGTATGACCAGTTTTATAGAATTCTAGCATTTTAAAGGCAATGGCAATAAAGAAAATGAATAAATGAAGGGTTGTGGAAGGAGTTTACCTGTTTCATCTGTTGAGTGCCATTTCAAAAATGCAGGTTTCTACTATGCTTTCAGTAGGTTGGCGAGTGTTTCCTTGCCAACAGTAGACTTGCAAGTTTCAGTGGCTAAAAACTTTAGTAAAATGTCAGCCTTTGCTACAAACAATATGCAAGCAAAATATGCTTTCCACTTGTAGATTAAATTACCTATCAAATACAAAGAAAACCAAAACAACCTAGTCTTGTAACAGGTGCCAAGGGCTTCTGGGTAGACTTCATATAATTTTTACAAGTATGAAGAATGAGTGGCTATCCATGTATAACCAAGCATTTATAAGAAAACTCTCTGAAATAAATCCTTTACTAAAAAATAAAAATATTGTACAAATCAGCTGTGAAAAAGTTCAGAAGGGGGTTCTGTGGATGAAAGCATAATGCTTTATTTTCAGACTACCATAAATCTAAGTGCTCGATATTGTACCAACCAGGTGTCAGATATGAATAGTGAACCTGCCAGGGGAGATGTTTTCCATTTCTTAACCACCATCCTGGTCCATGACAGAATTGATTGGCTTTTTCACATATACTGGCAGACATAAAATATTATCTCTCTTTAAATAACTATCTTTACACCATATTTGTTCATTTCAAGTAGTCCAGTATGATAAATATTTTGATTTTTTAAAAGATAAATGAAATCATCTAAATCCTCAGGACTATTAAGTTCTTCTTTTTTGAGAATACTAGAATACACTTTTGACAAAGGGCTTGCTTTATAATTTAAGCATAATATAAGCACAAGGTGCAGCAGATTTTTCTCTTGTCTCGGCGGTACCTGACCTTTACTTCACTGAATGGGTATCTTCATCTATTAGGGTACTGCATGCTATTTCCTATGACAAGAATTTGAGTTCTCAGTCTGACTTGATTGCCTTCCACTACAGTTTAAGGTGTCAGTAGACTTAACAAGACTGTTCCGCTGTCAAAACACTGACATAAAAAGAACTCATCAGTAGCTGGTCACTCTGCAGTAGTCTGCTCTACGGTGTAGCATTTCCTATGATTTGTAGTAGGTTGTAATTTTCCTCCTGCTCTGCTTTATCACTAAAATACTAATACACAAAAAGCATATCACTGATCCAAAGTCATCCATCTGTGTCTTTAGTAGCCTTACAATGAGTAGGCAATTTTGCAGCTTTCATTGCAAAAAGCCACATTTTGATGAAGAAGCCTTTGGAAATCCTTCTGAACTCCAAAGTTCAGAAAATGCACGTTCTTAACACTGCACGTTGCATTTGAACCAAAGATATGTCAGTGAATACTAGAGGAAAACACTGCTACTAGGATACCCAGGTTTGCTATAGTTGTGTTTCCTTCTTTCATGACCTCAGTGTTCTCTTAAGGCAATAACTGTATGCAAATATGAAAGAAGTGTTACCCTGATTGTAGTAAAATTAAAATGAAGAGTTACAACAACATTTTTATATATGTCTTGACAGATATTTTAAAACAATAGCAGAGGACTACCAGTGATTTTTCTGGATAAAAATACTTCCATCACCCTTAAAACATTTTCTCCTCTTCCATTATGATGCTTTCCACAGTGAACTGGCAAGATGAAGGTATAATTACGAAAACTGAGAAACTTAACAGTGCTCTTTAAACAGTAGGTTATCTTCTTCGTAACAAAAAGAATTCAAAATCTGCTTCCAAAAGCATATTACTCTTGGGGAAAGTTATATTTCCACAATTACTCTCAACAGCTCCATCTCAGGATTTTCAGCACATAAAATAGTTTATATTTGGAGAATACCTATGAAAAGCCAGCTGCGATTCTACAAATGTTGCATATTGTCAGATTATATAAATTTAACTCTACAAGTTCTCCTGGTGCAAACAGAAATGCATGCGTTTTGTATGTCTTCAAAATTACAGGTGAGGATTTAGTGACGCAATCATTTGTTTTAATACACCGCTGTGAGAACTTTATACTCGGTACAGCTCCAGTATTTCTGTGGGTTTCATACAGTCCTGATGAAAATAATAGTCCAACCCTGGAATAAGAAGTGAAAGGCACAGAAGTGGATGGTCAGAGCCAGCCCAGGTCTGGTGGCAACGCAGCAGTGGCAGCACAGGGCAGCCAGGCTGGGCCATGACTCAGAGCCCTGCACCCACCCCCTGTCGCAGGGGATGCTTTGGGCCCCCCTCGCTCTCTCTAGCAGTGCCCATGCACAGCATCCTACCTCAGCCTGTGCTCATCTTCTGAGTTACTGAACTGCAGTTATTTAGTCTGCCCAATGAAATAATAAATTGTGTTTTTTGGTTGTAGTGCAAAGGCAGCCGTCAAAAGGGTTTCTCTGGCAAACGTACTATAGACCTCATCCTTAGCAGGTGGCACTGTATTGTTTCTAAAGAAACAAAACTTAAAAAGGACAAAATATGTTGTCAGTGCTTGCATCAGTACTACCTAACAAAACTACTATCTGGAAGTCTGGTCTACTATGAACAGTATTAAGACCATAACCAGTGATTAGTAATAGTATGCAAGTATAAAATGTTTGTACAGTGAAAGCCAACTGAATTGCTTACGTGTCTGTGGGATCCACTTGGCTTAGCTGAAATACTGACTGCAAAATAAACATTTAAAAGTTTGAGTTACTGCCTACATCGATACAACAGGAAAGTTAAAAGCTTACTGTCAGGTTCCCAGGAGCTTTAAGAGTATATATTTAGGTAAGCGATAATGCTGACTCAGCTTGGAAATCTGACACTTGTCCTTTTCAAAAATAACCCACTTGTGGGCTAACTGCCCACTTCTGCTTTGTTTCCTCCTTGGCCTCGTTCCCATCTCCTCATCGCAGTCGCACCACTCTCACCTGCAGAGTAGCAGCAGTCTGCTTAGGAAACACATCCCAACAGCTCCAAGTTTCATTCTCAGCCTACTTGCTGAGTTATTCTTAGTTCTATTTTCTAGACACTTGTTTTCCATTAATCTTTTAATGATCTCCACACACACGCACGCGCGCACACACACACACTCTTCATCTCCTCGAGCTATCACCCTGCTGTGTATCCTCCTGACCTCCAGCCCAAGGATCCTTTACCAGGATCCTTGTTTAATCACAAACTCATTTTTATTGCTTTTTGTTTATAATTATGACAGAAAGAGGCTCTGTTTCTCCACTAAGAATAAAATTTATTAAAGTTTTAAAATAGAAGAATTTAATTTTTCTTTTGTACTTGTATTTCCATGTGTTTTGATGTACATTACACAAAATTCAATTGATAATAAGACATAACTCATAATAAGCTTAGAGATTCCATTTTCAGCTATGTCAATTTATATTTGATAATCTTCCCATTCTTTCTAGTAATCTAGTCCCTATTTTAAAAGATTGGAAGCCTCAACATATGCTGTCATTTCCACCAAAATTCATCAAAGCCTCATGGAAGTCAACTCAGTAACAATAAATAAGTTAAGTAGAAGGAGAGAGCGCCCAACAAATAATGAAAACTGAAAATGAATCTATTTTAATTCATTATTATAGTAAATATGACATGGAAGAGGGCTGAGTGGCAGGAGAGTGCACTGGAAAATCACTGAGCTTTCCTTTTTTTTCATTCTGTAGTATGTTCTATAGTTATTATAATATGATATGTGATTTTTATGGGGTTTTTTTGGTATAGCTTGATTTCTTCCTTAGCATTTCCTACTTTCTATTCAGGCATTTTATTCATATTCTGCTTGACAAAGGTACAGCAGAGACGCTTTGACAAAAACTCAAAATCCTAGATTAGTGCAGAAACTGAATTTGTACTAAAAGTGTATGGTTAGATTAGTTCCCATAAAATGAACAGATATGAAGTTATTTTAAAAAGAACATATTAACTACATTCTTTTCTTACTCCTATCCCTAAAACCCTGCTTTCATTGTTATCATTTGAGGCATATGGTTAGAGCACCTGGAACCAATCAGTCCATTGAAGCTCATTCTTTCACACATATTATCATTAATAAGAAAGATTCTTTTAGTAGATTAAAGGTATAGTAAGAACTTGCACTGTCTCCCTGCATTCTCTGCATGTTCAATGATGCTTTCAGGGAGAAAAAAAGGTGACACTGAATTAAACCTGCCATGCTTCACTCTTCAGAGTAGAATTGGAATTAAAAGGTGTAAAAATGTTTCTTTCACATGAATATCAGGGGATAGGTTTGGTAAGAGTGGAGTAAAAAAAGTGCCACTTTTATGTAATTAACATAGAGAGTTGCATTGTTACATACCCAAAGAGTTAATGACATTTTGCTACAGATCTGGATTGGATCCCATCAAGTGATTTCAGAGAGGGTTCAAACACCGTGCTTCTTTAGCTAGACAATTCAAGGCTGAAAAGAAGCATCAAAACTTCACATCTTTGTTAGAAATTAATACCAAGAAATCCACGAGCCTCTTCCATGTCTCCTCTGAGAGGGATTATCCTTGGGGCACGCGTAACAGCAGCAGTCCTCCTCCCTACTCCGTGAACACAGCCTGACTTTTCCCTGGGGATCAGTGACCTCTGGTACATCCTTGCGCGTGCAGATGCAGACCACAGATGGGATGGTTCAGGAACAGCACAAAGGTAAAACCAAGAATAAATATTGCTACAGTTATACAAGTCTTTTAGATCTTAATGTAGAACGTTCCTTGGCAAAACAACTATAAATACATCCCAGAATAAGGTATTTACTTACCAGAATACCTTGTGGAACAAAGTAAGGAACTGGCTACTTTGTTTAGGCATTTAAATGTTTAGACAGTGGAAGTTCACATTTCCTCCCTTTACCCGCTTTGCCCAGGACGCACATGTGTATAGTTAGCATACAGGCTTCAAGAATAAAAAGGCCAGGTTTGTAGCGGGGAAAAATGGTAAAGGCAGGTGTGGATGACAAGGCTGATTGCCTAGGGGTGAAGCAGCAACATTGTTTATAGCTGATGATGACCTGGATAGGAAACATCCTCTGTCTGACCTTATCTGCTAACTGCAAGTCATTCCCACTGCAAACAAGGATTTGCTGTGTCAGACTGTCAATACTATCCCTCTTATTGCTATTACAAATTCTCTCTTTTTTCACTGTTTGTGCTGGCTTTGGTCGGGACTCCCACACCTCATTGTAAGAATGGAGCTGAATGCTGGGCTCTGCTTCCAACCCGAAACCCCAGCAGGTCTGGGGTGGGGGGCAAGGAGGAAGGTGGCATAATAGGTGGTGGCTGTCCCCGTTCCACCCACAAATGTTAGGAAGGATGCTGTGGCAATGTTTTCAGTCACACGTGGTTTCAAGCTCAGCAAGATGAACCTTCTACCCACATTGGTTTTTAGGCAGTGTAAAAACTACGAGCCTCATTACAGACTGACTCCCTCTCCGCTGAGTGAGAGGGGGGGAAAAAAAGATCTTGTTAGAAGATGCTGTAGATCTTCTAATGGTAGAGGGGTCCTGATTTTTCTTCTTATAGTTAACATACAAGTAATTCCATTTACATGGGAATTACAATAGACTAAAGCCTTTTTCCATAGGCTTTAAAACCAGAAATATGTATATGTTTTCCTGGTAGCTTTTCTTTTTTCCAATGTAGGCAAATCATTTTTTAGAAAGCTCAAGAACTAGGGAATCTTTATCCTCAGAAGCTATCTAGAACCAGACAGAGCCTCAACTTTGTGACCCGAATTTACCCAAGCACACCATGGTGTTGCACAGTATCATTTCCAGAGGTGCTGGAACACTATTTGTTCCCCACAACAAATTCATTTGCTGTAACAGTTAGCCACTGTGAATAAAAGTCAAAGACTTCCAGTGACAAAAATGGCTTTGAAATGAAAATAAGTACTTAGAGAAAAGATAGGTTCTGAACACAGACTAGTGATTTGCAGGTGTGTATGAGGACAGGAGTGGCTTCTGCTGCTTCGTGAGGCAGGGACAGTCGTTCAGCCACAGGCTGCAGGGACGCCTGCCGCACGCTAGCAGGCGAGCAAGCCAAAACCCAGTAAACTTCAGCTTGAGCGGAAAAAAGGGCCAATGATGTTCTCTCTCAGCACGCTGAAACTGGTTTTCTGAGTGGAACCACAAAAAATGCCGTACTTTATTCCTAGTGCCTGTAAAACTTTAATCAGTAGAGAAAAATAAATCCTACTGCCAGAGAAGCAAAAACAACCAGGAAAAAAGATCTTTTGACTTTCAGGTTCTTCCTTATATTTCTGTATTTCCCTTAGTGAGAACTATTTTTCATCTACAGCATAAAGAGAAAGCTGACACAAAGCAAACTCCCAAATAGCCTGTTCCACACACTGCGCAGAATTTTTAGCAGTTATATCCTTGTTAATGCTACTTAGAAATATAAGCTTCAATATATTTCTAGTTATTGAATAAGATGTTACTAAATATATCAGAATAAAATGTCCCTCTTGATGTTCAGCTGTAAGCTAAGAAAACGTAACTGTCAGAAATACATGAATGTTACAACAAATTTTTTGATTTAGTGAATGGGCTCAATTCTAACAGATCTGAGATTACTTCTGGGTCTTATCTGATGATGAGTTCTTTGAATTTCACCTTCTCTTGGAGAGATTTTTTATCTCATTTTTAATCAAGTAAATTTATGCATGTGATTTATCTTCAAGACAGGAGGATGATAACTTTCCCATTGCAAATATGCCCCATAACCCTTTAAAGTATTATAAGTACTAGTATTATTTCCATCCAGAAACCTTTGAGCACTCAAGCAGCCCAATTTAAAAAGGGAAAAAAAAAAACCAAACCCAAGCAAAACCCCCCAAAATCAAGCATGTTTTTTATTTGCATAATCATGAACAAAATACACTCTTTCCTTCCTATATCACATAAGTTTTTTTTGAGCAAAAATGTGTAGCGAACATGAGGTCTTGAACATATCAATTTGTTAGAATTCGGGAAGGATATTTTTCTATTTTTTGTAATACTTTGATTACATTCGAGATTCATCTTAAAAGCGTGGTGGTTCATCTCTCTGAGGAGGGCTGACGCAGTAGGGTCTGAATAGGTATTTCCTCAGAGATCTGCACGAGGCTTCTCCAAAGAGGAGGATGGGATTAGACAGTAATACAATTCATGCTGTACACAGAATACAGAGCAAATGGACAGTAAATCATACAGTGTCAATCAATGAAGGTCCCAGAATCTTTTTAAGGATACTTATACAATAAAGTTATCAGACTCCATTGATTCCATGAAGGGCTTAATGCTTCTGTTTGCACCACCAGCAAGCTGTAGGAACCCCTTTGAGGTAGAGCGCTCTACAGGCCACTGAAGGGGAACGCATCCAATGATTAATAACCTATAAGTTAACAGAAAGCAGCCTGACTACTTCAGTAATTTTGAGACCAAAACTGTAACACTGAAGACTACAGATGTCACTGGCCAGGAATAGCAGGTGACACAAAGAATTCCAGGAGGTTTAATTTTATACAACTGCAACACCAGGAAAGTTTATATAATCCGTTAAAGCATTTTCAGCTTTGATAGGCTGATTCTTCTTAGATGGAAAAGCAAGTGCTTTTCATTAGAAGACTTAGCTAGAATGTAACCATTTAAACAAGAGCCCAAAGACATAAAAGTCTTCAAAAGTTTAGGTTGTTCAGAGACCAATTAAATTTTTCTCTGCTGTAAGATAGAATTGGGTTTCAATTTATTCAAGATAAGTACTTGGATAACTAAACTGAGTCTATTAAGAAAATATTTCAGAACAAGAGAAGGTGCAGGAAGGAAGTGGAAAGGCTTTGTACTGTCTGGCAGCTAATGTGGATTCTTTGCACACAGACCCCTTGGCCTCCATGACTGGACTGCTCATACTCCCCCCTCTGTCATCTCCTGAACGAGACTGCATCAAAATATTTAAAGGGAAAGATATAAATACTAATGAAGATTAACTTGGATTTTATTAGGTCTTTTTAGTTTGATATTCCAAACTAAACCACAACTAGGTACTAACTGCCAAAGTTGACATTATTAGGTATATTATGATACACCATAATGCAGCAGAAAAATACTATACAACAGAGCAACTGGTCTTGTGATGTTTTACGTGGTAACAGGAGCTTCAGAAAGTGAGAATAAGGTTTTACTATAACTATTCAAAACTTAAAACATGTTTTTCATTTTTAAGGACTCGTATAATAAAAGTTTTGCATCCTTACTAATTTTAAATGAGTTTATGTGTTAACCCAAATGAAAAAACAGTTTAACGTCTATTAAAATGAAAAACAGATCTGTAGTTTCTGGTTCCATAGTTTCCATAGCTTTTAATTTTAATTNATTAGTTGCGCTAGGTACTCCTTTGCCTTGAACAGGATCATGCTTATTATTTGCTACCTGCATTATTCTACCTCCTATAGGTACCAATCATCGTTTCAGTTTCTGTCTGCTAGGCTCTTAACATTCCGTGCGACAAAATGTCTTGGACATGCTATACAGACTCTGAATGGTTATCGTCATACAGCATAATTTAGACATTTATCCATGTGTCAACTACAATTTCATCTCCTCTGTATGAAGATGTCTGTGCTAAACAAAGTA
>VZSF01003342.1:865215-890517 GCA_013398295.1 Chionis minor | reverse complement strand
AAAAAAAAAAAATATTAAAATAATTCACATCTTAAATGCAGAGGTAGAAAGTGATAGCTTTTCCAAGGTTTTTATTGGAGGTTTCCAAAATAATCTAATTACTAATTACTTCGGCTTTCTGTACAGGACAATTAGTTTTAGGTGCAGTTACTAGTGAATAAATAGCAGCTGCATCACTGTTTCTTCATTTCTTCCTTTCTCTGCCTTACTGCTTGTCTGAATTTTGCCTTAACCTTTTTCTTGCTGGCTATGGTCTGCAGATAACTGCTTTTCACACCTATTAACCCTGTTTCTTGACTTGTGGTTTGAAAGAGCTTGGTCTGTCACAGGGAGATGCCCTTCTCAAAGAGTCAGAAGCCCCATTGCCCCCCCCCCCAAGTTTTGCACTTTAGTTGACAAAGGATTGGCAGCAAGGCCTGTATCATACCGATATCTCATAACCGTCTTTCCTGTCATCAGATGTGTAACAAACACTGCAAATGGCAGAACAGTAATCCTAATTTTAGTTAGTATTAACAGTGATTTAGAATTTAAATTAGGAGTAACTATCTGGAGGACCGCTGATTTTGGTGAAAAACAACACAAAATTAAATGCTATTATCAGAGAGGAGTACTTGTATTAGATATAAATTTTTTGTAATTCCAGGGGGGCTTTGAATTTAAACAGATTCATGAAGACTACAGAATATATATTTATTACAGTCTTTTTGTTATGTTTTGAATGTCTAGAACGTACCAGATTAGACCACAGAAACTCCTTGTAATGTCTGGGACAAATCATCTTCTAAGAAGGCTACTATATGCCTGTGAAGTGTAGCCAAAAAAAATACTAGGGCATTAAATTCATGCATGTGGTGGTCTGCAGACTGTCCATCAGCCAGACACGTGGACACAAAGCATACAGTATGGACAAACGCGTATGACAAGTTTGTGGCTTTAGAGGCCTCTCTTTTGACTACAAGCCCTCACCATTTTAATCAAGAAACTGTGCCAACCTTCTGTCCCAGGAAAGGGAAGTAGGAATTCTCTGTCACTGACCTTTCTGATTTTCTAATGTAGGCAAAGAAAGGTTCTCCTGTACGCTATTGAAAGATTCTCGTACTGCATCACATTCTATTTAGAAAACAGGCAAACAAAACCCCCTTTCCTATTCATCAAGGTCTCAGAATGATTAATTTTGGTGTTCCATCCCTATGATACCAAACACAGCAGCAGGAGAGTAGGAGAGTGCAAATGACTGTGCTGTTTTATGAATACTATCAACATGACTGGTCTCCTACTTCAGAAGAGCAGACAAAGAGCTCTCTTAGTTTTTTACCTGCTTCATTTATCAAGGAAATGCTGATCACAAATTTCCTTAAAATTTGTTGGCAGCTAAAAAAATACTACAGCAAAACAACAACAAAACCAAGCCTGCACTAAACAAGTATAACCCACATGGAGGACGTGATGCCTGTTCAGCAGCTCCAGGATCTGCAAGAATAACAAACGATGCAGTGGCTGAGTGAGCTTTCTTACTTTCCTTTTAGAAGCAATTGTTAAATTAAGACAGTAATTGTGACTGATTTAGGTACCTTCATCTAAAAAAAACAACACAGAGTTCTCAGCTTAATTCCCAGAGGAACATAGAATATCTACCAAAGGGCTCTACCGTAACAAAACTGTCTTGCAGTGCAACTCCTGCAACTTTATTTACATTTAAAGAGTTGCATTAAGGAGAAACTGGCAACATCACTTAATTCATGCCTGATTGAGTGTCCTTACAGCTGGTACCTGGAGTCAACCATGGTTCACAACTTGATGCCACAATGCAGCAAGATGAAAAAAACCTGCTCATTAGTCTCTGCTCAGATTCACTGTAACTGTCATTGAAAGATTTTCTTAAATAGGTCTGTGGCTCTAAAAAGAGTAGTTAATATGTGATGATGGTAGGGAGGAATGGGTGGTAGCTCCCTGGGTAGACTGATACTAGTCAGCTTTAACACAATTAAGCTTAAATTCTTCTTCATTGACTGGAATGCAGCTACCTGCTTTGGCCTACCTCACCTCCATCCTCACACAGCTGGAGACAATCTGTAGCTCCTACAGCCACACTCACCAACTGGGTCTAGTCAGAACAGACTGATGACAAAGACCTTTTGCCAATCACCCGCAGAGTTACTGTGGTCTGTTACACATTCACAGGTGGTTCCCTGAGAACCCTTGATGGAAATCAGTTTTCACTGTGCATCTCAAGATCCAGTATGTTAACCATTGAATTGCTAGTAGTTTAAAGTTAGAATGATACCACATTAAATACATCACATTTTAGACATAATATGACAGAAGCATTTTTCTATGTTACGCTCAACTATGCCAAAAATTTAATTCTGTTACAGTGATGATTTTGGCAAAGCTGAATGATCCATAAAAATATCTCTGCTAACGTAGTATGAAGTTATCCACAAACATGACAAAGATGTCTAGCAACAATAGCACTTGCTCTTTCTTGCATAATCCAACCACTTGCTAGGATTATCTAACTTCAACTACACTGTAGAAACACCTTTTCTGTCAGAAAATATAGCTGTGAAAGGGACAAAGGGATTTTAATGAGTCAAAACTAATGTTTGAAATTTAATATGTGCTTACTAAACAGCAATGGTGGAATGTTTACTAAGAGCAGAATTGTTGGACTTTGGCTGTGATTCACTGGAGTTCTCTTTCATCTCACTCCTATAGATCCTTTTCTTGGTCTTACAACTTGCATAACCAGCTTACAGCCGTCCCAAAGTTGGGTGGAAATGCTGAGGGAAACACTGCAGTGCAAATTAAGGGAGCAATGGCAGAGTAAGACGATTCGCAACTGTTCAGAATCTCTGGATTACTTCTGCACAGCAAGGCCAAACTGTTTAATGTGTATCTAAGCACATCTACTACATAAATTACAATGCAGAAGTACACTGCCTCAGGCTACATCCTCCAGTAGCTACAGTGCTGTCTGCTTGAAACGGCTCCTCGCCCTAGACCATGGCTGCAACACAGAACAGCAGAGAAGAACCCTCCTTCCTCGAGCCCACGTCTCTGAGCAGCCCACGGTTCATTCAGCCTTTTGCAAACACGCAGGCGTTATCTGGGTTTACTGCACCCCAAACTACTCCAAGCAGGAGAAAGCTTGTTTGAAGATTAAACTGTAATTACATCGCAGTTCTTCCACTGAACGTTGATTGTACCACTTTCACTAATTTGGGGTCCGACCACATAAACATAGCTCATAAATGGACAATACATGTTTTCAAATTAGTCTTCCATGTTACAAATTTTGGTTTTATGTTATATTTATCTTTCAAAGAGAGTAAAGCTAGCTATCCACTATGGCTACAAAAATCCCTTCAAGGACTAATATTTCATTTCTTCTTAGAGTTCTCCTATGTCTTTAAACGTTCAGATTTTTGGTACTGCAGGTTCCTTCCCTAGATACTATAGGATTTGTACAGCTTCGTATGGCTAAAGACTTGAAATACAGAAATCGGCTATCTTGCAATAAGACTGGAAGATAAAAATAGGCATTTTATGACCATATTTCAGGGAAAGGCAATTCAGCAGAGGTTATGAGAGACTTAGCACAAATTTTTCATTCACGCTAATTGAGCAATAATTTCTGTTTCTTTAAATCACATAAATTAATTTCTTGTTCTTTTAATTTCCTTGGAAGTGACACGGGGGGGGGGGGGGGGACAACCCACAACTATTTTATTCGGAAAAAACTTTTTCTTAAAAACTGGCATTGTCAGAATTCTTCATATTCTGCTTCAGTTGCCATACTTAAATTTTGCTCTTCATATACTTAAATCATACAGAAATTATGAGGTCTTTATCATCTAATAGAAATATTTTTAAATGTACTGAGACAGGAAAGATACTTTCCAATAAAATACTGACAAAGCAAGTAATTTTGTATGTGTGGTTAGCCCATGAGAAAAGAGATTACATCCTGGTTACATAACCTTATCCCACCAGCACGCTCAGTCAAAACCAAAATTGTGCTTTTTTTTTATTTTGAATACTGTCCACCAGCACACTCACACAAACTCGTGGTTTTGTTTGTGTCTGTGCTAAGAATATACTTTGACTGCAGACTTTGTAGGTTTATCAGGAAGAGTGTAGCATTAGAGTATAGAATATATGGCATTAAAGAAAAGGAGTCAGGATTTAACCTTGAAATTACAGCTTTGAATTACTATGCTAGTCTCAAAATTGCTTGCTCTGGACATTTAAGAATTGTATGTATGCGGTAGTGTAAACCAACCAAACTAACTGAATGACAGCCCTTGCTCAGACACAGGAGTTATGCCGGTGGCATAATCACACTATGGCACCTCTAGACTACTACTCCCTGCAGGACTATTACTGTTGATCCAAGTTTTATCAGCCCGACATTGGTCATTTTACCCTTGCAGCCAAACAAGCTACATATTTGTATCTGTAGAAATTTGTAAGGATTAAAGGAGCAGAAGCAGTATTCCAGTATTTTCCCTATGCCACACCTCAAATTCCTGAACATTTTCCTGAGAGGATTAGGATTTGCATGAGTGGCGACATTTTGGGTGACTGCTGCTGCTCTGGAAACAGAGATTTCACAGATGTTCATTTTGCCTCCTGTAAATATCCGAGTTTTAACAGCTCAGTGCCAAAGCCTACTTGATTTTGTTTCCAATAAAATCAACAAGAAGCACGGTGAATGATAAAATTAGAATGCACTACTATTACTGTGTGCTTTTACTCTGTAGTGCGTGAAAATCCCAACCGTGTGCAAAGTGTAATTCCTTTTAAAAAAAGACTTCCCTCCCTCCGCCCCAGACTTACACAAGCAAGCTTGATAAACAGATAAGCCTCTTCATTCTCCACATGCAAATATCAATTTAATAGGTAGTTACTGTATAAACCAGGTTACCACTAATGTGCTTATTTGCCACATTCCTTTTCCACGTGTAATGTTTTAGAATATTTCTTCTCAATCAACTTGAAGCGGTATTTAAAAATAAAAAAATACTGGAAGTGCAAAGACAATTTGCAGAAAGCGTGCAACACATCACTAATCATGTTGACTTTACAAATTTTGTATCTGTGCTGAAACCCTGAATTCTCAGTTGACCTAAGAGATCTTCCAAGGCAGAGAGAAATAAGTGGATTGTCAACAAGCCCATCATATGTGGAGCTAAGGTCTGTGAAAGTACAGCTTTCTAGAAGATATTGCCCTTCCTTTACACATGTTTTTTCTTGACGGCAAAGATTTCAATTTCAGAGATACCCTATACTTTATATATCCAATGTGGGCTGAATCACTAATGGCAAAATTTCAGGTGCTTTGCAGAAGGAGCTGTTGTCCTATTTTACATTTACACTGCCTCACACAAAGTCATCCAAGTTACATACATGTAAGGAAGAATAACATAGTAACAAAACAATATGTAATACTCTAACACTACCAATAATAATAGAGTGGCTCTAAACCGAAATGTGACTCTCTGAAAGATGTTCCGTTTTGCAACGTTATACGGCTATCTCAGAAATTAAACTATGTTGTTGTAATAGACTTGTAACAGACTGTGCATATAACTACCACGACTAACTCCAGCAGGGTATCAGTTGACTGCTGTCTGCTATAAATGCAGCTCATAAAGAGATATTTACCTAAAAATCACATCTTCCTTCACAGGCATAAAAGAAAAATAGTATTTCATTATAGAAGACTGAGTATGATATCTGGGAACATCTGACAACTCACCTGGCATTTGCAGATTAAAAGGGGTTTTTTTTTAAACAAGATACAACAAAATTTTGTCTACTTTCACAAAAAGATGCTAAGGAACTGGAGCTGGACTTCAGCAAAAAAATGGCCAGATTTTGATTTAAATAGCTAAAAGAACCAGATAGGATGGATTTTGCTTATTCTAAATATCAGTGCCATTTTAACACTCATAATCCAGTTCTAGATTTACTTTCCAAGTTTTGCCCCTTCTTCCCATAAGATGTTGGGTATTTGGATACAGTACTTTGCATCAAGTCTTCTACTTCAGGTTCATAAAAGCAAACTGTAACCCTTTCCACAGAGTTCAGGTAGTTGGAGAACACACTATAAATCTAATACAAAAAGGTTGCAACAGACACACAAAACTTCTCTTCCAATCTGCTATTTTAAATCAAATATGCATTTTCCAGGTCAGGAAAGAAGATTTCAAAAATGCCAAACTACAAAATCAACTACAATTAGTGGTTTTCTCACTGTTCCAGCCACTCTAACACTTCAGAAAGAATGCGTAACAAGAATCTTAGTCCTAGTTAGCTTTTATACAGACTTTTCAAGGATTTTAAGAAACAGTTTATATTAGGATCATTACTGTTAATAAAACAACAATCTTGTAAGTACTAACCATTTCAACTGAAAGAAATCATCTTAGGAAGATTTGCAACAGTAGATATTTTAAAAAACACATAGAGATTTTCACTGTATCATGGAAAGCAGAAGTATTTGACTCTGCCTTGGTGTTTCCCATGCTCATTGCCTAGGTCTGAACAGTTAAATTGACTGGGAAGTAAGAACGAATAGAAATAACATACTTTGTATTTTAAGAAACAGACCAAAAAAGAGTGTCTGGGTGTTAGACTCTTTCTTTATAACACGTTCTTCTGGAAATGTTATTATGTTATTTCAGAAGTAAAGTAGAATGAAAGTGGGATAGTAGAGAACTATCTACAACAGCAACTACAACGTCTAGTCTTTTTTTCTGGTGAATGATTAGTTTTACATGCTTTATTCATAAAAGCAAACCCAAACAGTAAAAGGAAAAAATGTAAAAGTATATAACAATAGTTAAAACTTACGATAATATAAGCCACATATAAACTAATTAAGGAAAATTATAATAAGAGAAAAAAAAAGTTACAGAAGGCAGCTTCTGCATTTTTTATTTAATAAGGAGCATTTCTGAAATAAAGTAACTGTTTGTCAGTACAATGTACATGGAACAAATCTATGCAAAAGAAGGCATCCCACAAAGTCTCAACAGCGAAACAGCGCCTTCGGAATCAACTTGAGATGTTGTTTCAATACCAAAAGATCTCTTCGGGGGAAAAAAAAAGTTGGACCTTTATGAAAAAATTACAGAAGTTAAACTGTTGGAAGGAGACTAAAAGGAAGAGTTGAAAACCTAAAGGTTGCATAAAGAAGAAAAAAAACCCAAACTAACATTTAGAAAACTTTGGAGAAGTTAGTAATCTGCAAAAGTAGGTTATCAGGTTTTTTTGGGGGGGAAATCTTTGGCTAGTGTACACAGTCATAACTTCATGAACTTCAGCTGCACTTCGATAGTATGTAGTGGTCAATAATCTGCTCACAAAGTTTTGTGAAGGCCAAGTCCAATGGGTTTCAAATTGCTGTTAGGACGAACATCCCGTTTTCAGACAGTGTACATAAGATTGCTTATTGAAAGCATCCTTCAAGGTGAGGTGGCTGAGCATGGAGAGGTAAAATTGTTTGAGAACTATAAACATATGCCATACAATATTTCAAGAGACTGCAAACCCTTTTGTGCACAGCACAACTAGCGTCCTATCTGAATTCTAGCATGGCCTAAAAATGCTAAAAAATACCTTTTGTTTTCATCTGAACATCACACTGCTTGTCGGGTTCTTTAATCATCTAATTAAAGAGAGTTTCTAACATTTTTGATTTTCTAATTCACTTTGAACAAATGCAGTAATTGCTGAGCAAAACACACTTGATCTTGATGTGTACAGTATGTGAGGAAAAACTTGCACCAGTGCTCAAAGGAGTGAAGCAATTAATTCAAGCTTCAAGACAGTATCACTGTATTGATTCAATAAGTAAAAAATATTTGTGAATTTTTAAATATGGTATTAAAATGAAAAGCTTTAGCAATATTTGGATCATTTTTGGAAATGCTTAACGCTAGAAAAATAAGAAATCAGTGTTACGGTTGTAAATTGAGGTATTACGTTTACAATTTTAATAATACCAAATGGTTAAGGCTGTGCTTTCAACAAAAATAATTCCAATCTGACAGATTCTGAAAGAAAATAATTAAGTTCTATAACCAAGTAATTACAAAGGTTTCTGTTGAAAATGTTGACATTTCATAGTCTAGCAGCTGTTTTTCCAAATGCAGTGGCAACTTCATTTTGGAGCAGGGTCAGTCAGATTCCCTTACGATTTACCCATCCTCATTCTGTTAAACAACATACTACTGGCAACGCAGACTCCCAGTCAATGAGCTCATCTTAAAAAGAATGCATGACCTGGGATTCTCAGGACCTTGATCATTCCCAGATCTGTCAAATAGATCAAAATACAGGTTTTCCTTCTTCTCAGCTGGTCTGTTCATTCTTCCCATCTAGCCAATGTATTAATTTTCTGCTCACCTAATCATAGCACAGCTATGAATCATGTAAGAATGACATGCTCTTGACAGCCTACTGACACGAGTACTGTACCTTGTATACCACAGTGGCTCTGTCACCTGACATTACTAACAGCATCCATCTCATCTTCTTATTTTGTACAATGAGACGTGCTCTGTGAATGTAATATTCAGCTCTAACCACTTTGAGATAAATTACCAGCGTAGTGCATTTCACACATCACTCCCATTATATCCCACTGATATAGTATAAAGCCGCTCCCTAGCAACTGCAGCAAAAAATTTACCCCTTTAGGTATTTTTCTCAGCTAAAGAAACCAACTTGCTATTTTATGAACTTCATATATAAAACAATCTGAGCTACTGTCAGCTCAAGTTATTCTGACTAATGGTCCTTAAGACGCATTTTTAGCCCTTTGCCTAGTTTGGGTTGATACTGAAGCCTCTCTCTTGCAAACCTCCCACCTCAATAATTTTAACACCAAGGAAAAAAAATATTTATCCAAACAAAGAAATATTTTCCCAATAATAACTAACCATTGATACAAGAATTATAATCATGTCATGAGCTAGAAATCCATTTTATATGGGAAATGAAATTCCTAGCATGCTGGCGAGAGTGGAGACACTGGATTTATTTTCTGGAGCACCAGAAAGACTCTTTTGGTTGGACTTTATTCACATACTGAATGGGATTGCAAATATTTTCAAAGGACTATAAGCTTTTATGTAGACTATCACTTCCTATGTTACCCCAAATCTATTTCAATTAACTTAGTTAATATCTGAGGAAAGCCAGAAATTACTACTCCATGTTTAAAAACATTAGCTTCATGCTTACATCACACCTAGTGAACAAGAAGATGTGGCTGCTGTGAGATTGGTGTTCATTTAACACACCATAAAATATTTTAAAGGCAATAACTGAAAAATAACAGCTAATACTTTACATATGAACAGAACCTCCCACTAAACAGCATCAAAATTTAGGAATTTTCCCCCCTCTAACAAGAGAAAGGGTGTGACAGCAGGCAGTAACTTCCCCATATAAATAAAGTCAAGTCTTCAAGTCTGATGTCATCCAGGCTGGTTAGGTTAGCACATATAGGTAACGGCTAGTTTGGTATTGTTGTACTGCTGTGTAGGGCCCTACTGGTGAACCAAAACCACGGCCAAAAAACCAATGAGGGAATTGCTGAAAAGGGGAAGACTGGAGCAGACGACCTATCTTTGATACCTCCTGGTACCAGTTTGTTTGAATCTGGGCCATTCATTTGGCTTCATAACAAAACGCCAAGCTAACTTCAGGCATCTTTGTTGCCTAGCACTACAGTTGATTAGATTAGGTTCCATGATTAGATTGTCTTTATTAGACTGTTGTACTTAATGTGGACACTGCAGACAAGGATAGCCAGAGTATAACACAGTGCTCATCTTACATTATGCAAAGCTTATTTCCTAATGATCAAATCCCTCAACATCTCAAAACCAAAGGACCTGTGATGATGAGACAGGCTTTCTGCAACAGTTTTATAGTCATCCTCTTTTCTCTGGCCTCCATGGCCAAATGGTAAAACTGTATGAGTTCTCTTACTGATAACTCACCAGGGATAACTACACCACCACGGTTTAGCATCTGCAATGACTAGATTTTGGCATCTGTCTTAGGTCATGCCTCAAGTTTTTTAACAGTGTACTATTAATAATATTGTAAGATATATACACGTATGTAAAATATACAAGATATACACTATAGTTTGAGAAAACCTCTTGAACTTTAAAAGGAAGTCCTATTGCTGCCAAACAGAATTATACTGAGTTCATGCTACAGTGGTACATACAGAATCTATTAAATTCTAGATGTTCAAGGACTAACTATTACAGAACCATTTTACATTGGTATATAACTGCAGTGGCTTCCAACTTTTAAATAAAAGATGCTTGTCGAATGAAAAAAAGAAATCCCAGCCTAAAAGATGGTACACATCTGTAAAACACTGCATACCATCAATTGCCAAGAGGTGGTGTGTTTTCTGAAACAGAGTACAGGGTTCACAACATGAGAAAAGTGAGTGAATACACCACTGGGTTTTTTTGTGCGGCTGAAATTACATTAGAGCAAATAACTGGACAGGAAAAAAACCAAAGCTAACCAACCAACCAACCAAAAAAAAAAAAAAAAAGCCCCAACAACAAAACCCTGCAAAGCCTACCACATCACAATATCCTCTTTTAGTGATGTGTAAGATGAATTTCTGACTTTTCTGAAAGGATAAGGGATGCTCCAAAACCATCTTCTTTTACAGCTCCTTTCTCTCTAATTCTTTTTTCTGAACAGCAGATATTTTAAGGAACATTAGAGAAACTTTTATTCCAAGTAACATTCATTAATGCATTTTCTCTCTTGCTATCTTTATATAATAATGGTATACAATAAAGCAATGGACACTGAAGAAATCTTAATCAAGATTTTACAAGCAGTCCTGCTGCCAGAACTGTTGTTTTCTACTTCAACGTAAAAATTACAAGATCCATAAAAGTCACATGATTTACTCTGGGTTCAGTGAAGAGGTACACAAGTCAATTTAGGCATTGTACTATTCTTACACAACTGTATTTTCTCAGCTGAGTCAATTAACATATAAGGACCTTTATGTTACTGTGATTATATTGCTTCTAGTACAAGAGTCATTTGGGTATCTTTGTTCTGCACACAGAGAGAGTAGAGTTCCAGTGTAGTTGTGTTCACTTAGTTTACTGCATATTTTGTCCACATCAAAAATAAAGGCACTGCTACTGTCATACTTGTTGGCAATTTAAAAAATCAACCCTGAAAACTCTTTAACTGAAGGCAGTAACCAAGCAAAAAATAAAGCTTGTGTATAAATTTGCTTACTGGGCTTTGATACTAAATTATAAAAGACAAATAAAAAACACTGGCACAGAGGAGATTAGTTAAAGTTGCTGCTGCTTGTGCTGTGTTTGTTTTGTGGATAAAGAGATGAGCTCATGTTTTACAGATGTCAACACTTGTCACCACTACCGAATTCAACCGAAAAACCCCTACTGCGCACTTTCAAACACACCTTTTATGCAATGTTACTTTCTAAAAGGCACATAGCCCTCATGCTTCCAAAATTGCTGATCATGCCTAACCAGTTCTCCTGTACCCTTTCTATCATGCTGTGAAACATATGTGCTTCAGTTGCTAATGGTCTAAAAATAAGTATATGCATGCAGTTTTATCAATTCAAATGAGAAATCCCATAAAGGCTTAAAAATTTAGGATCTACATCATCTTCCACTGGCATGCAGCCTTGTGGATGGTCACAGAGATGGCAATTGTAGGACAGAAGAGAAAACGGCACCTGTTAGCCAGCCACAGACAACAGCAATTCAAACAGCAAATAGCAAAAACAGAGCACACTTACCCTTTCCCTTTAGGAAATTCTATCTGTCTCTGCAACTGTTAGAGAGCTCCAGAGGGAATGAAATCTGTCCTTTCAGTAGAACAAGAAAAGACAATAAACACCACCACTGTTGACTGATACCTCTCTGATAAAAAGCATAGCACGTGTTGCATGTGGCTACACTTCAAACATCTTCCTTGTTACCCTTTAGTGAAAAAAAAGTGCAAACGAAATTCACATGCAAGTTTATGCCAAGTTTTGACACGACCCTAGAACAGAGCCCTGGAGGCCATTTGACTTTGTCAAGCAAACATACGTTTTCTAAGAAGTCAAATGTCACTGCCACCAGAAGTCAAACGCTATGCAGAAATTGGCATATTTAATAAAATCCCATTGAAATGCATCCTAGCCAGAACACTGTTAAATGACATGCCAAAGTAATTATCTTCAGTGTCACTGGATAACTACCTGGCACCAAAAAATGGCATTTATGTTAGAGCTGTGTATTCATCACTTCTGTATTGGATAAACATTGGAGTTCAAACTGCATTTCCATGAAAGGGTTCAGTATGGCGTAGCCAGTATGGTATTATGTATTTGAGCTTGCTGCAAAGTTTTATTTGTAGTAGTACAGTCTTTAGTTCAGCAAGATTCTCATTTCATGAACAAACATCCTGTTTGCTTTTCTCTGAGCTTTATGTACTTTAGGTCTGCAAGGTCAGGTCTTCTGTATAGATCTTAATGGCCTAATCAAAAGAACAATTTTCATACCAATACACAAGGTGTAATACAGCAAGAAGAGAGGGAGAGCTGTTTTGCTTTTAAGGTAGTAACAGGCACAAAAATTTCTAGGTAACACCTTTTTGTACAGTTCAGTATTTCCTGATAATAAATAACTAGGTTGTACTTACTCCCCAAATGATAAGAGAGTTGTGTATTTGCAAGGAACAAAGCACCACATGCACATGGCCTGTCTTCCTATGTATAAAAACCCAGTTGGATCAGAAGAAGAAAAAATGAAAAATCATTTTTCATAGTTTACACTCAGAGAAAACCAAAGAATAATATACAAGCCTCCTAGGAATGATTGTCCCTCAAACCACCCTTGTAAAACAGTGCATACCATTTTTTTATTTGACTTTCTTTTCTTTTTTAAAATGCAAATTTGTTTACCTTTTGTTAAATAAAAGAAAGAAAAGCAGCCTGGAAAAGAAAAAAAACATTTAAGAAAAAAACCTGACTGAATGAGCTAAATAACAAAGTTCCCTTTCCTCTGAGAATTCAAAACTCCTTTAAAACCTTAAAATGCACGTCAACTATGCTGCCAACTTAAATTTCTAGTCCAAACTCACACATTTTTCGCTGTTTTCTCTCTCTCGTTATTTCCAGAACAAATATAGTACAAAAATTGAGCAGGGTGTTCCTGACTGTAAACAAATACTGTGAAAGCAATGTCGTCCTAAGCCCTGATAAAACAAACATTATGAAATAGCACAGATAGTAGGTATCCTGATGAACCCACAGGCTGCATTTTTTGGGAAAAAGGAAACTATAAATCTTCACAACACTGTGTTCAAGAGAAACCTGTTAAATGCACTGAAGGTGTATTAACCACCTAAATCCTGAAAACTGGATTCACTGAAATGCAGGGAAGTCCTGGCTTTTCACTCTCATGGAAGAGAGGAAAGGACTCAAGATTGACTGAAATTAACTGAAGTCTTCGAGACCGCTTTTAGTTATTACAGTGAGCTTTGGGTAAGGACTTTAATGTGAAACCCACTTGGCAATCAAACATTTTTACTTTTTCTTTTCTCTGTCTACATACTTGTACATTATTCTGCCAAATTTTGTGCATTTGTTAACATTGAATATGGTCATTTCATTCTTGTGGTTCTGTTTACTGTAAGTGTTCTTTGCATAAAAATTTACGCAGAATAGTAATACTGTTTGAAGAATAACTCCAGAGAGCTATAGTTGAGGTTCTTCTCTAGAGGTGTACAAGGTAATTACAGTATTTCATTACCACAAAATAATACATCTTCAGATAGAGGCAGTATTAGCTTGTAATATTCCTTGCTACCATGGTACCAACTTTTCCTTGTAAAGCAATTTAATCATGTCCATATTGGTTATACAGGAAATATTAATGCTATGCTTCATAGGGAACACCTCCTGAATTTTCATTACAATATATTGTTATATTACTTATACAGTTAGAAAATCTATTTGTCTTTAAGCATGTCACTACATCTCATTGAAAAATGTCTAGCCTAACAAAGTTTTACTGGTTAAAAAAATGCATTTTTTCCACTTGTAAGTCCTCAGTTCAACCAGTCTGGGGTTCATTATAGATTTTCTAAACCCCGTGTCATCCGCATGGTTCTTCTAATTATCTTTCATAATACCACCTATCAGAACTGTTCAAAGACTATAAATCTTTGTCTTTCTAGACAGAGAAGAATCACAGAAATTTTCATATCCCATGAGATAACCTGGTACTGTAACTATATTCTTATCCATCTGATAATTAACTATATTCTTATCTAGCTACTGTATAGCAAAAGAAACTAAGTCTACAACAATCTGTATTGCTTTACACATGAAAGATGTGGTCATCTCCTTTAAAAGCTTAGCATGATATTTTTCAGCACTGAAAATATACTAAAGTCAAACAAATTATTTTATTTTTCTATATGGAAATAGTCCATCAGATAACAAAGCAGAGCTACTTTTATTAATATTATGCCCTTCTCTGCAAATCAGGCAAAACATCATCCAGCGAGTTATAAAATCCTGGTACATAAGAATAACATGCACAAAACCGAAGCACTTCATTTTCTGTGAAGTGTACTACGCACAGGTAGTACACAAGACAACATCATGGATTAACAATTTAGGCACGCAATAATAAATATGTAGGCGCTGCATATTTAGAAGGCTTTGCATTGAGAAAAGATGAAACTAAAGTTCTTATCAGCATTTTTATCATCCCTGTGGAAATGCCAGGCCAGGTCCTCAGGTGCACGACGTTTCCACTCTGCCAGAGAAGCAAGCTGTCACCAAGCCAGTTAAGAGCTACTTGGTTCTGCGTTGTCCTCAGCACCAACACAGGTTTGGCTCACCCCACCTGGGTAAGGCTCCCAGGGGACCAAACTGTCCTTCCTACCCTTGAGCTTCACTCATCCAAGCAAATACAAGTGCCACCAGGTACACCTGTATGTTCCTGTGTCTGAGAGCACTTTCAGCCACAGCAGATCTCACCTGGCTCTCTAGCGGTTGGGACCAACCAGCTCCAGCTCCAGCAGTGGCCAGAATGTGACTTGGAAACTGATCCACCACATCCAGCCAGGACCGCTGCTCTTGACCATCTCTGGCCTAAGCAAATCTGCTCTGGTGTTCAGAGCAACAGGGAATCCGTGAGCCAAACCTGACAACACGTCTCTACTGCACTGTGTAGAAACTTCTTAACTTGTTCTATAGGTATCTTGTTTCCAAAGACTGTAAAGAAACAAGTACTACTAAAAGCATTTGTAATGTAACTAATACTAAAACTGATTTCCAGTATTAATCACCCCGTTTTTTACTGAGAGGATGTTTCAAGATGCTTCTATCTGCACACACATGCTATGACTTAATGAGAATTACAAAATTTTTTTCTTTTAAAAAGTAAAAAACTGTAATATTTTTAATAAACCTGCTTGAAGCCATGTTGTTAAAACTGTAATCAAAAATTACTTTCAAACAAGTGCATGTTGTGTAAGTGTAACCTTGCTTATAGGTCATATTGGCCCAGTAACAGAAAAACTGAGTTTGAAAGATGGACAAAACACGTTTTAAAAAAGTTTGGGTAGATCTACAAAAGTTGGAAAAACCATGCAGAACTCTTATTGATATCTTGCTAGAAAGAACTGTATTAACAATAATTCTGAATAGTACAGGCTCTAAGTTAGTTCCAAAATACCAGGCAACGTGCAGTCAAAATCACAACCACCTGAGCCCAAAAGGTCTTATACAGAAATTACAACAGGTCCAAGTCTGACAATTTCACTGACAACTGTACAAAGTGCATAGGACTTGCTCAGACGTAATTGACCTCTTTGCTCTTGTCAGAAGTCTCACTACAGGGAAATAACCTCAAACAAGAATCTAACAGCAAAATAAAAGCATGCAGTAACTTGGCTGAGTGACCACACAGAAAATAGCGACATACTTTATAAAAGACAAGTTCCATTAGCACTTTATGTTGCTTATTTTTACTGGGTTAAAAAGAAATTTTCCTTTCTCAGAGTTTTCAAGTTATGACGCAGATGATTTACAGGCGACCTCAGCTGTGACACATTAACCAATACATGGCTTCCCCAGACTGTGTGGTTATTATATTAATACATAGCTTACAATTATATAAAATGGGTATGGTGTGGCCCAGGCTTGAACTCCTGCTCCTTGGTGCCTACCTCTAAAGTGGACTCGTGATCCCATGACAGCCAGCCAGAATGATCTACAATAGCCCAGCCAGCAACAGTCAGGTGCCTCAGTCAAAAGCCAGCGATGAAATGCAGCAATGGACAGAGGCTCAGGGAAGTTTTCTACTTCCAGGTGGGGTGTCTTTGTTCCAAGAAGTCCTTGCAGGGCAAAGAGAACCTAGCAGAAGTCTACTGTGGCTGTTTCCCTGTTATATGATACACAGCTTCTGCTGCATCATCCACCTTCATTCACACATTCACACACTTGATGCATAGCCTGATACCTAGTACACGTGTAACACCTTCAAAGAAAAACCTATTACTTATGACTCCGTTACTTTATGTGCAATTTTTATTGAGCCATTTTGCAGTATGAGATTTTATGTTTTACTTTCTAACAAGAATTAGAAACAAGAATTAATGAATTTTGTTTCAGAAAACTGAAATGACAAAATGTCTGAAAGTAGATAGCTGATGCTATGGCATGACCTTCCAAGAACCTGCAGGTGAGCTTTTTGCTTTTACTAGCAAATTCTCTTACTGTCTACTTTTGTCATGACCATACCTGAGATTACAGCACTGTCTAATTGTGTCAGATGATAAAAAGCACTTTTACAGTGTGAGGTACAGTACCAAATTCACTTTGCAGAAGACTTCAGGTGATATCAATACCAAATCTTAAAGAGGAAGAATTACTGTTTCTGCTCTGGAAATGAAAAACATTTCACAGCAAACATCTTAGTTTGGAACTTTTCAACAGAGTTGTCTGTTTAGGTTCAGAATTTGCATGAGTAACAAACAATAGTATTTCATTTCCCTTTTAAGTGATGCTATTACTAAATAAACAGTATAGAACTCCTAGAAGTTAGTTCTTAGTTTAACTAGTTTTTTGTTTGATGCCTCTACACACACCTCTCTTGTTCATACCCACACCTATCAAGATTTTGTATTTTCTCCAGAGAAATATTTAGATTAAGATAGCCATAATACAGTGTTTCAATGCCTCCTCCTCACTTGTAATTAGAACATAATGTGTTGAATTCTACTCCTATTAAGTTCTAATTTCATAAATTAGACAATATATGTATAAAACAATCTTATCCCAGTAGCAGTATATTCTCCTTGTAAAATGTTTAGTATGATCCAACTTGCAACATCAGTAGCAGCCCAGATGCTCAAATTCTATTCCAGCCTTCTAGAGTCAATTTCAACTCCCAATTCATCAATGGGAATGTTTGACTCGGTACAGTAACCTGAAATCTGCACATGAAAATTCCCAGCAAGTAGGCCACTCTCTTCAGTGATCACAAAACATTTTTTCACCTGAGCCACAACATAGCAAAATATTTGTGTAAAAGGTATTGCAAAGCAGAAGTAGTAATGTGCTCTTTAACAAACTGATAGGATCGAGGTGAATCCCAAGCAAGTATATGCAAACTTGACACACCAGACTCAAACTGATCTAACTGACAATAACTTGGTGAGAAAGTTTCATCTGAAGCTTAATTCATGTGATGAAAACTTGCAGTATGATCAGTTATGCTCATACATTTGCATCTTTCACCCAACTTTCAGCACAGCTATGTTACTTCCTAGCTTATTTTAAGCAAATACAGTAGCAAACTACGTAGAACAGAAGTTGTTTTATGATTGCATGAGATAAAATACATTTTCTCAGGCTTTTTAACAAACACCTAGCATACTGAAAAGCTTGGCAAAAAGGAAAACGAGTGGGTTTACTAAAAATTCTGAAATCCAAGCAAAATATATTATTCTTCTACATGGAAAACTCTTGCAAATTTTGAAAGCTTTAAATAAACTTCTGTAAAAAAGTAGTTTTAGAGTACAATGCCATGACTGTACTAATGCCGCTCTTACTAGCTGCCTAACAGACCAATGATTACTTAAGATTTAAAGCGTCTTCTTAGAAAATGTACATAGCAGAAATTAACTGGTTTAGAGTTTTTTGTGGATGCCCACAGCAGTGTGGCTTCCTTTACATGTACCATCCTATATACACGAAAGTATTTTTTCTAGGGAAGAACATATTAAAATTTTGGCTGATGATTCTGAAGTATCTTATTAAAATGTTAGATGAATGACTGCATACATCTTAACACAAGAAGATATTGTCATAATTAAACAATGGAAGACAAGTTCCACTTTTTATGGTGATAGTCTGTTTAAGGCAGATAAGCAGTGTAAGTGGCACTGCTCTATCAGTATGCTGCTAAATGCATTCAGCACAGATTCATCAATTACCACTACCGTGGCCTGTAAGTACTTGGGGGAAAAAAAAGACTGTGCAGACTGTCTACTAACAGTGTTCATGTCCATCCGTGACATCCTCGCAGGCTGTCACAAACTCACTATTCCACATTAAACTAATTCCGAGCTGCATCTGCCAACAGAAAGCTGACCATGACTTTGCAGCTGCTGTACACAAGGACATGTTTGTCATGAAGCAGCACTAGGTGAGTTTCAAGCATACTGTGCAAAAGGACTGCACCGAAACCTTTTCCTGTGGCAAAGTGCCTTCTCTTGTTTGCTGCAGATTCTGGCAAGCAGCACCCATTAAACAGATCAGGAATCTGACTTTAAAACACCCATTACTAAATCTGAATAGTGGAAATATTGTATTTGTTATATACTTGAATGCGTACTAATCTGAAAAAGCTGTTTTGGTGAACCGTGTTATGGTGGAAAACAAAATGAAAGAATCCTATTGCTGCAAGCACCGACAGTCGGTGTGAGTCTTTTAGACAGGCAGATATACACAGCAGATGACCTCATCAATAGATAGCAGAACAGCTGGGGCCTTCCTGCAAAGGATATAATTCTTTAAGCTAAATATTTAAATTAACAAAGCAATAGGTTGACTACTAAAGTAGTCCTGTACTTCTGCCAAGTACTTTAACAACAATAAATCAAGAAACAGAACAGTGCTTCAGGCTGAGGTTTGACAACACACATAAGGCAATTCTACTGCTGCCTATCAGCCATCTTGCTCCCCTCTTGCATTTACCTTCATAGTTCTATGTCCTCCCTCGCATCAGCCTTCATAAGGTCCTCTGTGAAGCACATTCAAACTTGCAGAAAGTGAGTTTCTCTTTTGTTTTGTTTTTTTAAACCAGTGGCCAGAGAGGAGGAGTTGTCTCCTGTCAGACTAATACACTGAAGTGGTTCTGCAAAGCATTAGGAAGGATGGAGTCATTGTGACTGGGAGAAGGGAAGACAGGATCACAGGCAGCAGTTGGAATCACGCTGCTATGAAACCACATTTATTCCTAATAAACACCAAGTAATAATGCAGCACACTAATAATACATTTCTAATGTTTCTTTAAACCTCACTCTCAATGCTGTTTGCAATGCAACAGCTCTTTGAAGTGACATGCTCTGAATATCAAATTACTAGCCTGTTTTTAAACAAGAAATATGAAGAGGTCCTTTCTATATGGTGGGCTTCCAGCCTAACCTCTAACAAAACTGGGAGGGAGGAGGGGAAAAGCTTAGCTTATTATTTTAATGTTA
The DNA here is from genome assembly GCA_013398295.1 of Chionis minor. Taxonomy (NCBI): domain Eukaryota; kingdom Metazoa; phylum Chordata; class Aves; order Charadriiformes; family Chionidae; genus Chionis; species Chionis minor. Next base: position 870,691 of record VZSF01003342.1, on the reverse strand, counting down.
CTATGAAATGTAGCTCACAAATGGAAGGTGATTAATTAGATGGTACTGGAGTTAAGACTGTTGTGTAGTGAATCCGTAGAGAAGCGAGGAAAGCGTTATAGTTATTTGAGTAAACATCACTTCACATTCCGATATTTTTAAAAGCTTCTTTGGATTTAATTACGCATAATTTTAACAGCAATCGATGTGGCTCAAATACCATATACCACCACTCTCATTTCCCCATTCAGTGCAGTTGGATTAAGTGCTATGAACACCATCTTTCAGAGTTTTCTTCCTTTTTTATCAGGTCTGGGTTTCTGGACGCAGCCTTAACCTGTTATTCTTCTGAGCTCATGCTTGCTGAGGTTTAAAGACAAAAAAAAAAAAAAGAAAAAAAAGTCTCTGTTACATACAAGCAATTTTTAAGATCTATGGACACCTTGACTGATTTGCCACAACACTTTTAACCCTCTCAGACATCAGATGTCCATGCAAAAAAACTCAAGGAATGATACTGTTGGCAAAATTGGGACAAAGACAAGACGTTGCCTCCAAGCACAGAACTAATGCCATGCCTATGGTAAAGAACTCCAGAAGCACCTTGCAAAACCCAGAGTGGTCAAAAAGATGACAAATGATCTTCCGTGTAGATATGTGTAAGCTAATAGGACCAATGAAAAATAATCTAAATCACATACACACCATGCTGACAAATAACTCTGAGAAGAAATCTAGGAGTCATTATTGACAGGTCCCTGGAATTAACAGTTTTATGCTCAAGAGCAAACAAAAAACCTAGCAAAACATCGGGCATCATGAAGAAAGGCATTGAGAACAAGACAGAGCACATTTATACAACCTTAGTCCACCCACACATCAAGTAGCACGTGAAGTTCTGGGCTTTGCATCTCAAGGACAGACTCTAGTCAGAGAAGGGCAAACAAAATATTAAAGGATGGAGTGCTTGCCTTAGAAAAAAAGACTAAAGAGGCTCTTCAGTTGGAGAGAAGGCTGAAGCAACATATGATCAATCAAACCATGAAGGTGGTAAATAAACTAACGTAAAACTTCTGCTTGCTAAAGCCTCCAGTAATAGAACTAAGGGACATTTAATAAAGCTAGGAAGACATTAGTTTAAAAAAAGATTAAAACGCTTCTTTACAAAGCTAGTAGTAAGTTTAGGGAACTTAGCACCACAGGAGGTTGTGAAGGTAGGAAGCATCAGCAAGTTTGAAAAAGACAAGTTCTTGGTTGGCAGGTCCACAAATGGGCTCTCAAAGCACTGAGCAGATATTTACCTACCATCCCTAATAGAAAAACTAAGTATGCAGGGAGCGTACAAGGGAACAGATACATCGAGTGGCTAGGTTTGTGTACAGCCCCCGAATAGCACCCCTTAACATCACTGCTGGAGACGGAACCCTGAGTATGAAGGCCCTCTGGTCTGACCCAAGAGAGCTTTTCTTATATTCTTAATTTTAATTTTTGTCTAATGTCTTCTGTTAAGCTCTGAAAAAGGCACAAAAAAAAAGTTTACACCTCTGCTTCTTTTCTGCTGTGAAACATATATGTCAGATTTGAATAACAGCAGACCTTCAGTATAAATTCTAACATACGATATCCTATGTTAAGCAATAAATTAGTGCTGAATCTTTAAACAAAAACAAGGACCAGACCCAGGAGGGAATATTTGAATTACTCCAGCCAGTGTGACCCCGACAAAGCCACAGATGTTGTTCCACAGCAGGATCGGCTATTTCAGTGAAAATGTAGCGACCTGCTGTGGGACAAAAGAAACAAACATCAGCCCCTCAAACAGCAGAGCTGCAGAACAGCTCAGAGGGAGGCAAGGTTAGGCATGTAAGTCATTCACATTTTTCCTACAGCAAATCTCAAAAGATACTAAGAGTTAAAGCTTACTGGTGCTCACATGGAAGTCTTAAAAAGCTAAGCGCAAAAGCTGGTATCTGTAGGGTATTTTCTGTCCTCTTCCCCTCTACAGAAAGTATTTATACATGAAATAGGCATATTATAACTGAAATATTTTGAGGCTACTGACAACACAGAATACCTTCTGCAAAGGGAGAAGGTACACTGGCAACACTCCACAAAAATGAATAAACATAGCTCAACAGAATTTGCACATGGTTTCAGTTGTATAGCGTATTCTTCACTCACTTCACTCTTACCACTAGCTCCCCCTCCGGTATTTCATAACTTTTTGTTATTCAGAAGGAAAGAATGTATACTTATGTGTTTCATAAATATATGTAGTGATACACTATGTTATACATTAGATTATACATTTATAGATGCATTAAATTATACATTTTTCATTCTTAAGGGAGCAATAAACCACAGTTTTGATGAGTAACTATTGCGGATATTTAGATTACTCCCAATAATTTGGGAGGTTAAATTGAGGGCTACAAAGATCAGAATGCAGGAGGGTTAAAAAAGAGTGTCTGCCCCTCACTACACTTGTAAAATACCTAGCAATTTTACATATTAGGTAGTGATACAAGAAGAGGGTGTGGTCAAAAATGAAATTTTTATTTCATTATCACACCTTGATTCATCTCTGTATTAATACTACCCACAAGCAGGCCCAAGGCTTGGAGAGACTCGGACATCCTTTCTTTTTCCTAGATGAACTCTAGAAGGATGATCTCAGCCGCCAACACATCGGCAGTCTGCACAGCTCTGCCAAAATTTACACCTGCCTGCCTATCAGTCAAAGAAAAACTCGCCCATCTCCACCTCTCTCCCTCTGTTACTCCGTTGAAGCATCAGGAGCTGAATTCCAACATCCAGTTTAAGAGCATCTTTTGTTAACCTCCTAGGAAGGCATTCACAGGAGAGGTAGGACCTGAAGAAGAGCAATCTTGGTCATTTACATACGCCTATGGCAGTGTTAGGCAGCAGCAGCAGATCACCATCTGATGCCAGTGAGGAAGTGGCAAAGGGAACACTTGGCTGCAGAGGCATTTTATACTTCTGTTTATCTGGAATTCTGCAGATCTTCCCTACATCAGCGTTTACAGTCAGTATATTTACTGGAGACAGTACTAACAGCTACAAGTCGGTATTTTAACTGCAGTTCAAAAACAGCATTAGCTTTTCCAAAAAGATCAGTGTACCGTTTGCATGATCTAATACAACTAGAAGGAGATATATCATTCATTCATCTTTCCTGTGATCTTCTGCAATCGTTCAGTAGTTCAACTAAATGTCCATATGTACTTATTTCTAAAAAAGCATGCCACTTATTTGCCTTAGCTGTATCAAAAGAAATAATTTTCCTACTACTTATGGCAAATTACAAGAATATTATTTTAGTATCCATCTTTATCTAAGCAACTAAATAGGCAGCAGGTTGGAGAATGCGACAGCATTGACTACTTCAGGTCCAGATTTCTTATTATATTGCATATAGCAATACTTTCCTGCAAAAATTATTACTACAAAAGCAGCTTAGGAAAATCCAAGATTTTTTTTTATTATTTTAGTGAGTGTCCTTTTAGTTGGGAGGCATACAGAGAGGTTCATTTTCTTTGATATAGAAGAAAACTATGAAAAGCAAGCTAGCAATCTCCAAAACTTCTGTGTTCTCAAACTTTAAGTAGGTACAAGCATTATATAATAATAATAAGTATTAGTATCAGTCTATAGTTGATTAATGTTTTTTAACAAGCAAATAGTTAATACATTTATATTCACTTCAGTTGTGGGACGATCCCTGCTCCAAAAAAGTTCATTACTTCTTAACAGACAAAGAAGAGAAATCAACACTGAATCAACCGCCCTTCTGAAGATACACAAGGGAAATATTTTGATCTTTTAGGTCTTCTAGAACTCTGAGGGGAAAAAGTAGTTGATACAAAGATAGGCTATGTAGCAAATACAGTGGCGTACATTCTCCTGCATGCACTTCCTCCTGAGAACAAACAAGTATCATGAATAAAGCCAACTTCAAGGTTCTACAGTTTACCCATTCATTAACTAGACTTTTAGATAAAAATATGGTGTCACTCACAAGAGGGGAAAAAAAACTTGGTGTTCTCAGCCTGCAATCTTTGCAAAAATTCTCCTGGTCTCTGCCACAAAACCACCACAAAAACTTGGGGGTGATAAAAAAAAAATGGGGCACGTAAAAAATCCCACAGGTGAGGAGGTATGAGGCAGACTAGCACAACCGAGTGCATCTCAGACACTGCATCATGGCTATGTGAAACACACTTGGATCAGGATTGCTCTCTAAATTAACCTGAAATACTCCAAAGGCATTGATTTCAAGTTAACTAAATGAGGTTTCTGAAAAACTGGTTTGCCAATGTGATATTTTGATGGATCTATCTGGATCTATCCAGAATCAGTGATGTATAAGAAAAAGAAATTTCATTAGCAATTTATGTTCTGTCAAAACCAATATTTACTGGATAAGTATGCAGGGAGGGAACAATATTAACCTGTATCAGTTATAAATTTCACACCTCGGATCTTTGACACTTACTAGTGCCTCCCCCTCAACTGTAAAACTGGGCTTCAGCGCTCCAAAGCAGAGACTACGCGTATTTGTAACAAGGGGGCTCAGAGCGGTTATTCATCCTTGCCATGTAGCACATGATTTCAGGAAATTCTGAAAGCATTATGCACCACGTGATTGAATGCGTGCTTATAAATGAACTAATGTATCGGAACGCTCTGTATCAAGACAGAGAGAACCAAATCAATACACTCCTAGAAAGTAAGGAAGGAAGCTTACAGCTACCAAAGAATGAAGAACCGAATAAATTAAACGCTCTTTATGTTTTCTGCAGACAATGTTTCTTAATGTTTAAAATGCCCAAGCTATCGCGTGGAAAATAATCAAGAGATAACAGAAACTATTTTCTCTTCAACTGTTAAATTGTGGATGCTCTCTTGCCTCCTACTGAATCAATGTCAAAACTCCTCCTTACTTCCATGATGATGATCAGGTCCATCACCGCCAAGTCCGGCAGCATCCCAACGATTCCTTAAAATGTTATACAATCAACATTCTGAATGTTTATGTTAACGTCTATAAAGAGCATCTAGAGGCTAATTTTTTCTACATTAATGAGATTTGGCAACACTTCAGAGCCTTCCAGTATCATCTTCCATCACTAAAAGTACCGCGGGTTGAAGAACAATGAGAAGGAGCGCGCCGGGATCAGGGGATGTCATCTTCGGGATTCCTCCCTCTCGAGAGCCAGCGGCCACGCACCAACCGCCACCGTTACACTGACTTTAAAATAACTTTTCTTTGCACTAACTGCTTTAACAACTTGACCGTACGGTCCGCGGCCACAAGCAGCCCCCCCGCCCTCCTTACTCTCCCCCGCACGCCAGTCGCCCGCCTCGGCGTCCCAGCGAAATCCTGCCTGGAAGGGGCGTTCAAACCCCGGGTGGGTGCGGGGACGCGGCGCGATCCCCCTTCCCCCGCGATCACCCCCCCAAATTCCCCCCCCCG
>VZSF01003342.1:791623-864425 GCA_013398295.1 Chionis minor | reverse complement strand
CCGGCCCCCGCCAGTAACATCCCCGCGGCGGGCGGCTGCTGCCGACCTTGGCGTCGCCGCGGCAGGCGGGTGACAGCGTCCCTGGGGGCGGCCGCGACCTGCCGTGCCGCCCGCCCGGGATCCCCCGGCGGCCCCTGTGGCGGCGGCCGGCAGCGCGCCCTCAGGTGTGTGCCCGGTCTGCGGCACCGAGGCCGGTCGGGCCTGCCCGCACCCGCGGGGTCCGGCTATAGCACCGATTCCGCCAGCGGGCCGGTGTCTGCGCCTAACTGCTGCTTACGGGGTACGACCGTGGCCTTGCGTTGCTGGTGGGCTGTGTAGAATGAGGTCCTCTGCGCCCAAACCGCCGTGATGGTGTGTAGCATAGAGGTGTGTGGTAGGGGAGCAGAGGGTCTGGAGAACTGGAAAGCGAGGATGCTCCGTAGAGGAATATTGGCTTGGTGCGATAGAGGAAGTGGCACAGGCTTGATACTGGAGACCTGATGGTTTATGCGAGGTCAGTTAGAGAAATGCAGGCCTGGAGCTAGATAAAAAATGGTTTGGGGGTTAACAAACTAACATGCATGGTAATTTCAGGTGGAGAATTGGAGCTGCAGAGCAGTGAAGAGAGAGAAGGGTAGAAAAGCATGTCAGCAAAGATAAAAATGACCCCAAGTGGATCCTACAGGAGGAATAAGAAATCAGAAAACATGAAGAGCGTACTTCTCCTGGCCAGGGACTCCCAAGCGCTCACCAGTCCCTGTAGTCACTGCCTCACACTCCGAACTGGAATGAAACTGCCATCAGGTGTTCCAGAGGAGTGGTGGGAGAGTGGGTGTAACAGCAGGAGAGGGGTACTACAACAACAACTTTAACTGCCTTATTATCAGTGTTTTTCTGTAACTAATAATTACTACAGTCAAGATTTCAGTTATACTAACAATGGTGTATCTTCCCCCTTTTCCAGTCTCTTTCTCTAAAAAGCCAAGTGAATAATACTTGAAAATGCTTCAGAAAGGTATTTCGCTGCTGGGGTATTGCCAATGTTGTTGGTCTTTATCCACTGCTTTGGCATTTGCTTGTCAAGAGAAGCCTCTTACTCAGTTTTGTACTTTAGCCACTGATTCAAAACGGTGTGGAAGTTTATTAATTCCTAATGGTTCACCATCGTATTTCATGCCTTTTTAGAAATGTTTCTAAAATGAAATAACCTCTTGAGTTAATCTGATCATAAGCAAATGTTTGTTAGGTCTTAATGAAGGAATTTATTGTTAATACTAATATCGGGTGCTATTTATGGGCAGAATTCCTTGTTTAGTTGTATCAGATGTGCGTACCTTCATCTGTGCTGAGTTCAGAACTACTATGGCTGTTACACAACCTGAAAGTCATGCCCTTTCCTTTCACAGTAACCTTTTAATGCAAATTTTATTCTGGTGAGACTAATCTGCTACAGTGGTAGATTTCTTTTCCTCCCACTCTTCAACTGTTTACCTTTTTTTTTTTTTTTCAGTGGCAATGATATCTTGGAGTTTACTCTGTCCAGTGTGAACGCTGAATACACCCACTTTTGTTTGGAAGGAAAAAACAAGAAATGTTTTAAATGTTTATGGGCTTAGCCACTCTGCAATAGCTCAGCCAGAGGTGTCTGTCTTCTAGTAAATTGGTTCTATTAGTTCAGGAGCCACCTCAACCCTTCAGAAAGTACAGTGTTTATAACAGTATTTTATGCTTATCAAAAAGTATGATATTTTTTACTCTTTGTTAAGTCAGGAGGTGTTTTTTTTAACATTTGATGTCAGCCATATCTTTATCTTGGGGAAAAAAAAAACCAAACCCAGAACAACAAACATACTGTATTTACTGTTCAGTTTTACAAACGTTGCAGAACTGACACATCACACAGTTACAACTTTATAACTCCCACAAAGAAAAGGAAATATGAAAAATAATCCTTGTAAGTGAAGCTCTTTTATAGTAACTAGAATGTAAAGTTCATTGTTTTAAATACTTTACCTAAAAATAAAAACAGAAATTGAGATATCCTGCCTGAACAGTATTTTCGTGTTAAAAGAGTAGTCTTTAAGGTTCAACAGCAGCTTTTTGCAAGCATATATGCAGCTTAGCGAGGTAAGGTAACTAAATAGTTCCTTGCCAGGATAAGCCTGCAGTTTAGCTACAAAAAAATGCCTGCAAAATAGCTACAAAGTATCTTAACACAATTTTTCAAAAGTGTTGAAGATCTCTAAATAGCATTTGTTCCAACTAGAAAGACAATACATCACATAACAGCTTGTTTATCAGACAAAACTTCTCAGAGGGAGGCTTCCTGTTACAAGCATAGAAGCATGAAATAATTAAAAGTGGGAGAGGTGAGAAAGAAAAAGCAGCACGCCTGAGATATTGGCCTGTTCTATAAAGTGCTTTACAGTACATGTAATGTTTGCTAAGATTTAGCAGAGCTCGTAGTACCTTGATAAACTGGATTATTTTTTTTGTATCCCAGTAAAACTACATAGAGTAGTTTAGCCCACAAAACTGTGATTTAGCCTTCAGTCCCGTAAGGCAGAAGAGTTTGAGAGTTCTTTCTGAAAAACGGTGTAGGATTTTTTTGAAAAGTACTAACAGGATGTGCAGGAGCTCAACTACTCTTGTTCATGGCAGAAACAGTATAAGAAATATGATCCCCATACAGCTCTGTCAGCAGAGTCCATTCTGGATCCACAAGCTTCTCTAGGGGTGGCAGAAGTACTGGGAAATCATACCTATTAAATCATTGTTTTAGCTGTTAAGAATGCCAACAAGGTGCAAACTGTGGTCCAAGTACTGGTATTTGGGACCTTGGCAGACAATAGGCCTTGTGATGAAGTTCAACTTGGTATAAAGAAACACACTTGCTGTCTATCCTTTGGTCTTTAACCTCAGGTTTTAGGGGAGGTTCTCCTTTATACTAACAATATGTATGCTTTGAAAAATTACTTCTCCTCCTTCCAGAAAGTATTTGTGGTCCCAGGTGGCTCCCCAATTAGAGAAAGTGGTTTGGGCTCCCAGTTGTTTCCGCCAGCTCTTTTCAGGACTTCATGCAGGCACTTTACTTTTTCATCTCTGCTATCTTTTTATACATAAGAAATGTATTGGTTTTGGAGAGAATCACCTCACAGGGAGTTGATATTTTGCTAATGTAGGTAGCAGTAAGTGAAGTCTTGGTAGTATTATGTTGTAATATTAACCGTGCATCCAGCTGGAGACTGATTATACTAAACATCAAATCTTCAGATTTTCCATGCTTCATCTCGTCTTTTCTCCACTGATTAATCTTTCTTCTTTGTCTCTTAATGTCCTGCCCGTCCCCCCCCTTTTTTTTTTCAGATGAAAACTCTACCTATAGACATGCATAAATTGCATCATTACCTGCTACTGTTTTCTGATGCGAGTCATATTTTTGATTACTAGAAAATGACCATAAGGGCACTAAATAGGTGGATCTATCCCAGACCAACTTTCATAGAGGAGTAACTGCAGTATGGGTTTGATGACCAAAAGGAGTACTAGAAAACATAAAACCATTTCCAGGATGGTTGACAAAACCTCTGAATTATAAAATACTGTGGATATTCCCCGACGTGGTGGGTTGACCTTGCCTGGCTGCCAGATGTCGACCCAGTTGCTCTCCCCACCCCTCAAACCACAACACCCCCTCAAACAGGACAGGGAGCGAAAATAAGATGGACAAGCTTGAGGGTTGAGGTAAAGCAATTTAATAAGAAAAGCAAAGCCCGTGCATATAAGTAAAGCAAAAGAGGGAATTGATACTTCTTGTCAGCAGGCAATGTCCAGCCACTTCCTGGGAAGCAAGACCTCAGTGACTGCTTTGGAAGACAAAGTTTGTAACCACGAATGACCCTCTTGCACCTCCTTTTCTCCAGCTTTTATTTCTGAGCATGATGTTACATGGCATGGAATATCTCTTTGGTCAGTTGGGGTCAGCTGTCCCAGCTGGGTATTGGCAGTTGGTATTAGAAGGCAAGCTATGTATTAATTGAGCTCTTCTGCGAGGCATAGTGTACCAGCAGATCTTTTACATCAGACTGTAAAATAACCTTTGAGCAATAAACTTTATTTCACTCCTCCCTTTTGGTAGGGTTTGAATATTTATTCAACTGATGCGTAGCTGCAGCACTGCCTTTACATATCTGTGGGAGGAATATTTGAGTATTTATTTTTAAATGCATTACAATTTGCCAGTGTTATTCAGCCTCATTTGGTAACCCATTTGTTAATATTAGGTAGATGTATGTTGTGAGATGCAAATCAGAGTTATGTGCTATATAGACAATTAAGGAAACAATGTTCCTTCGTCAAAGAGTTTGCTCACATGACCTCTTCTGGAAGTGCATAGTGATCTGATTTCACACTGCACAAAGAAGTGTTTCCTTTTGTTATTTTATCTACCATTTATTACATCAGCTGGAGAGAGCTCATCTCCCCATCAACAAAGCAAGGCAACTTCCTTTGTGTGCTGGGGGAGTCCTTCCAGCTGTTTGTTTATCTGAAGTGGTCAGTTGCAAGCACAGCCTCCATTTATGCAGTGTCCTTCATAGCAATGTCGCTATCGGCATAGTGAATATACTTCGAAGTATTTAAAGACTTCTTTGCAACTGCCTTGAATACTGATTTAAGATAGGCCTTTTTATATTGAGGAAGGGAGGGGTGGTAGAGCATTTTTTCAGGTCCAAGCAATTCTGCTTTGTATGAGTGACCAGGACATAGAATGAACTTTTTTTTTCCCCTCCATTGGTCCAGCCAATTTAGGTATTTTTGGTTTAAATATTTTAGAAATTTTATTGTCCCCCACCCCATATTTAATTTTGTTGTGGATCATCTGTTTTGACAAATATTTGCACAATTGCCTAAGAAATTAATTATAAAATAATTAATCCAGCTCTCAACTGGGTTAACCAGGAGAGAAGAGCCTTCACATCACAGTCAGTTGCTGAATCCAGCTGGCAAAAATCAATGTGGTTCTGTTTAATTATGATTAATGTTTTCATTTATTTTATAATTTTGCATGCAATTTTCTTTTTAAGGCTCTTGCAGGATGATTTGGCAATTGCTATTCATAAACCAGAGAGCTTGGTTCTGTGTCATCTGATAAAGATGTCATCTGATTTGCTTACCCGCAAGGGGATGGGACCAGTAGAGGGATGTGACTTGACATTAAATTCCATGTTCTCAAAGGAATGCATCTACCAGAAATGCATCTACCAGAATTCAGGATTCACGTTCTCTGGTACTAGCACTGCAAAGGCTGGAATTGTCATCACCGGTACTATTTTATGATTGACGTAGCAGCCTGGTTCTGTCACCCTTATTTACATTGAAGAACATCTTAAGAAAAGTTACTCACACATTTCTGTTTCTGTAGTGGCATCCGTGTAGATAAGGATGTCTGTCTGGGAAGGGGCTGAGAACATTGCTGCCAAAATTTAGTCAAAGACAAGACAGAAGATCTGCATTTGGAATATAGGGCTATGTGCTTTTGCTTTTCATCTGGAAGAAAAAGCTGACTGTAGTCTCAGCTCCAAAGAGCTTATAATGCAAGTAGAGGAACAACAAAAGAAGAAATGGAGTGTATGGATGGAAAGACTGAAGGGGGAAGAAATGAAGCCACCACATTATGAAGCAATTTCGTGGTACTGAGCTTGGTTGTTCTATATATACATAGCTGGTGTTCCAGTAATTTGCTGATTGCTTGTGGTTCTACTTATGTATACATGAGTGTCTATCTATTTATATACATACAGACATAATATTCATGTATTACATTAAAAGAACATTAAGTTTGAAAGTGAGAGTGCCTGAACTCAAAAGCTGTCTGATATAGTCTTTAATTTTGCGATTGCATGGCGTTTTTCTGAGGGTTCTTAACCATATTCAGAGCATAGAAGGGATGAATCCTGCTACTTGCACAATTATTTAGTGTTCTGATTTATTGTATTATTAAAAAAATTACCTCAGGCCTTATTGATTGCAATCTCCTATGTATCTTCTAGCTGCTGCAGCAATTCAGAAAGAAATTCTAATAAAAACATTCTCATTACTATATATCGCCAGGACATCTTCTGTACCATAAAAAAAATAATGTGAGATGTTGAAATGGAAAACTATATTGCAAATATAGTCAAAATAGAACCATATCAAAATTGAGGCACTAGATTGATGTAAGCTTATTCATCTGAAAGGTATTTTTTAGCAAGGGCAAAATTCTATGCTCTTACCAGGTGCTTTTCCTGGAAATAGAGGAAGTCTGTTTGGTAAAGCTTTAAAAAGAAATCAGTCTGTCTGTCATTTCCTATGTGTGTGAAAGCATCAACCCAAATAGATAACAAAATTATACACGATTGAAAACAGCATTTTTTAAATGATAAGTATGAAAACTATTACTATGTATATGGTATTTTACCTACAGTTAAGACACATACATGACTGTGTGGGATAGAATAAAACATAGATTTTGGCATCACAGCTTAGCAGGATAATACTACTTGGGTAGGAGTGTTTCATTTACAGAAGTCACCCCTGACAGGTATTGGTGGATTCTTTCTGCTCCACCAAAGCATTTAATGAGTATTAAAGAAGAATGATTCTAGAAAATTTTTGAATGTTCTAGACTTTTTCATCATTCTACTACTTGAATCGTGGGAGGAATTACTCCTAATATTATAAAACTTAAAAGTTTAGCAATCCACAAAGCATGATATTTTGGTGTCGGGCAGTTTTCTTCCCAGTTTTCTGAGCTTTCAAGTGGACCCCGATTTTGAATTTCCAGCATTTGACCTTATTTCATGACCCTGCGAGTTGTGAATAATTTTTAAAAATGATGGTCACATAATAATGTATCAATAATAATGTAGGTATTAGTAAATAGAATTAATACACGTACATACAAGTGGAACAAACTCAGTAAAGGTACAGGAGGTGCAGGGTTTTATCTGTTAGCCACCTCATTTGTGTACATACATGTAGCCAAGTCTTCACTTGAGGAAAAAAAAAAGCATTCCTAGCAAGTTCTCAATTAATTTTAATTTGAAACTACTAAAGAGGATAATACTAATTCCACTCTGACACTGAGTAAGGGTTTCTTCCATTCACATGCAGGTTGTTTATCAGTTCAGAAGGTCTTTTGTAGACAGGACACTGTATAAGCACAATGCTCTTAGTGTCAACAAAGAAGTTCCCCATGGTTAATTCTATTTTCTGCCTTTCTGTTTTGAGTTTCTAGAGGGAGCAAGTTCCAGACTGATACCTGTTAGTGTCTTAACAGGGTCAATGTGAGCACCTGAACTTCAGCTGCAAACAAATGCATACAAGGATCCATGTTCCTGAATGTCCCTTTGTCAAGATACAGTAATAGTTTGATGACATTGAACATCCACAGTGAAACAGCAATTCCTTAGTATGATGCAAGAAGTTTACTGGACAGACATAAAGTTATCACAGGAAATTTTCTAAGAAGACAAAAACTAACAGGTTAGTCCTTACAGTGGTTACTGTAGCAATTAAAAAATCTGTTTTGATCCGGGATGCCATAGGAACTTAAGGAATTTGCTTTGATTCATAAATTATTTATCTTAGGTAACTGGGAGGTAATGTTGATTAAGTCCTTCGCTTTGGATAAACTTGGTGCAGAATTTAAGAGTGATTGTATAAGGAAATGTATGCTTCTCCTCAGTTCTGGGGCTGGCAAAGGGCTGGCAAATACAGATAGCCAGAGCACAGAAACATAATGCTCTTTATTGCTGTGTCATCTCTGTCTCTCAGAGGTGATGATGAAATTCATAGCTGGTTAAATAAAATGTTTTGTTTTCTGGAGTGCTGCAGTAGTGTTGAAATGTAATCACAGGACATAAATGTCTGGAGACCTAATCCCAGCCTCACTGAATTTGTTGGAAGCTATTCGTAAGAATTTTATAAAGCTGTTTTCTGTAAGAAAAACAGGCTTTCACAAATAAGGTAAATTATCCTTATAAATTTTTTTTTCCTCATTTTTCAGTCTTGCTCTCTATAGTGCATATATACTTTCTTCAACAAAAAAACCCTTAAGATCCTGGAGCACTCTGCAGTATATTAGTTTATAACATTAGTATTTTCAAATATAGTTTGGCATATATAATTAGCCAAATGTTCATATCATGGTGCCTTCAGGAACATATAAAGGTATTCTTGGTTGTCCTCATAATACTTTGTTTTGAAGAAAATGATTTAGGCTTCACATTCTGGCCCAAGAGGCTGAGTCCATGCTGTTTCTGTTTTATGGCATGCTGTCGGCATGGATAGCTGCCAGAGCCTCTTAAAGCTACTTTTCATTACCTTCTCTCCAGGCATATTAAAAATACTGCCCACTTTGGCAAAATACGTTCCTCAGTCAAAGTCACCAAGACTCAATCTGTAGCATTCGATACAAGAGTACCATCCAAGCAAATTACACCAGCAACTTACAGGAGACAATAAAGAAATTCTAAACAGCATATGACACTGCATACGTGCTATTTCCACTCTAATATTGCTTTATGAAAAGCTGTACAAAACCTCTTAAGATTGGAACTGCAAAATTACTTTTTGTGTCCAGTTGTACATGTTGAATTCATAGTTTTCTATTTCTTCCCTTTTATCTAATATCCTGCAGAGCTCTTAAATGTGATCACAGAGAGAAACTGGAATCATATTCTAAGTGGCAAGAGACTATTTCTTATCAATTAGTTATTCTTATTGTTACAATATGTGCACCGGTATTACAATTAAGATGACATAATCTAATTGACCAAACAGGATATTGAAGTACTTTCTTTACTGTTCCATCCCCTCATGGTACAGCTATGCCTCCATTCACCCATAATTTTTTAACTATTTCACCTTTTGTCCTGAAAAGTCACCTTCCATTTTTTGTTGAGAGATGATTTTCATGATCATGAAATGAAGCATTTGGTGAATTTTCTTCTAGAGCATAGGTGACCAGAAAAACAGCTTTCTTTTTGGTTTAGAATATGCAGTTACTTGGGGGAAGGAATGGCTCTTTAATAGGTACCTGTTGTGATAGAACATTGTTCCTTGTCAGCATCTGTCACACGTATCGTTACCTCAGTCTGAAAGTAATTTTAAATGGATACTGATAGTGATGGTTACAGTGTCAGGAGCCAAAAGGTAAAGTGGGTTTGAAATTAGCTGTCATAACGTAGATGTCCCTTTGAGGTTTTTCTAGCAGCTTTTTTTTTTATTTAACCAGATTATGAGATTTTGAAAATTACCTGCTGCAAATGTGTAGTAGATTTTTCATGTCTGTTTTTAATGAAATTGTAATGTACTCAGTTAATGAAAAACACATTCATAGTACATGTGAAGACTTTATTCTGTCTTGTTCTCTCCCACACTCTGCCCTAAGAGAGGGGAGGTGAGGAAGGTATAGGAAATAGGTCCATGGAGAGGTAAGACTTTGAATTTTTCACCTCTTTTCCTGAAGCAGTACACAACTGCCTTATTTTTTGTTTAAGGAGTGTACTGAAAATTCAGCTCTTTCATGGTTAAATTTTCATTTAATGTTTTAAAAATCCCAAAAGTGAGGTCAGTCTGATTAAGTTCCTCAGCCCATTTTAACACAGTTCCTCTCTCTAAAACATTGCAAAATGCTTTTCATGTCAAAATCATCAAATGTAACCCACATACAAGGTGAAATGCTGCTTGTGAAAGTCAGAAAAGTTCACCCAAAGGATTTAACTTAGTTGCCTCTTAATGGATGAAAGTGTGGTAAGAGACAAAGGTTTTAATCTGTCTCTTTTTGACTTCATGTTTTCCTGTTTTTGTGAGTGTACCCAGGGTAGTTAATGTTTTTGCAATTATACCTAACAGTTGGAGGTGTACTTGACTGAAGTGACCCAAATCTTGTATAAGTAATTCTGATAATTATCCTGCACTTTGAAAATAAGGCCTGGACTATAATTATTTATGGGAGAGGTATTGCAAGAAATGGACAGTGTTAGAATAAGGCAGATCCTTAGCATGGCTTTAATGTCCATGCTGAGCACTATGTCTTTTAAGATACTAATGTAGGTATGACTATTAATGTGTATGAAGGAGATAAATGCTTAAGAGAAGACAGACAAGGTAAGTACACTTTTTGCAGTAATCAAGCATTTGCTTTCAGCAAGTCCTTCACCTCGGAGGATTCCACTTCAGCAGTGTAGTAGAAAAGTTATTTAGGTCCCTCTATGGTTTTGAGGATGCCCCTGACTCTATAAAGACTCCAAAGGGATCAGTTGATATGCTGCATCTATAAAAACAATTTAAGTAGCTCTAAGTAAGTCTTCGTGCCAATTATGTTAATGAAGCTGCAAAGGGACTGCAAATTTAGAAGTCCTCTAAAGTCCAGTGCTGGCCTAGCAATTCAGAAGCACCTTAACAAGATATTAAATCAGGCTCTTTAATCTCTCTAATTGGTGCTTTTGAGTGCAGAAAAATACATGAACCCTGCTGTGTTCTAAAAGCAGTAGAACATCTTCACTAGCCTATAATACCCGTTGAAAACAGAATTCTCGTACTGCAAGTCTGCTGTACTAAACAACCACGTGGAGAAGTTTCATTTCACTGTTACTTTCAGTGCAGTTTTGCTGTTCAAGAGTGCTTGATTGCAGTGGTGCTGGAAATGGAGCAGCTCTGCCCTCCCTGACTGTAAGGTCCCGTTGGCAGGCATTGCTAAATACCCTGTCCATGAGCCAAGGGGTGGAACCTAGGAGCAGCCAGAGGTAGTTACCCTGCTGAGAGAATGGGGGTACCATATATTCCTCTTGGCAGCCATCAAGCCTTTCCTCACATAGTGGGGTTTTTACAAACTGATGACTGGTTATTGAAACTTGCGTACTGAAACTTAGAAAACTTAGAGGTTAACTTAAAGATATTTACACTTAGAATAACAACTTTCTCTCACAGAAGTACAGCTCTAAAGCGTATTAGTTCTTTTAAAACCATAAAGACCAGCTCCTTGGCTGCAGTAAATGCATGAGGCTTTCTGGCAGCTAAGGAGTTACTATTAATTTAGCATCTCATGTAAAGAAAATCTGTACGGTTGCTTCTTTTTAGCTATAGCTTGTATCCCAATCTCACTTTCAGCTGCTATATGCATTCTCTCCAGGGTGTGACTTCTGTAGTGGTAGTGTATGTATACCTCAGGGTGACTCAGGCGCCTGCCATCTCCCATCGCTTTTGCCCTCTATGGAAAAGGGAGTGAGACAAACACGCATCTCAGTGAGTTCCAGCTTTATCTTGTCTCCGATTACTCCTGCTCTAAGCTTTTGTCTGAAGTTCTGAAGAACTCTCTACTTCAATTTTTTTTTTTCAGATAATTAACATGTTTTTGCAATTTTTTATTATCCATGGCTATTAGTTTTCTAGAACGAGTTTACAGGGTGTCATCCTTATGATTTGTATAACAACTCCAAGACAGTATGATGGGACACCTGGCTTGTGTTTCAAGGAAGTAATTATGCAGTAGCATTTAATTTTTCCTTAACATTCATCCTCACTACTGGAGGAAGAAAAAAACCCACTCACTAGAGAAGAGAGGGCAAAGCTAATGAATCCACTAGAGGAAGGCTCCTCACTTCTGTGTCTGTTCCGTGCCAAGCAGAATCCTGATCATGGAAAATCCCAAGATTTGCCCTGTATGGTATGTCATTTTTGTATGTTGGCTTTACATATTATTCCCTGTGGGAATAAAAATTTCCCCATAGTCCTGCTTCTTTCTACTATTTCATCAAAGCCTTCATTTCAGTCATCTCTAGCTGGACAAAGGGAACAAGTGTTTTCTGTGACCCATTTTTGATGGTGTTTTTATTTTGTTTAGGTGAAGCAAACCAGTCTTTATTTTGTAAGGATATTTTCAGATGCATTAATTTATTGGTGTAAATGAGTCTTTTATTACCATAACTGATATCTGTCACTTCACTAAATTGTAGGATACAAGTTTAAATTCATCAGAATATGCAGGAGAATGAAAATTGCCACAGGACTATACTTCAGGTACAAATGTTGCCACCATATTAGCTTTTCATTTGAATTATTAACTTGCACATGATCATACTTATGTAAGTGCACATAAACAAACAGCCACCATCTCACCCTGAAGATCATTCTTCATTCCTAACTAATACAGTCACAGCTGATATTATACCTGATAAGCAATTTTGGGGAATGGGGGAGATTTAAAAGTTTAGTTCATGTAGAGTTCTAAATATTTTAGACAAATTTCATTGATTTTCTTTAGGCTTGTGTTTTCTGAGACTCTTTGTTGTTGTTGTCTAGGCAGGAATTTTATTGATGTTATTTTTAGTTGTGTTATCTACTGAAAAAAGCAAACAAAGTTATTTAGATCTATTTACTAATCTTAAAAATGGGGCAGGGAGAGGAATAAGAAAGATCTTGCCAAAATAATTTGAGAATGTTCACAATGGCCTATAGGCTGATGCTTTTTAACAAAGTTGTCAACTACAGTGGTATCCGGGTGCCTTGTGTGAAGACTAATTATTCTTCTGGGAACATTCATTTTAAGGGATCTTTTCTATATTTCTGCATTTAATGAGAATACTTCAGAGGAGTGAAGCATGACGCATAAAGAGGAGGCTTCACTCTCTTGAAGTATTCTTGTGGAAGGAATACTATGTATAGCTTTTCTCATGTGTGTATACGTCATAGTTGTTTCTGTGTAGGTATAGAAGAAGCAGCATATGTGGCTATCCCACTTACCCACAATCCCATTCCTTTGGGCAATGACTTGTAGTGCAGCAGATATGTTGTTCTAGAACACTGCACAATAATTTCTTAGATGTTTTAACATCATTCTGTCTTTCCTGTAAATTATTCCGAACACCTGTCTCTGTCAGATACTTCAGAAGTTATTTTGAAAACTGTATTTTGATTATCCTTCCCTGTTACTCTAAAAAAACCTTTAAAGAAATTATCACATTAAGAATTTCATAAACTGTTTAAGGAAAATCATATGTATAAATTCATGTTAAAAAATTCACAAAATACTTTTTGTAAAGCGCTTTTTTATTATGCATTGTCAACAGTTAAGTGATAAGTTGCTGTTTCACACAAGCTGGAATAGTGTTAAGACAGCAAATGTTAATCTATAAGCAAGTTAAGGAAAAAAAAGTGCTAAATTTGTGTAAGTTTGTACACGTTTAAATATGAAACTGCTTCTTCAGTTAAAATGACTTTGAATTAGTTACTGAAACAACCACTAGTCTAGTTGTTCCCAAGCCTTGTTTCAGTTCTGCCTAGGATGTTTGGTTTTATCCTGTGTTAAAATTTACACACTTTTTTCTGTCATGCAATACAACACCATAGTAGCAGCCCTAGGAATATAGCAAAACAGTACTATTCACCAGGCAGTTGTAGTTACTATGCAATAATGAGTCCATTTCAAACTAAGTACTGCATGATATTGCTAAAAAACCCCAAACCCAGCAAAAAACCCCAACCAAACCCCAAATATTCTAGTATGAGCTAACACGACAAATGTATATAATACGTCATATAGCGAAAATAATAACAATACATAAGAAAAAAGCTATGGAAATATTTTTTCTTCTGCGCACACCAGGTGCTTCACATCTTGATTTGTTACAAGTGATAAACAGTAAAATTGAATTACTATGTTTCTGCAGGACAGCCATATAGTTAAAATATTTCTTGCAATGCTCAGGAACATAGAGAGACAAGTTATTTTAATAACGGACTGAAAAAAAATCTATTTTATGCATCTTCGTTGCCTTAAATAAAAACTAAGTAAATAAAGTCTGAGTAATTGACAGTACATAATACAAATTTTCATATGTAATCTCTGGATATTAAATTCTTCGAGAATGGCTATAAAATAACTGGACTGAAGAAATACTTATTTACAACATACTTTATAATGAGTGACAGCCATAGCTGATCACTTAGCTGTTTTATTCATTTTCGTCATAGAATCTATTTCTTTTAATTTGTTCTTCTACAGTGACCTGTTTGAACTTGACTTTCTTGCCTTGGAATGATGAAACAGCTATATATCTTGAGCTCAGTAAATCTAAGCTTGTGTTTATGTTGTCCTTTGACACTTTGATTATTTCACTTTCTTGACAGGCATTAATACCGTTCAGTTCTGTATCGTAATTCGCATGTTCTTTTGACTATGGGCTGCAGGACTTTTTAGTTATGTCTACAGTGTCTATTAGACCACAGTCTAAAACCAGGTTGTCTTTTTAAAGAAAAGATATTTTCAGAGTGTCAGATATAATAGTATTTAAATTTTTGTTATATTTTGATTCTTTTCCAATGTATTCCAACTCAGTATCAACAGGGCATGTTGTATTAGTTGCCTCCTTCAAAACTAATGTGCTATTTGTACAAGACTTTTGACAAGTGGCATCTTTATTAAATTGAGTGAGACTATTAGAGGTAACAGCATCTTCATCTTTTGAGTTCTCTTCATCCCATGAAACAGTTACAGTATCGCTAGAATAGCTCTCATGAAATTCATAAATCTCAAATATTTTTTAATTTCCAGACCTATTTTCTAGCTTTGCAAAGGCATGCTGTGAGACAGTGCAAATTGCATGGCTTAATGCTGTCATTGGCTTAGACAGAGCTGAGAGAGTTGTTTCCTGCCTACAAAAGTCCGGATGTGAAAAAGTGGCATAATTGTTATTGTTATTGGTATTCATGCTGAATTCTTTGTTATTGGTTTGTACTGTTACATCATCAATGTTAGTGACCTGTACACCTTGTGAATTATCAGTTTCATTAATTTTTTTCTCTCGCTCCTTCCCAGCACTTTGCACAATCACGTTATCACCTTCATTAACATCCTTTCCGCTTTCCTCCCTATCCTGTGATACTCCTGTTTTATTCAGCTTATCTTGCACGTTCCCAGTTTCCTCATCTTTTCTCTTATTGTCTGCTTCATTTTTCTTTGTTTTACAGATATTTGTAGCTTCTTTTTCAGACAGAGAGCTACGGGATGAGTGTTGATTTTGTTGTGCATTTGCAGTGTCAGTTTTATTTTGATCTCTCACAGCATTTCTTTCCTGAGGATCCTTTTTATTGCCGAGCAGTTTATTTGTATGTAAACTAGAACCTTCTTGAGCAAAACCTTCTGGGGGCCACTTTGGCTTATTTACTTTAGCCACTTCTTCAATAGCAAATGTTGTCTTAGGTGTTGCATCATCTGTTGAAGGCGGCCATGTCATCTTTAATTTACCTCTTTCTGTGGATTTTTTCAAATTATTATCCAAAATATCAGGATGAATACCTTCAGTACCTGAGAATAAGTCTTGATCAATTTCTGTAATTGGTTTAGGATCAACAGGTATGCTATTAATGGGATTTGTCTCTTCAGCCTGAATAATGCCAACTGAGCTACGTTGATCTTTAGAGTTCCATAATTCTTTATGCTGCTTGTGTCCAAAACCTTCGTCATAATTTCCTTTTGATTTGAAAAGTTGCTTAAAATGGGGTTTACAATATATTTTTCCATGGAGAGCTGCGTAATTTCCCAAGCTGCCAAATGGAAGAAAATTTGTTTTATACTTTTACATATCGTAAATCTGCCATGCATTTTATACTTTTTCTTGGTATTTCAAGTACCCCTATGTGACAGTATATATAAAGAAAGGAAAGGAAAATGAGAGCAAATTCAATGTATTGGCAAATTCTGACCACACACACACAAATATATCTAAAACCTTTAATGGCAAATTCCCATATAATTTCAAAGTGAAAATGAAGGTGAAGAGTCATGCTTTGTGATTTAAGAAAGAACATAAACTTATGCTGTACACAGTGTAAGCTTCAAACAGGAATATTCCACAGCACTTTGGGGTTGTTGGGACCTTTTTCTTCATCACATTAAAGACTGAATCCTCTTTTTTTCTATAAAATAGGTGGGTAAAATATAGTACCAATTTTCCTTAGCCTTTGTGCGAATTATAGAAATTGGTGTTGGATTATATGTGGATTCTGCTTCTAAATGAAGTGAAGGAAATGTGTGTAACTAACTTCAAAGGTGTTAAAATCAGAACTGTTTGCCTTTGCAGTCTGATGGAGCAATAAATACTGCATTTCATATAATGGTCACAAGAATGGTTTGCTAATGCACAGAACCACCATCACTCATTTTATGGATTAGGAAAAGTGAGAGAAAATTTGGTCTGTGTTCAGATGTCTTAAATTCCATGTCAGTTTCTGTGCCTACTGCTTCCTGTTCATGAGCTCTCCTGAAGGTCTGGAACAGTCAGTAGGAAGTAACATGCAGAAGCATTGGGAAGGTACTGGGAATGAAGCAGTTCTTTAGAAAATTTAAAGCACTTGTTCCATGTCACAGTGAACTTGCCAGTAGTAGAGCAAAAGAGGAGAACCCAGGTTACTTGCCTGTCAACCAACCCAACATCCTATGGGCTGAATAGCCTAGTTGAAAGTAATTTCACCGGCCATATTTATTTTCAAATGCAGATTTCTGTAAGTGAACATGCAGTTGCCTCTTACCTTAACTGACTGCTACAGTGGTGACATCGGAAACATGACTTATGAAAATTCTGCTTGTCAGCAACTAGGCATTCCATTGGGTAAACTCTCTGTTGACAGAGTCTGCACATTTCATTTTCCTGAATCTGCAGTTTCTAGAACCACATATTAAAAAGTTATGAGTTAGTTTATGCCACATATTATGATTTATTTTTTAATTGTATCAGTCTATATGTTATGTTAAAGCTGTAGTTTTCTTTATTAACTGGTTTTTCAGCTGTCAATTTTAGGGCTTAATTTTTTTTCAGCTAACAGTAATACTTCAAAGGTGAAAAACAACACATCTTTCCCTTTTCAGAAATCCATATATTTGATAGGACTATTCACTTCACTGCACCAGCTACAATATTTCCCATTTATTCGTAATAACTATTTATTTTGTGAAATGAGATGGGATAATAAACAGTTTACTAGTATAAATGGAGTTAAGTATAGCATATGTATAATCTTTGAATCTACAACATGATTCAGAGATCAATAAACAAGGGGCAGATGTTTGAAATTCTGACGAGGAAGTTTTACTTAATCATGCCAAAAGCACATCAAGGTGCTCCACTTCTCTGGTAACCTGCAGACTGTACACTCGTAGGGTCCAGATACACATATGGACATAATTATTTGTGATTTTTAGAATTTTCGTGTTCAGATCTGGTACTTCAGTTAATTTTTAAGACTGAGTTGGCTACAATTATATTAGCCAACTATATCAAATCCTTTCTTTTTTGAAGTATAATTAATTAATAAAGGAAACTAGTTCTCTGTAAAGTACAAAGCACGAATAGAAGGTTTATTTCATACCAGTAAGGGGCAGAAGGAAACAGTGGCTAATGTCTTGGGCTTGGAAAAATGCATGCTGCTCTTCTGTCTTGATTTGTGAATTGCTAAGAAAACCATACTAGCAGGCAAATAAAAATAGGGTGGAACAAATAATTTCTTGGATAAATATATCCCCATTGACAATAGTAATTCCCCTTGACATCTGCAGAAAATTTGGCTCTTTTCAGCATTCTGTCTGCTTTTGGTTTGCCTGCTGGTATTAATTTTATAGCAACTCACAGATATAGTGATGTAGATTTTCTAACTACAGCTTTAGTTGCCACCTATCTCTAGTGCCTATAATGAGAGCTGTGAGAACTGCTGAAAGAGAAATTAAATATCTTCAAAATAATGTAGAACTTGCAAAAAAGAACAAACCACCTGTAGAAACAAAACCAAAAAAATCCTCCAGAGAAATGTTGGTCATGAAACAGAAAGCTTCAAGTGTAGGCTCAACTTAGTCTCTACCCAGGCTGAGGAAGCGAGGCTGGGAGGGTGTGGAGTGTGGTGATCCAGCCAATATTCATCATCTTCATGAAAATTAATCACGTATTGGGTGTCGGTGGCAAGGTTTTGGTAGCTGGGGAGCTGCAGGGGCAGCCTCTGCGAGGAGAGGCCAGGGCTGCCCGTTCCAGCTGGCTCCAGCGGACTCACCCCAGAGCACAGCTGTCCCCTGCAGCCAAAACGGTGGTGCCTCTGGCAAAAATGTATTCAAGAAAGGACAAAATGCTGCACATGCAGCAAGAACTGAGGGAAAAAAATGTGAGAAGCAACCCTGTGAACACCAAGATCAGAGGAGGAGGAGGGGAGGAGGCACCTGGGAAGAGATGCCCCTGCAGCCTGTCAAGGAGACCAGGGGAGCAGGTATTTCCCTACAGCCTGTGGAGAGAGGACCACGCTGGAGCAGATATCCACACTGCAGTCTGTGGAGGGCACCACAATGGAGCAGGTGGGTATTCCCATAAGGAAGCCTGTGGAGAGCCCACGCTGAAGCAGCAGAAAAGTGTGAGGAGGAGGGAAGGAGCACCACAGGGGAACTGGTATGAACTGACTCCTCCGTTCCCCATCCCCTCTGTGCTGCTGGGGATGGGAGAGGAGGTAGAAGAGTCAGGAGTGAAGGAGTAAAGTTGAGACTGGTGAAAAGGGGGCAGAAGGACAGGTGTTTTAGTGTTTGGGTTTGTTTCTAACTGTCTAAATATATTTTAATTGGCAATAAATTAAATTAATTTTTCCCAAGGCAAGTCTGTTTTGCCTGTGAAAATAACTGGTAAGTGTTCTCCCTGTTTTTATTTTGTTCCCTGAGCTTTTTCATCCTGTTTTCTCTCCCTGTCTTGTTGAGGAGGGGGCATGAGAGAGTGGCTGGGCGAGGGTCTGGCAGGTCAACCCACCACATGTGAATGGTCCTACAAAATCAGTGGGGGAAAGCCTGGTCTACTACTAGAGATCGTCAATATTTACTAGACAGATCCAAACCAAAATCCAGAGGCTTGACTGTACAGAGAATTCAGTATTCTACTGGTACTGGGTACGGGGTGTTTCTACTCACTTTTAACATGCTTAAGTATACTAAGTCTGTCTGGGATGCAGTTAATTTTGGATTTGTGGCTGAAGTGTTGATAACACACCAAAGTTCTAGCTATTGCTGAACAGTGCTTGCACTTTTCTGCCTCCCACTCTGACCCTGCTCCCTGCCCCAAGCAAAATTGGCTGGGGATGCACAAGAAATTGAGAGGTGACACAACAAAGATGTCATGCTCAGCGATAAAAGCTGAGGGAAAGGAGGAGGAAGAGGGGACATTCAGGGCTATGGCTTTTGTCTTCCCAAGTAACTGTTGTGCATGTTGAGGCCTCGCTTTCCAGGAAGTGGCTGAATATCTGCCTGCTGATGGGAAGCAGTGAATCAATNAGAGAGTGGCTGGGCGAGGGTCTGGCAGGTCAACCCACCACATGTGAATGGTCCTACAAAATCAGTGGGGGAAAGCCTGGTCTACTACTAGAGATCGTCAATATTTACTAGACAGATCCAAACCAAAATCCAGAGGCTTGACTGTACAGAGAATTCAGTATTCTACTGGTACTGGGTACGGGGTGTTTCTACTCACTTTTAACATGCTTAAGTATACTAAGTCTGTCTGGGATGCAGTTAATTTTGGATTTGTGGCTGAAGTGTTGATAACACACCAAAGTTCTAGCTATTGCTGAACAGTGCTTGCACTTTTCTGCCTCCCACTCTGACCCTGCTCCCTGCCCCAAGCAAAATTGGCTGGGGATGCACAAGAAATTGAGAGGTGACACAACAAAGATGTCATGCTCAGCGATAAAAGCTGAGGGAAAGGAGGAGGAAGAGGGGACATTCAGGGCTATGGCTTTTGTCTTCCCAAGTAACTGTTGTGCATGTTGAGGCCTCGCTTTCCAGGAAGTGGCTGAATATCTGCCTGCTGATGGGAAGCAGTGAATCAATTCCTTATTTTGCTCTGCTTGCACCCCAGCTTTGCTTCACCTATTAAACCACCTCTACAGGTCTTCTTGCTTTTCGCTCTTGAGATTCTTTCTCCCCCCACACTGTGGAGGAGTGAGCGAGAGAACAACTGGGTGCGGATTTAGCTGCCAGCCAGGGCCAACCCACCACATTAAGTATATTGCTGGACCACTGCCAGACTGTGCCTCATTTTACACGATCACAAGCTACTCCTGTTTAATTCTGCTCCTAGCATGAACAGAGGTAGCATCCTTCTTTTCTTAGTGCACCCAGCTGGGAAACCCAAAGCAGAGCTTTCTGTTTAGGACTTACGCAGGTACAGGAGTGTTTAACTTTCTTCTTACATTTTCATTGCTGTTCAAGCATCAGCATTCTGTTCGTGTATTTCAAATGGCTAAAGCTGTGGTAACATCTGGTTTTCCTACAGGATCCCATCCATATTCAGTGCCCCAAATTGATGCACAAAAGGAGAACGCTAAGTTTCAAATGCATAACTTTGCAATCTAAGTACTATTTTACTGTAATTTTTAAGTAACATGTGCACCATGAGAAAGAAGGCATGTTTTATTTTCAGTGGTTTTTTTTCATATATAAATATTCATGTACATATTCACATAGTTCATATTTTTTAAAAAATTACTTCAATATGAAAAAAATAACAGGCTGAGCTTCTTGAGGACCACTGAGTGGCTCCGGTCCTTAGTAATGTGAAACGTGGCCTCTGATATCAGGGGAATGGGTTTGCTGCCTTAATTCAAACTAGGGCTGTATTGCCTGGTAAAATCATCCGTCAGGAAATAGCAGAAAAAAATTTGAAATTGCATGCTAGTTTGTAAACTGTTTCAGTAATTTTACTCAAACAGGAAACACACTGAAACATAGTTCACTTTATCTTTAAAGTCACATCTTGTGCTTTAATAAACTAAAAACAGATGTGCACAAAACATGACCATTATTTTATCTCTAGAGTTATTTTATCCAGGCAACATTTTACCTCATTTAAGAGGATGTTGCATTAATTTTAAGCATGGTAAGTCAGGTGCATTCTGTGCACATTGTCTAGTACATTAATATTATCAAATAAAACATTAATGCTATTTTAATATCTATTTTTATTTTAGTATCTATTTTTATTTTTATTTTGCTCTATATAATTCTTCAGGATAGCTTGTGTAGCATTAATCCTCATAATGGCGGAAGAGATAGTAGCTAGACGCTTTCACAATAGTTCCTGCATCTTCAGCTTCTCAGACTTCTGGTATTCAAGGAGATCTATTTGAATTCCTACGTTACTGTATTTTTGTACTACTTGCTTATCATTGCCATCAAGTTCAGAATCAGAAAGTGTGCTTTGCTGTGGTGTTACAGGGGCTGCTGCATCTTGTGTGGGACCTTGATCTTGTTTGATTCTTGTGACAATGTTTCAGCTGCACTTAATTCCTCTGAATCCTCTGCGTGCCAAGGCTGTGTTTCAGCTAATTGTTTTTGCCTTGTGCACAGCACCACTCATGTTTTCCTCCACTGAGACTCCACATACCACTGTAATTTCCACCAGGTCTTTGTTGGTCACAGGTAAAGGCTGCGTTTCAAATGTCCAGTGTGCTATTCTGACGTGCCTCTTTTCAGTTTCTGTTCTATGGACAACTTCATTCTCCAGTCTTTGACAAAAGTTGTTTCTGGCAAAAGACAATGGCTGAGGTTCAAAATGCCTTATCCTTCTTTTCATGCTTCCTTTAAGCTCTTTCATCTCAGACCTCTGCTGCAATAAGGTAAGGACATCCCCAAGTTTATCCAGGTTCTGGGCTTCCAGCATGTGCCTCAGAGTGTTTACAGCACTGGAAACTAATCAAATGAGTTTCATCTGATGTATGGTCCTCATGATGATAAATTTTATTTGTAGAGTCCAGTAGCTGCATTTCAAATGTCCACGTTATTGCGCAAACACCTTGTTTGTAGTTCCCGCAGAGCCCGGAGCACATGTACGTAGTGCATCAAGAGGCTGGGTCTGAAACATTCAGGCTGTGTAGTTAACATTTCCACCTGCAATGGTTTCCTGGCCTGCAATGCTTCTAGCTTTGTCTAGATCTGGAGGGTCATCCTTAACTGGAATGAAAGGCTGGTTCTCAAAGACCCATCTTAAAGAGCGGACCTCTCCTCTCTGGATTCACACCAATCTAAGCTTTTTTTTTTTTCTTGTCTTGTGAACATCTGAATGATGAAGGCAAAGCTGTCTCTGGCCTGCTGCACATCTGACATCATATTCCGTGTTTCAGATAGACCATTGTAAAATATTAGAAGTCTCATTCCGGTGATGTTTCTTCAAGTGTTTTCTTAATTGTGGATGGAAACCTTTGTATAAATGTCTTAGTTCACGTAAATTGCTTTGCTTTGGGTACAGATCTGTGGAGACAGTGGGCTTTGTTGGAGAGCTGGATGATTTGGTGGACTGGGAAGTTGCTGTCATTTCCTATGGAGCTTTCACATAAGTAGTGGAAAACTTTTCTGTGCTTCCATACTCGTGGGATCTGGAGCAAATCATTGCAGAAGTAAAAGTTCCGTCCTGTTTTTTCCTTGGTGTAGAAGTTTCCTGTAGTAGTAGCAGCAGGAGAAGATGAACTAACTGTTGAAGGTGCTGTAATTTCCTGGTGTGTATTTTCCCTCTTTAGGGAACAAGTGTGGTTGGTTTTTTTAAAAGTATAGTGACATACAAAACAATTTTTCTGTTCTTCACAATGGCTAGTTCTGCAAGGATCCAAGCACTAGGATTATAATAAGATCTGGAAAGGCACAATCCATCAGCTATTGCTCAGAATGCATAAAACCAATCTCTTGAACTAAAAGCTGTGCTGTTTGCACCATAGGATATATGTGAAAAGAAATGTGGAATTCATACAGAATGCAAAATTACGATTGAGCCGTGTTGGAATTTTTGCTGCAACAAATGCAGACTTTATGTTATAAGTATAATGTAAAGTTATGCTGTGGCTTACGCTCATTTTCATTTATTCTGAAAGTGACATTTTCTCTGCTTCTGAGAATTTGTGGTGACAGAAATTACTTACAGATTCAAAACAAGGAAAGAGGAGACTATTCAGCAGAGGAGGACAGGAATGAGAAAGTTTTTATAAAGGTCTACTTTTAATCATGTTTGTCACGGCCTGGAAGTACTCACTGAGCCTTCTAATGTACTTCACATTATGTTATGTGCACTTAATTCCTACAGTCCATATATTCCCACCGCTTTCATAGGTTACATGTTTAATCACAATTAATCAAAATAGAAATTCAGTCTACATGACAGACCAGTGTCTTAGCCTCACCACTTCTGATTTGCATAAAGAAAGATCCCTCTTATTAAAAGCACAGACCGTTACTTCTTTTGCAGGTGTTGCAGTCTCTTTGTCAGGCTGAACAGCTTTTTCCTGGGCTGTCCTTTCCATCTGCTGTTTTAAAATCTGTGTTACAGTCTTTGGGAGCTCTTCGTTCTGAGCTGCATTGACTACTGCAATGGGAAGAAGAATAAAAAAGAGCATTTTTCCTCCACCCTGCATTTTATGAAACTGACTTTATCACTGAATTATAAAACATTGTTACATTAGAAAAATTGTACTTAGCTTTTCAGAAGCCTAGAGAGTCACTTGATCATGAACAGAAATCCATAGAGAGAACAACAGAATAGTTGTTGAGGGACAAGTTATCACCTACTGTTTTGTCATACCTGAGTGGTTGTGGCACGGCTAAAGGTTGACTGGGGTTTGTGGATGAATATAATGCGTGAATTCTAAGGACTAAACTGCAGCAGCATCAGCATCTTAATACCGTGGTCGTATTCTGCAGGGTTGTTCAGCTCAGCTATAAATTGAGCCTTTCTCATCCACAATTTTGTATATACCCAGGCTTGTGTTTGCCTGTGTTTTCAGACAATTCATAAAGTCCCCAGTTCTTTCAACCAATTGAGCACATATTAAAAACCACCTCCTTATGCAAAAGCCATCTGTCTATACTGAATTCTAAACTTGTTTCTTAAGTCCCACTGAAGTCAATGAATGTCCTTTGCTGAGAACTCAGAGCAATAATGTGCATGTTTGTATGCCAAGAGCAGTACATTTGTGTGAGTAAAGACATTTGCCGTTGCTTGTTTGTGAGCCTTTATTCTCATGTCGCTTCTTACCTGTTTCATCAGTGTGCTGAGTGATTGTAGAAGCCATTTTTATCTCATGAGTAACTTGCTTGTGATGAGAAACCTGTGCATAAAACCTTCACTTTACTATGGGATTTAGTGCAATATGTAAGAATTTTCCATTCTTCTGCAACTGTATTTAAAATGTTACATCAGAGAAAAGTATGAACAGAAAATGTAATTAATTACCATGTTAAAACAATAATAAATTAAAAACACTTAATAAAACACCCTTAAAAAATTATTGTGCTCTGCCTAATGAGGGAGGCTATCAGCAGAACATCCAGATCTTGCTGTACCAAGAGGTAAGGGAGGAAGAAACAAAGCAGATACGTATCATCATCTCAGTATAACTATCCAATGACATAATTATTAATTGATAGAGTTACCTCTTGTGTTTGAGGCGCTTCCATTTGACTCTCTTTGGAGGTCATTTCATTGCACTCAGCTTCCCTGGTGCTGCTTGATACTGTGTACTGACTGCTATTTGCCTTTTCCTAAAGACAAATAAAAATAATCACATATTAATAGCTAATAGTAAATCATTTTACAGCAGAGTACCATTCTATTATGATTGATATTTGTTACCATAAAAATTAGAACAGGCTTTTTTATAACAGAGAAAATGTCAAGGCATTTCTGTTACTACAGCCAGATTTTGACCAGCAGATACAGAAAGCTTTATTAATATGTACAATGTATAATTAGACTGGAAAGGGATGAAGGTGACTAGGAAGACTGGTTCTGGCTTTACGTGCTGTGCCATCAGCTTGTCACCTATCAGCAGGCATGAGGCTAATGCAACTTTGTAAAAGGAAGTATAATAATATGTCTGTATAAGAGATGCTGACTTCCTGCATGTGCTTTATACAGCTCTTCTGATGTAACAATCATGCTGAATTGCAGTTGTGAAGAATATGACCAATAGGCTAACCAGAAGATCCTATAAAATATACAGGTTAGCATTGTATCTACAAGTCTGACTGCTGCAGTGTCAGAGCATATCATTGAGAGTTTAAAGCACTGGCTGAGATGTCCCTGTAAACTCATTTCTGAGGTTATTTATGTTTAGTTCAACTACAGATTCTGACAGTGATTTTTTTTCTTAATTAAAGCTTGTCACAGAACCTGTGTATACAGCACATTACCTGTGTCCATCAACTGCTTTGAGATTTAATGATTAGAAGAAATAAATCCCAAGGATTGATATTATTAAGTTATCAGTTCTGTGCTTCCTCTCTCTTGCATGCTAGCATGCATGCAGAGACATCTAACAAATAATTTCACTCACGTCAAATTAAATTTTCTTCTTCTTTTGTGAGAAGGAAGCTTGCCTGTTAGTTTCTACTGATAACACGCTTTCAAATGAGGGGAGCTTCTGGACTCTAGCAAGAGCTTCCCAGGTGTTTAATGTAATGTGAATGTGAATGGAGGCAGCACCATGTTTCTGAGATCGGTACTGTACATCTAGTGCAACAGAGAGCTGTAAGCTTCCTGCATCTGAAATCCTGGCACCTCCTTGAAATCCAGCTAATTGTGGGGCAAGAAAGTAGTGCTCTTCCATAGTCACCCCATGACAAAGCATATATTTATGGGATTTATTCCACTTTCAAATTAAGGAATGCTTACACTGTTTATATCTCCACTAATGTTCCTGCTGAACGGATATAGAGGAGCATCCACTGCCTGGCCCATAATTTCCACCATACAGTAGGCAGCAAGGGCTCTTAGGTGGATGAATTAAAATAATACGAACTAAAGGTAGAATAAATTTTCTGATTACTGGCCCAGTAAATGCTTGAGTGCATTACCAGTATCAAAATTACTCATATTTACCACAAAGTCAGAACTGTCAGAGTGAGGTGAGGCTTGAGGAGAGCAAGTCAGAGCATGTTTTGCACTCACAAGTTCTGTACGTATAGCAGTTGTGAGGGATGGTACCCACTGAAAAGTTGAAAAGACCATACCCATAACAAGTTAAAAAGAGGCAGTTCAAAAAAAATGAAGTGCAAATTTTCCCATCTATTCTCTGTTTAATGACTGTGTGTAGGTGTATGTATAATAGGCCTTTTCATTTTATATGGATACACTTTTCAAGTTCTTTATGCATATATATGCTTTTTTCATTTAACATATGTTTTTCTGTTGTAGTGTGCATGTTTCAGATATGTAAGTCAAGCTCTCATTACTGGAAAAACTCATTCATGAGACACAAAATATGTTCACGATAGTCATTATGTGTCCTTTGAATGGTGTGGGGTATTAAAAAGGAATATAATTAGGCGTAATGTGGTCAGGCAGCAAATCTAATCTGAATGTCACTACTGCTTTATTGCTGTAACTTTGGTACTGCTTATGAAGTGGTTGCCATATTGCAAAAGATTATAATCGTTTAAGGAGACAGCTATGGGTGTCTAAAATGCAGCCTAAACATTATGGGCCAGATTTTGACAGTGTAATTACACAGCCTTGCTCTGGGCGTGCAGAGAGGAAGAGGGACTTGAAAGTTCCCACGTTTTGTGTGTCTGTCAAGATGGCTAATTGAAATTCTACTGACAGAGGGTAAAATGCTACTTGTTTATTATTCCAAGCAAGTGAAGAGCAGGAAGACCTGGGGTTTCATCTCTCCTCTGTAATGGCCAACTGTTGGATATAGGATAGGATATTCTGTAGGTAAGATTAATTTAGTTGACCCCATTAGAGTTTGTGGCATGTTTGTGGCATGCAGGGGGAATATTCTGTAGAATTATTTGATGGTCTGCATGGGATAAGGTTGCTCTTATCTTATTAAGCAGGATAAATTGTGCCTCCAATGCAGGACAGTGGCTGAAGATCGTGATCTAGATTTAATACTAGTTAAAGGTCATGCTTGTGAGAACTCGATCCCTTTATTTGTTTCTGTGGAATACACGATTCCTGCTGTACTGCACATTATTAAATCAGTCAAGGTTATTTAATCAACCAGATTGTGCATTGCTGGATCAGGAGGGAACAGCTCCCCTCCATCTGTGTAGGGAAGGAGGACAGAGAGAGAACTCAAAGTAATTTTTGGTGGCAAAAGTGAAAAGACAACTATTACTGTTGCTTTTCCCGTGGCCCAAGAATCACCTTTCATTTACTTTTTGTTTATTGTAAGCTTCAAAAAACACTGTCAGGTGGATGATTGTTGCTATGCTGCTAGCTCACAAACCATTTCTTACGGTCATTTTATTTTTATTTCAGACTTCCATCACCCTCCATTCTCTTCCATTTGTTTCAAATCACCCTTTATGGGGGCTGCTGGCCTTCCCGTGCATATCTGTATTTTCCTCAGTACAGAGGGCTATAGTGTCCTGTTGTGTCCCTGCATAAGTCATTCTAACCTAAAACAATACTATTTAAAAAGCAAAGATATACATCTGAGGACAAGTCTGTATACATTTTGTTAGATGAGTGCATTTTTATGTAGGCATTCAGATTCTGTTACTCAAGAGAACTGTAATTGCTACATGCGTTTTATATGTTAGTGGCCCATATATCAATTTTAGTGCCTCTGCGCTGCAATAATTTAGATTGAATTCTTATTGCAAAATGTGCCAAGGTTTGAATTTTCAGTAACTGTTCTATGTATTTTAGATCAAGGTTTGCTTTTTTGTGTTGACATTTTTGCAGTTTCGTTCTGTTCTGACAACAGACAAAACATACTTTCCCTTTCAAAAATAAAATTGCTTTGAGGCTCAGAACATGTATGCTGTGTTATATGTGTATGTACATAATATATATATACAATTCCATATACGTATGTACGTATGCATGTATTGGTCAAGGGAATCAAATGGCTCAAAAGCTTGTTCAAGCACAAAAAAGCATTTTACTCACATTTGAGGTATGTTGCTTTTAGTTAAACTGTATGTTATGGTCATCATATAAGCTCTGTGGGAAGTTGGCTAATATAATTTTGTTTATGTATGGGCATATTTAGAACTTACTGTTCTAAATGATCGGTATGTTCAAACTTGCAGTTCCCTTTAGGCAGCAGTGGAAGTAAATAGCGAGCCTAAAGCTTCAGTTACAAAATTAGTAACAACAAAATGACTGACTGATGATTTACTTGGTGTGGATCTTCATTTCTTTCTCAAAGCTATGCTTTTTTACCTATTTATGTTCTTATCACAGTATCATCTGCACATCAGTACTATAAGAGTCTTGCAGAAATTTTTTGTAAGAGCTTCACTTATCTGCACTTCATCTCTATGATTTGTCAGCCTTGCTTATTTGTATGTATATACTTAGGACGTTTTGGGCGCTGTATGGAAGATTTACACAGAAAGGTAAGGTTTTCACCATTCACTAACACGTCCCACGTTCCACTAGCATGATTCAATCTTATCCTCTGCAATCTCTAGAAAACTGGCAATTGCTACACTAGCAATCTTAGGGAATTTGCCTGAATGACCCCCAGTGAAAGGGGTGTAGCTATACCTGTGTCATTCCTGACACATGATACTATACAGTTGAGCGAATATGATAATTTCAATATATTCCACTCATCCTTCCTATGTAGGAGGTTCATCTCACTTGCCAGAAATGTCTTGTTTCTGATACTGGATAGTGAGACTTTGTCTGGGCAGCTAGCTAGCTGAGCTGGTGTAGCCAACAACTCCAGGCTGGCATTTGCAGAATGCTCACACTGAAGCTCATCACCTCTTCTCAGCTTGGTGGCTGATGATAAAAAGGTGTTCGTGATGCCAGTGGTCAAATTAAAGACCAGGTTTCTAAACAAACTCTGGTTGAGCGTGTGACCACATGGCAGTTCTGCAGTCAGTTTTCACTGCTGCTCACCATTCTGGACAAGAGTTTAGTGCATCCTACTGGTAATATTGCACCTTTCACAAGGAACCAATCTGCCTTACAATGAAGAGACAAAACCAGAAACATAAATAGTTATTATTTGCATATTTGGTGTCAACATTTTGAATGAAAAGCCAGGCACTCCTTATGCAGCAACATGTAGTAAAATGTTCAGCTATTTAGATTACTGTTTAAAAATTGAATTGCTTCCTTATTTTAACTGGAATTAATAGTTTCAATTTATCCAGATATGGAGATCTGTCTTCAAACTACGTGATTTCTCTGTTTTGCACTGGGATTGATTCAGTGACCTTGAATAATCATTCAACTACCTAAGTGTATAATCCCATTTTCCATGAGAGTGCAATTATGTTATATGGAAATGGGATTTTATGATCTTGCAATAAGTTATTTAACCTAAATTTAAAGATTGTTCCATATAGTCTTGAGTCATTTTATTTCCTGTGAACATGACTATTTCTGCTGATGATTTGGGAGAGCCTCCTCAACTAGCCACAGAGGACAAATATATCGATAACTATGCTTAGAGGTCACAGCTTTGTTGAAGAAGTGGAGCTATCATAGGGGCTTTGTGGAGAACTAGATGTCACTGTTAGGCCAGGGAAAATGCATCTTCACTTCACAGAAATGAAATTACTTGGTTCTGAGTAAGAGAAAAAGTCACATAATTTCTGTACATTGTTCTGCATTTCTTTATCCAGATAAATGGCAGCTAGGTTGGATCTCATCATCAGAGAAGTATGTACATAACACTTTGTTTTAACAAGGCTTATGCTCCAGCATGATTATGTCCAAGTATGGGATTTTTCTGCTTAGTTAAAAATGCTTTAATACATCTGCAACAAGCTGTGTCTTCTCTCCTACAAACTGGACTTTTGCTTGTTGTCTGTCAAAATTGTTGCTGTTGGTGTTAGTGTGTAACAAATGAGAGATAACTGGTAGGTATGATGATACTTAACATTAAAAGGACCTAAGCAGAATGTTGATGTGTCCTGTTCTACAAAGTTGGAGTGCAATACTGCTTAAAAATCTCTCCAAGAAGTGCAGGATGGTAAAGCAATTTACTGTGCCATTACTGTTTTTCATAGTGCACAGGACAGATTGTGCAATGTGTTTTATTACAGAGGATTTCACATCGTCCAGAATCATTATCTCCTACAACAATTTTTCATGGTATATGCTAATGAAGTAATAAAATGTAAAGACCTTTTATCTAAACTAGCACTTAGCTGCTGCTTTGTTCTACTTTTATGTAGCATCTGGGTTCTTCCGTGCAATTTTTGATCTGTTTAGGGGAGTTGATTAGATTTAATTTGATGGCAGCAGGAAGTTCCTTTTGAAAGAGAATGGCTTAACATCACATCAAGTGCAATATATGCAAAATATCACTGTGATATTTGATAATGAATTACAGTCTTATAGGCAAGGTTCAGTATAAAATACTGCTGTGGTAGTAATCTGCTTTGCTCATCTATTTGCTGTAAGTCTAGTATTGCCTATATTGAGTGTTTGTCTGCATAAAAAAATATATGATTCCTGTAGTTTATCTCAAAGAGAAAATTCTATGAGTATGAACCTTAAGAAAACATCCTAGTCATAATGAAAACTCTTCAGTTAAGCAAACAATCGTATGTTTTTCCTCAAGCTATGTAGGAGGGCATACCTCATTTGTTAGTATTAAAAATGCTATTGTTACCTGTAGAGATTTGTGCTGGTGCTGGGACTGAGCAAAGGTCTTTCGTGCGGAGGTCATCTGTACTTTCTCAAATTGTTTCCTCACTGCTGCCAGGCCACCAGGCACAGTACAGAACTTGGTTTTCTCTGCTGTCTAGAGTGATAAAATAAGGCCAGTTGTTTTCCATTTGTGTTAAGAACATATTTCTACAAGCTTTTTTTGGTTTTGTTTTTAACTAGTTAATTACAGTATGTTATAATGCTTCTAAATTTCAAATGGAAAATTTGGAAACACTTGGTCATGTCTGTAGCCTCTTACAGGCAATTTCCACTGACACAATCTGTAAACCCTACTTATTTTAACAGTGCACATAAATTAATGTTAGCATTCAGAATAGATACAGTAATAAACCAGTTATTTTTCAGGTGTTGTCATCAAAATACAGAACATACACGTACTGTTAACCTTAACTGTTGAATCTCATTGGCTCATTTTAGGAATTCTACTTGTCAGACAAAAATGAGGACCTGCAAGTTATGAAGTTCTTTTGGAATTTTGTAATCTAGAATTTATTTAGCGCTAGTTGCTAAATGCTCCAGTGTGAAATAGATCCTGCTGCGGTAGATGCATATTCATTTCTGCCTAAACTAGTGTCTGAGAACTCAGTGGTTTCCTTTGTAGTTTTAGGGATCAGCTATGTATTTTCAGCCATGCAATACTCTGTCTTTGCAAGAATGACTCAAACAATTATAAATACCGTTTCTGATAAGTTCATAGACCACTGCACAGGAGCCATACATTGTGATTTGGAGAACTAAAGGCCAGTGTGTATTTGAAAAATGT
The DNA here is from genome assembly GCA_013398295.1 of Chionis minor. Taxonomy (NCBI): domain Eukaryota; kingdom Metazoa; phylum Chordata; class Aves; order Charadriiformes; family Chionidae; genus Chionis; species Chionis minor. The sequence continues at coordinate 832,988 of VZSF01003342.1, read as the reverse complement.
GCATGTTTGGCCTGAATCTTTAGCACCAAAAGGAGTAGGTCCCGTCTACTTGATTATCAGTAGCAATCACTTTCCAGAACAATCCTTCTCTGCTGTTCCCTCTTCTGCTTGTTTATCCCAAGTTTGGTTGATTCAGAGTTGCCACCTGGCCCTCTGTATTTTTTCAATAGGTATTATTGAAAAACATGCAGAGAGCTTCAAGCAGGCCTTTGTGAGATGATCTTTCTTCACTAACAGCAGTGCCGAAGGTCACAAGAGTGCCTTTATCCACAGGCTCCCTGTTGTAGTTCTGTCCCTTATGTGTTACCTCTCATATGGTACTAGAACGAGGCTTTCAGCATTTGAGCTTATTAATCAGTATGCAGAAAATAAACCACCCAGTAATTAGAAATAGCCTTGTAATGAAGGTTGCTAAGTAAACCTAGGTTTAGTGCTTGCACCTGATGAGTAAGTAATCAGATTTTAAGAATCAGATTTTTTTTTTTTCCCCTGTGACGAACACAGCACGATTCTGTATGTACATGGATGTGTGAATGTGAAAAGTAATTATTTTAGTGAATGAACATTTCAGGCACATCTTGCCAGCCATTTGGAGATATTTAGAGGGGTAAATGCAGTTACAGGTCCTTTAAGAAAACATATTGATTTCTTTTAACAGAACCAGATATGCGGTTCCTTTTTCAGGCAACCATCCATTTCAGCAAGAAATTGGAAGGAGTGCCAGAGTGTAAATGAAGTAGTTCCTATGTGCTCAACACAGTTAGGTTGGGTCAGGCTTCACACAGTTCTTTTCCTTCTGAGAGTACTAACTTCAGCAATGTTTCCAATTGCCGGAATGGGGAATCGGAACATTCTCGGCCAGGTGGACGGAGTAGTCTGCTCCAAATACACACAGGCAGTTAGGAAATAAGAGAGTGAGCAGGCAGGAATTTGGTGGTTGGAAAACACCAAGACTCCAGTGAGTATGGCTGGTGGCTGTTTTCACTATGTGAATTTTGGGCTAGCCAAGCACCAAAAGGTCCCTTCAGCTGCTGTAGACCACTTCTCCCAAGCTCAAAGGGCAGGTAATACTGGGAATCCTTCTACAGCTCTTCTTACATATGGACAAAGGTGTTGGCTGGTGAGAGCTGCACTGTAGTCCTTTTGCCAGAGATGGTCTCTGATTTACAGGAATTACTCTGGCCTAGTTTACAGTAAAAAAACAGTGTTCCCATGTGCTGAAAGTTTAGTGTAAACAAAGATCATTGTCATTCTAGCATTGAAGCAAGCCAGCATAATCCCTCCGTTTCCTGGTACAAGGGTGCTGAGCTACAACTTCTAGGTAGTATTTTAAGATATGGTAAAAATACATTTTTTACCACTTAGTATTTCTGCAGAACTGAGGCAGATTTTCCTGGCTGAGATCTGAAGACCAAATTTTCAGATATTCCTGATGTAATTAAATGTATGGTGAAGTGGTCTTGCTCTATTTTAATAGACAATAAATTCTGTTAGACAAATACTTTATGTGCTACTTGGTATTTATATTAAACTTCGTTGTAAAATACCTTATCTCTATTGATAGACATAGAGAGATGAATACAACAAAATTAAAAAGTATATTTTCTAAATATTTTTTCATATAATGCCCATTTAAAAATAATTTTATTATAAAACAATACTTTTTCATACACCTTGTCTCATCGAGTTTCTATTTTAAAATAGAGCAATTTCAAATGCTTTAGTTTGAACAGCAAGAGGTTTAAACTTAATGATCTTTTGAATATGATTTTATTATTTGGTAATATTTTTAGTAGTGCAGAAACCACTGTGTTTTGTCATTATGAGATGAAAGACTAACTGTGTTGCAAATCTATCTCAAGCCTATGGTTGTAATAAATGTGGTTCATGCAACAGTGGAATAAAAAGAATAGTACTTCCAATGCATTAAAGGGAATTGCCCAAATAACCAAAGGTATTTAGCATGAAAAATCTCATTCAGCAGAGACAGAGACTGGGGCATCAATATATTTGCTAAGTCGATTTGGTAATTTAGGTTTCAAATTTTGATCACCATAGTGGTCCATCAGTCACTTCGTATAAATAAAGAATGTAGGATATATCACTATGCAAAGCAAGCGCAGACCTAAGAAGATAAAGAGCCATTGATATCTTACATGAGCAAAGGAGTTGCTACTCTCTCTCTCAGACACAGCAGCCTTGTATGTAGCCATTCTTTCTTTCAAGGAGACAGTCTCCTGGAAATCCAGTGGTATGCTATCAGCCCTGGGAGTGATCTCTTTACGTAGTCTTCTTATGAGTTTGCGAGAACCCACTGTAAATACAAACAGACATAATATTTTCTAAGAAGGAAACAGGTACTTTTTACAAACCTTGAGAGAAAAGCAGTAGTAGAAAGGAGCAGTTATCAACTTTTTAGCAATCGTATCCTATTTTAAATTTAGAACTTACTGAATACAGAAAAGGAGTTTTTTAAACTGGGGGAAAAACAATTAAGAAAAACAATTAGGTTTTTTAAACTGGGGGAAAATCCTCGAGGAAATAACAAAAAGCTTTTTTTATAAACAAAACCCATATAATTTTAACAGCAAGCATAGCATATTTTTCTTGATAGTGTTATATTTGCATTATTTTATACTGTAAAAAGTAATTGTAAGTACTACAAATAGCCAATTATAATTAGATATATTCTAATTAGCTTTATATATTATAATATTCATTTGCTTAACAGAGAGTGTGTTTCAAGTTGATTGTAGATTTCAGTTATTTACTGATATTGCATTAGAGTATGTTTTAGTTGGTTTAGTACTACTCAAACCTTACTGAAAAGTATCTAAATTACTATCTGCATTTTAACCTTATTTGAGGATGTGAAGCTTATAGACTTACCTATAAGCATCTGCAATTCAGCCACAGTGAGTATGGAGACAACAATTTTGAGTAGTCTGGAAAGAGCAGCCCTGAGTTACTAGCACCAGGATTTTTTTTTTTTTTGCTGCTTTCTACATTCATATGACTATATTAGAAGAGTTCCATATACCCAGAAAGACACCTTAAATTTAGTGTAAAGGTATTTTTCCTTCTTGTTTAAAAGGGAAAAAATGATGTGACATTTTCTCTTGTCTGTGATCAGAGGCAGAAGAAATTTCATGTAATGCCACAGGCTGGAAGTTCCTCTTGTCTTGCCGAGGTTTTTCTACAGTGCATGGGAAATTGGGTAGATCTCTGTAACCAGGACACTCCCTTTCTTTTTGGGAGAGGAGGGAATTTTAAGACTTCAAGAAGATGTATTTTTAGTAAAGCCACTAGAATCTATTTTTTTAATCCTTGTGCTTAGTTTATCCTCACATGTATTGAGTGGAACTTGGCGGGTGTTTTTCGGGCCTGAGCCCTGTATAGCATTTGCCAGTCAACTCCTTGTTCTGGAAGCATAACTGTAATACATGTTGCTGTACATATGTGCATTACAAAAACATGTGCTTGGTCAATCACATTCCTGATTACCTAAGTTGGTTCACTTTTGATTATTGTATTGTTTTACTAAGGTAGTGGCTGAGAACAGAAAAGATACAGTTAAAAAAATGGGTCGTTTTCTTTTGAAGTAATTCAATCAGAATTCTCTTTCCCTTTAACATCATGAAATGCAGCAACAAAAGAGACTTTCCAAAAAGCTATCTGTTCACATGGCACAGAACAGAGTGCCAGGGAAGGGGTATCCCACCAAGCAGGGAACAATTCCAAGGCATATCTGGCCTTTCTGCCTGTTCACTGTAGAACTGGCATAGATGTTCAAGGTCCAGATATAGCAAGCAAATATAACACACAACTCTGATCTTCAGTAAAAATCAGACATAGATACAGACATGCATCCAAGAGTGATCCTAGTGTAAACATACCCAGTATTTTTACCTGACCCTACTCATAACTTACACGAGGATAATTTTCTTTTTAATTATGCTTATCCCATGCAGTACTTTTGTGTATTTCATGTAATCATGATAGACAGAAAAATTGCTACAGTTCAAGAAAGAATAAAAGCCACACTAAGAATCAGCTGAAAGGAGAAAAAAGAAGGTTTTCAGAGAAAGTAGAAATCAGAAGAGGGAGAAAATTACTGTTCTTCAAATAAGAAGTCTGTACATTAAACCAAATCTAACCAAAACAATGAAAAGGTTGAAAGGGTGCATTGGCAACACAGAGGGGTAGCCCACCAGAGCCAAAGAGTGTCAGTTCATTTTTAAAGGCAGATTGAATTATGTAACAGACTGCTGCCGGAATGATCCTTATAAGCCATTGCTTTAATTTTCAAGAATGGGAGTTTAAAAACTTTCTTGGTATTGTTCTGATTCAACAAGGGATTCTTGGAGTCTACGTAATCGTAAGCATGTGAATAGTTTCATTAAGCGCAATGGGAATAGTCATGTGCTTAAAGTTAGACGTGATTAAATTCCTTGCTGATTTGGGGCCATGAATTTAATGGACTGTTTTAAAAAACATTTTAATAGATACATATTATTAGCCACCTGGGGAGTGAAGGTAATAGAAACTATTCTCTTGTTAGCTTTAAAACAGGAAGTGCCCTCTCTTTAGAAGCTAGTTGTTTTATAACATAATGTGAAACTCTTTGTGATGGTATGAGAGATTATATGATCTAAGCTTTTACTCACTCATTTTGCACTAAGGGTTTGCTCATTCAAGATGACGTAAATGTGTAATATCTTCTGATTCTTTCAGGAATAAATGTGTGCTTGTGATGAAATAGTTTGTAAGAACGTTTACCAAGGTGAGATATGCCAACAAAAAGCTGTTTGCCTTTAGTGTATGGGACTCATACAATCTATTGTATCTGTGTGTCTATTTCAGAGAATTTAATTTTTTTTTAACGGTAGGTTATATCAATTCTATAACGTAAGTAGAGTTTGACAAATCTGTGCTTAATAGGAGTTGAGAATTCTGGCTTTCTGCCATTTTTTGCAATGATATGACTATATTAGTTATCCCTTATGGGTTTCTCTAGGTTTTCATGATAGGCTGAACAGCAGTGTAAGTATTGCCTTCATTGTTTTTCAGTGGAGACAATAGAAGTTGTTGATAGTCATACAGCTTGCTGTAAATGTTGCTTGATACCTCTTCTAGGAAAATAAGATTTTGACATAATTGAAACATTTAACAAAAAGTTCCATAGCACTTTAGTAGTTTAAGGGTGTTGCTCTGGCTGAAAAATTGAAGCAAGTTGATGTATATTGTCATTGGTTATGGAAAATTCAAAACATGGTCATGGGACATGGGACAAGTAGTCTATGGATCAGCATTATCTTATTTTTTTTTAGGACCCGAATATTTATTCAAGTGCAGAGTTGCAGATTTCAGTGCCTAACTTCAGCTGTTAGAAGTTTAAGAGCTTCCACCAGTGCTTTCAAACGCTCAAATGAGCCTATAGGGAATTTGGTTCTCATAAGACTGTCTGAATACAAAACGTGGTGTTACGGCTCTCACAGGAGCATAGAAAAACATTATCCCCTATAGGGCTGTCACATTTTTAGAAAAAGCTTCATTTGTAAGAGCCGTGAATTGTTGACTCTGCATTTTTACATACTTCATATTCTTTGTTATTCCTGGTGGACCAAAAAACGCTTCTGAAACGTACTGTGCCCAATTTAGACTCAGAGGCAAAGTGGGTATGGAATGGAGGATTCTGTTCGCTTGTTGGAGAGGAAAAAGAAAGGCTTTGAACTAGGGGAGTCTAAAGGAGAAGGAAAAAATAAGAGGCCATATTATAAAAAAGATACCGGAAAAACTCAAGAAGAGGTAGAGCAGGGTCACAAAAAAATACTCCCACTTGGAGAACTGTAGCTGTATCTAGTTAATGGAAGAGAAGGTTATGGGGTGATATGGTCATAATGTATAATTATCCTTTCAAGAAGAAATAAGAGGAATCAAAGATCTCTTTAATTTGGTAGGAAGAAAGGGAAAAAAGATAACCAATGGCTGAAAGTTAAACCTGATAAAATATCAGGAATATAGTTTGAACAATGAGCATAATAAACCTAGCAGCATTAGCTGTAAAAGGTCTTGCACACTGAAATTTCCTTTTCTCTTTTATCTGCCAGAGTGTGGAAATGCTAAACATGCAGGCCAAACATTTTCTGATCAAAAAGAGTGGAGTCAGTAATTGGTTGATACTATGTAGACACCTTATTAATTATATCGGCAGGGTGGACAAGTCTTTTTATGCGATTTATTTGGGTAATCTGTTGTTTTACATAAAGTCAAGTCCTAGACATTCAGAAGTCAATACGTGATTTTCTGTCAGAAAATTGTATCATCCATGTTGTTTCCGTGTTAAACCAAAGCATAGATACATACACTCTTTGATACCATCAAGCAGTAGTCTCCAAAAGCGGGATGTGTGCACCCCAGAGGCTGTGCAAGACAGTCTGTTGGGGTGTAGGAAGAAAATATTTTTTGTAAATAACCAATTTTTTAAAAGGGTTTTTTTTTTTTTTGGTAATTTCAGCCATCATCCTTCTTTAATATCTGTTAATGTGTATGTTGCCTAATGTACATAATGTATAAGTAGAGTAGTACATGTATACAATTTGTAGATAAATACACACATTGTAAGTGCATGCTCAAAAATGTTTTACTTGATAGGGGTGCACCATCAAAATGTTTGAAGACCACTGCCTTAAGGTAAAGTGAGACATCAGATCAATGTGGTAATGCTAACCTTCAGAGCTGTAGCCATTTTCTGATGACATCTTTTCAAAGATTGCTCTCCCTCTTTTCACGCTGGACTCCAGAGAAGTGACAGAATTGCTCCCAGGCTGACACTTCAATGCTGATGAAAGTGAACTTCTCTCACTTTCTGTTTCCTGGTAGGAGACATCAAGAGGATGTGTTAGAAGCTACTGGCGGGAAACAGATATTGGGTTTGGAGGGAGAAAAACATATGAAGAGGCAGCAGAATAGACGGGGGTGCTATTTTGGGGGAGATGTTCTCCAGAATGCCATAGGGTATATTTCTGCAGCACTGCAGGTTGCAGATCCATGTGTGCTGCACAGTTTATAGTTCAACAGACAGTGATGCTTGGCAGTTTTCTTTTGGCAATTCTTCCATGTGGTTTCTTCCACAAGAGAAAAGTGGTGGCAGTGATAACGATCACAATAAAAGATGCCAGTTGCTCATTTAAACACTTATTTGTACATAGAAAAGTTGACAAAGGAAATTTTATTAATTTCATTTACTGGTATGTAAGAATAGGTAAAAACAACAAATGATGGCTTGAAGACCAGATGTACATTGGCATTTGTCTTTTACAAATTAGATTTTCAATTCTGCTGTGACCTATCGACTGAATTTAGGTTATCACAATGGTGGGTTAATGTTCCATACAGATAGTTCACACAATATCATTAGTATCTCATCATTACACTGCAGCCTCAGCCCTTTGAGGCAAAATGAGTCAATTATTGCTAAGCAAGACTTCAATGTGTCGAAGCTGGTGTTTTGGGCTTCTTCTTCCATCCATGCAATATGCTACTTTTTGGACACAATGGCTGTAAAATCTCAACTACAGGTCTTATGTTAAGCAAATAACTGAAACGGCTGGAGTAGCAAAAATACGCTTTTCTTGTGAATAACATGAAAGGTCCACTGAGTGTCCACTTCTGCTGTCCCTGTAAAAGAGGTAGTGATACCCAAAAAGACAGTGGTTAGTGGTTGGTCTGACGACTGCATAAATCTCTCCAGCAAGATTTTGATGAAGATTTGCCAGAGTCCTTAATTTCTCAAATGGCATATGTTTTCAAAAAGTATTTTATTTCAAAATGTACTTCAATGTGCCTTCATTAGACTTTCTTTTTATTGTTTGCAGACACCTTTATTATTGTCTACCAATTTAATGCTATCCATGTATATGATCTCACTGAAGTAACTACCAACTGCTTTTAGATTTAGATATTATGCATGATGCATAAGAAGCAGCAAAATTTGACCTCTGAATAGATTGGAGAGTATTTTCCAATAACTATTTAAAAAAGGGAAAAGAAAAAAAAGACAACATTTTTTAATACAGTGCAACTTAGTGAATCCTCAAATAGACCTCTTACAAAGAAAATAATATGTATATAAAATATAAACTGTAAAAGCCATTTTCACAGTAGCATATAATCAATTAATACATTCCCCTTGATTTTTATGAAACTAAGAGTCAACAAGCATTGGAAATATACTTTTAAAATGAGTGCATCGTTAGCAATCAAGGACAATTGTGCTTTGCCCATCTTTAACTAATTTATGCTTTTCTCAAAGCTGCTGATAGCTTTTATCTTAAATATGTGTTGTACTTTATTTCTTGACCTATACTAATTCTTCGCAAAAATATGCCTTCCAGTACACGTATAATAGGTTATGTCTTGTGGAAACTCATAATTTTATAACAATCTGTCTACTTCTGTGAGTTATCAAGCTTTTGCTTGAGATTAGCTCAAGATTTTTGTACAATGTGTCAGCATTGAAACAACTGACTGATTAGACCATAGAGGCTAAAGGTGTTTTATTACCATGAGTATCGTAAACTCCTTTTTTCAGGAAAAATGCCTATGGTATCACCAATCATCAGTTATCTTGTCGCATCAGTCTCTCCCCCCACCCCACCTGCTGCTACTGCCTATATGGACCTGAACTTGAAAGGTAATCTTGATTACAGTGGATAATTTTAGCAGATAGGCTGGGAGGTACAATCAACACAGCGGAAAACCGAAACATGGCTGGATTTATAGGTGGTATAGGGGTTCTTAACCAATAGGGGTTTGTTACCTTTTATTTAGCAGATTTACAGGAGATGATTTGAATGATCCTCTAATTGCTTTTACGGTTGGTGGCATATTTTTCCTTGGCTATTATGGAAAGTATTTTGGGGAGGTAATAGCAATAGAAAGTTGTTGAGTGAAGAAAGTAGCTGTCTTTCTGCTCCGTGACACTTCCTTGTGCCCTTCCTCACGTGTCTGTCGGATATTTTCAGGCTGTAGCTCCCACTCAGAAATGACACGGTGGTGCAGTGCCAGCGGGATAAGCTCCGGGACTGGGCTGCATTACAGTGCCGGCATGACGGTGCAGGTGGGCAGCTGCAGCACAGGTAGGATAGAGAGCTTGGCCAGCACGCAGGGATGCTGAGAGGAAGGACGTACTTACGTGCCAAGGGTATCAGGAGACAGCAGGTGGCTGAAATGAATAGGGTGTTTTGTGTGGGAAGGGCTATGGCTTGAAACTGCTGTTCATTTTGTACCCTTTTTCAGAGTTGGTTATCAGTTACAATTACAACCCAGCATTAATCACAAGCCAGTATTAATTGCGATATTTTGTTTTAAAGCAGCTGAAGAGCTGACCATTTTGTCTGAAATCTGGTATGGCCAACGTGTGGTGCAGAACTGGCTATGCAGAGGAGAAATGACAGACGGGGGAGGGAGAGGAGAAATAAAAAAATTGCAGCTGTGCACATTGTTAGATCAGCCTGAGCGTGTCTGTCTTCTACTTCTCCAGTTCTGCAACCAGCCAGTACATGGCATAAATGAGGACAACCTCAGGGTCATATTGCCACAGCATTGTGTGTGCTTTCAGTAGTCAACACCAGAGAGTCACTTTAATGGTGTTCTAAATTCTGCAGTGTTAGAATGAAATAGAAAACTCAAAATATACTGCATTTTCAACTACCATTGGCATCCTTGGGAGCAAAATAATCTAGGGTGGTTTTTTTTATTCCTACTATATTTTTCTGTAGTTACCAGTAACAGCTAAAAAACTTCAGAATTTACCGTTTCTTATTCTTATTTTGGCAAGCTAGGAACCAATATAAATTTGATTAGCATTTTTGTTAACTCTATTAATTTTATTAACTTGTAGCATATTTCTGTATTGTTTTTTCAAATTTTCATCACTGCAGTAGCAATTTCATTACCTATAAAATTTATATAAATTAGTATTTTGGACAATTATTTTAATAGGAATGAAAAAAATTAATGTGTTTTGGGTTTTGTTGTTTTTTTGGTTTTTTGTTTACAATTTTTAACATCAATTACAGAAATATTGGCCCTACTTAGGAGATATTAATGTAAATTCTTTTATGGACAGATTTCAGAGATATTGGCCAGATATACCAGAATGTATTTTCATTCAGCTTATTTTCCTGTGTTCAGTAAAGCATATGTGTCAAATAAAACTGGAAATCTAGGATAATATTTACAAATTCCTTAGTCATAAAATGGTACTGTTTGTCTTTAATGTTTGATTTTTTCCACCTGCAAACTTGTCTAAATCTCAGGTTTTGTTTTGTAGTAAACATTATTCCCATTTTTCAAGACTACAGTGGGGTTTTTATTCAGTATTTTTGTGTTTTGCAGATTTCAATAAACAGTGTCAATTACAAATTCTAGAAATACTCTTTTCAGTTTTATGCCATGATATTAATTTATCATCCTGGTCCTGTGAAGCATTTTGTTATTGACAACTGAATGCAATACTGTAGCTTCATATTAAGTAGTTTGAGACTGTTGTTTATTGTTCCAAATCTCTTTGCTAATTTGTCTTTTGATTTCTATGTACTGCTGCCTGTAGTAATGCACCCAAAAAGGAATAACTGTATTTTCCCCTATAATTACACAGACATTTTGGGGGACTGCTAATATATTTGTCCACAAAGTAGACTTACACTGTAGTGGGTCAATAATTTTAAATACGTTAATTATCTCTTAGGTATTTCTAATTAAGTTCTCCTTATTTTCATAGCTAGTTTTAGCTTTTACCACAATTTTCCACAGTTATCCATATTCTTTAAATCCCTGATATGGTGAATCCATATGTAGATGAATGGTCAGTTTAATGGTCTCTGTGAGGATGGTGCTGTTCTGATACACAGTGATGATGGTCCGGGGCAGAAGAACTGCATACTTACTACTGTGAAGAACTTTTTGTTCTATGACCATGTGCATTCTCTTCTCTTCCTTCCGTTCACTATCACTGTACCCCCTACATGACTGTCTCCAGCTGCCCTAGCCCCATTTTGCAAACAGCATCCCTGTCTTAGTGGGGCTTCTGAAGGATGATTTTCTTGCACTATTGCTCCAGCTGAAGTGCCAGAGCTCAGATTTATTATCAGAAAATTGTATATTTCCTACTGTGAAAAAGCTATTGGAAGGTGTTATGATACCATAAACTCCTTTTAAGCGGGATAAATATAATTTACATACTGTTTTATTGGGATATCTACCCGGATAACCTAATGACAGTGAATAGCAAAGGCATCTGCTTAATAAGGACAGAATTAACATAAATGCCACTTATCGAAAAAGCACCAAGGTAGTGCCAAGAGGTGCTTAATTAGAGGCTAATATATGCAACTCTTGCAAAAGTTGCCAAATGAAAACTAAAAGAGGATTTTTTTTTTCTTTCAGATTAATGCAGGGTTCAATTAATGTCAAGCTTTTGTAACTTTACATATGTTCTTGGTGGGAGCATGTATTCGATTGGGACATAGACTGTTGTGTGGAGCACCCTGTTTTACAGCATTTATTTCATTTTTTCTTGGACATAAATTGTTGAAATCTGTCTAGATTTAAGTAACTTCCTGTCCTGTAATTACTTCAGTTTTATCTACTGGCTCTGATATTATATTCTATTTTTGAATGGGCTTGTCAGAAAAAGGTGACGAAAGAAGCTATTTTTATGTTCTGATTTCATACTCTAGACATGATGAAAAGAATAAAGCACGAGAGTGCCAAATTTCAAGGAATATGCAGTCATTACATTTAGAAATGCCAACGATAAAGATTCCAATTTCAGTGGCCTACTGAGTGACTATGCTTCATTTAGATAGTGGATTTTCCACTTGCTATCCAGTCCTGCACTAATCTAAAAGTCAGTAAGCCAGAACACATAAAGTTTTAAATAGAGGAAAACTATTTACCAAATTACTACTACCTTTTCTGCATACATTGAACTACTTTGAATTGGAAGAGGAATTTGCAGTCAGCACATTAAACAGATTGCCAAAAGCTACTATTAATGTTCAAAGTATTTAGTCTTTTTTTAAAGGACGTCTTTAAGTGTATTCAAAAAATGCACTCACCCCCGTCACGTCTTAACCACTTTTGTTATATGTGCTACGTAAAGAAAAGCTATGTACCACCTAATTTTCATCTTATTTACAGTCTCCACTAAAAGAATGCATGTGTAAGAAATGACAAAGAGGGGTAGAAGGAATAGGCCCAAATAGAAAGGGTAAAAGCATAGGCTGAAAGGAAAATAATAAATCCATAAATGGATGATGAGGTGGGGAAAAATGGAGGCAGTAGAATAAGTGTTTAGAAATCACATCTCTTCCTTTAAAAATAGTTAAATAAAATCTTGATCCATCGATGCATTATATTGTGATTGTAACTTTAAATACCCGAGTGTTGCTATTCAAATAATTGTTATCAATAGCAATTCAAGTTATACTTAATGTCTAAGACCTTTGCTGGACTGGCTTCTAACATTTACTATTGCCTGCAAAAAGCTGGCATCTCAAATTCCAATTCAAAATAAGAGTCTGTTTCACTGGAGAGTACACAGGAATGATTTGAGGTTAATTCTAGTGCTGAACGAGCCTGATAATATCTCCTGTGAATCAGGGAAGTATAAAAAAATAAAAGATAAAGCAACATAGTCCTGGCCCACCTGGAAAAAAGCCTTTGGAAATGCCATCATGAGACAAGTCTGTTTCTGATACATTTCTCATTTGTAATTAAAAATATGATGGAAATCCATTCTGGTGCAATTTAGAAGCAGGGAGTGTATGGAATCATGTCTACCATCTGCTGGAATGCTGATGGCATTATTAAGATTGATGACAAACCCCCTAAAGCGACTATTACAGAGGAGTGCTAATAACACCTGCTGCATTAACGCTATGAAGCCAGTAAGTAAACTGTTGAGACAAAACCACAATTCTTGGTTGATTCTCTGCAATGCACCACTTCACTAAGACAGAATTTCTCAAGAGGCTTTAAAAAAACCCCTTATGGCTGCCTGGAACCTGCTCATTCATTTTATCCCCAGACCAGCTCCAGAGATGCTTATCCTTTTCAGCTGTTACAAACAGTTTTAAAATAAGACAAGTTTTTCATTTGGAGGAAGAGTATAAAATTACTGTATACACAGAACAGATGCCCTGAAAAGAGCTTGTTGTTAATCTGAGGAAAAATTTCTATTGTCGGAATTGCCATCTCAGAATGGGACTATACACAAAGAAGAAACATAGAAGGGCTAAATTCTGCCTTGAAATGCCTATAGATATCACTCTTTAATTACCAAAACGCCACTGACTTGCCATATATCACCACAGCAAAATTGATACAGGGTCCCTGGTCTTAGTACTTAAACAGCAATGGCCTAATTATTTGAGCCAAAAAGGGAAATTTTTTTAATTGTTATCAGGGTTTGGCATACATTAAATTGTTGAGCTGTTCAGACTCTGCCCCGTGGAAGGAATATCAGTTATATGCAGCTCATTGTAATGTATTGATTTGAAACTTTATAGCAGTTCTCACAGTATGACAATGAATATTTGTGCTAAATCAGCGACTGGAAAATGGATTAAATTCACAACTATAAGACATACAGTAGCTACAGAAACTTCCCTTTCGAAACCGATACTGTGCAATGGTCCACCTCTACTGGCATTTTTTGAGGACAAAACAGTTGTCTGTTTTAGCAGCACATAAGGAAACTGAGGCTACAATTAAGTAATTTGACAGTGACCCAACATGTTTTAATGAGCTTTCTTCAAGCATGTGGTACTACAGTGATTGAGTAACATCCTTTAAAGTAGACCAGCTACAACATCTGTAAAAAACTAAGTAAACATAAAATTTATGAAAATTGCAAAATGAAAAACTTGGTAGAAATAAACCTTACTACAATCTTTTAAAGCAAATTGAAATAAAATCACATACAAATCAAACAGAATTTATATTAAGTTGCTACTAGAGGTCTACACAAATCACTGGCAATACATTACCAGCAAAGCGTGCAGAATAAGAAGTCCAGATCTGAGACAGCTGTGTTTAATATGAAATATATTAGAAAGAACAGCACCAAAGACAGGAGAAGGTACAGGCAGCATAGCTTTGTAACCAGCATTAACAGGCTACAATTTTCAGGTCTGGTTCAAGCCACAGAAAGTGTTTTCTAAACCAGCGTGACTAGTAACCGAGAATAATGTCAGAGCTCTTTTTCCAAAATCATGACCTGTGGCAGCATAAAATGCTATCTCACCACATAGGAGGCACAAATTATTATTTGAAACATAGCAAAGAATTAAACACAATAGCTTTCCTCTTCTATCTCCTCTTGCTTTTTTCACCAAACATTTTAATCAGATGTGATAACTTGTCCTTCCTATTTATATAATAATTCCAAAGTAATTAAACCCCCCCCCCCTTTTGTAAATAGTCCTACTCTGTTCTAGCACAATAAAGTTTTATTTCAAGTTTCCAAAATAAACTTAGTACCCTCTTTGTATTGCAAAGGTGATAGGAACACTGCCATATACTAAATTCCCATTGTCAGCTCTAAGTTTACACTTTTGTTCTTTATTACCTTTTTTCTCTTACAATGCATATTTAGGGATGTAAACTCTCAGTGTTTTCACCCTTACAGTGGAAATTTAAGAACTGTTATTTTGTCAGTGCTACTGTTAATTGCAGGTATGGGACTGGCAAAAAAAAGTTATTTATTTGGGTTTTCCTGAGAACATATCTGGGCTTGGGGATTTTGTTTGTTTTTTAAATTCACTGACAATATATGCTTTTCTTTGCACACTGTCTTGCTGAAACTTACTTAGAGGCGTATCAGTTTAGACCTTAAAATAACTGTGTGTTTCTCTGCCTTTAAGCAAAACAAAATAATGATTTTGAAAGTGGTGATTTCTAACATGATCATTTGGTGTCTAGTATTGCTGTAGACATTTACATTCTTTCTGTTGTCATTTTCCACAGTCATTTGCTATTTCATTTTTTTGTAATTATTTTAAAATAGCTGGAAATTATTAGAGGTATGTTGTGGTGTGAAACAGAAAAGAATAATAACAGAGCAGAAACAAAAGCACTAGCAGAGAGGAGAAGCAAATGACTTAAAAAACAACTAATATTTCTAGTTCTTAGTAGGCACTTTCTTTTAGCTGCACATCCTCACATACACCAATCTTCTCCCTTGATCCTCCACTTTGTTTCCTTTCAAAATATTGTCTGGCTTCTACGATTTGTTAATTTTCCAGTAATACCAAGCATGCTGGTTCCCAGAGTCCACTGATACCACTTTTAGAAGCAGGACAGAGGAAGCATTTTCCTTTAGTTGTTCAAGCAACTGAGGCTGATCCCTCTGTTGTAGTCAAGACCAAAAAGAAAAATGCACAGGCTTAGTCTAACTAAAGACAATCTCTCCCTGAGAGCTCCAAAGCTCCAACTAGTTGACGCATCTTAAAGTCTTAAATGTGTTTATTTCCATTAAACATGTACTAATTTTAAAACCCCAAATATATGGTGTACTCTCTGATATTGCTTCCAAAACTACAGTAAGCAATATTTGTTCAAGTGCCTGTAACTTTTCATTTATTACAGGGCATATCAAGTGAACCTTCTAAGGCATTTGCTCTGCATGTCACCAGAGATACATGCTGGGAATTTTTAGTGAAGTCTACAGCACTCGTGAATTTAAAATTCCTTGTAAAGTTTTTCTCAGTGAGTTAAATTAATATTTATCCCACTGGGGTTTTTTTTGCCTTTTTTTTTTTTTTTTTAATACAACACTTATATGGGCTTGACTAACTATCTTAAATAAAAGGTTTTGTATCTAATATTCATTGCATGTTTTAAAATTAGTTTTTTAGCCACAATATTGCTATCTACAACAGCTAGTAAAATTATGTATTATCAGCATTCCATATTTTTAAGAAATAGCATTTTCTTTGGTCAGATACTGGGCTGGTGTTTGAAAATGAGTAATAAGAGAAAATGGAACAGATATTCTACAATGGAAGATTAACAATGAGCAAATAAGGAGGGCATTATGTAAGAGGTGTAGTTACAGAGAATTCAAGATGAGCTATAAATTATGGTAAATGTTGGAGACCCTGAGACAGCAAAGATTCTCAAAACTAGTATTAGTAGACCATTTTCATACCCATAGTCCAGCAAGGATATTTATTATCTGTGACAGAACTTCATATAAACAGCTTCAGAGAAAGACTATGCATAGCTTGAACACTTCTGGGTATAAAAAGTTCATGCACTGCCTAATCCTGAGTAATATCTACTATTCCAATCTTATTAATCAAGTCTTACAGTTGAAATAAACATACCATCTCACCATGACACAGAAGAGAGAGAAAAGACCCAGGGTTAAAGTATGGCAATGGTATTTTCTTTCCATTTTTCTTTCCCATTTACTGAATGCGTAGAGATTGCTGAGCTTTAAGATAACATGCCATGTTACTTTAACTCTAGGCAACAAACATCTACAAAAGGATCCTATCTTTACAGAACCTTTTTTGAAAGAGACAACAGACCAAAAAGAAAAGCTGATAAAAGGGAGAAGACACAGAGCTAAAGGACTACAAACAGAAACACACTTGAGAGGTCTTGTTTGTGAAAAGGATCCCTGAAGGATCTCTTCTATTAAGACAGGTAAAGTGTATTTAGTAAGTCATTTGTACCTTCTGTACTATAATGGTCCATGTTGGCATCTACGCCTATGCTGGTACTACCTGTACCTTGGACATACAAAGATGGAATGTATTCTGTCCTGTACTTCTCTTTGAAAACCCAGGAATTGTTCTGCTTTCATGAAGGTTCAGAACAGTAGCATGAAACTCCTGAGTATGGTTATTTTGGACCCACTTACTTCAACCTCGACAACAACTTCAGAAAACATGGTGAGTCCGTTTCTCTTTCTACTAGTTACTTGCAGAGAATAACAGAGTTGTTAACAATTTTTTCTCAAAAATGTTATACAGGTTGGAGGAAAGATAACAGGTATAGACATGTTGGGGATTTTATCTTACATATTTAATAGCCGGTACTTTTCATCTGTTATGATGAGTTTACTCTTCTGTGGAGTACAGTTAGCTAATAGAAAAAAAGATATTGATAGTGCATCAAATGCTGCTTCCTAGGATGACTGACTTTCCTGGGAAGGCACGCTAAAAATCTGGAAGTTCTTTCTAGAACAGGGAAGCATTTAAACAGAAGCATTTAAAAAACACAAAGCACATTTTCTCTACAAGATTAAGTCCAAATTTTTTTTGAACATGTTTTTTGAATGTTGAACACAATCATACTTCCATCATTACATGGTAACAGAAATACCTAAAAAATTGCATATATACACAGCAGTTTAACAGGTATTGTAAAAGTCTAGAAAGTGAGAAAAGAGCATAGCCAAAAAGACTTTTTAGGAATACAGGGCTTCTGACAGTTTTTGAGGTATTGTTAGGACTTCTACCTCTATCACTGCAGATATGACATTGTTTTGCTTTTAGTTCTTTCAGTTAAGATCAGTGAAGTTAAAGAGAAATATTATTTTATTTTGTGCTACCTGAAGTTCTACAGCTGAGCCTCTAATTTGGAAATGGAGTGAATGGAGGAGAATCTCATTCAATTCAGGAAAACTGAAAGAACTAAAAGCATCAGGTTGAGTTTTTCTTTCAAAGTGCTAATACTGCAATATAAGACTATTTGTAGTAGTAGAATAAAACTATGTATGTTTCTATATGCAACATTAAAAATGGCAGCAATGAAAGAACACTAAGGTGTATGGAAAGAAATACAATGTCATCTTATTTTGCTCTCCCTCCTTGTTTTTTGGGAGGGTTTAAGGAAGTGTGTTTTTTATTTCTTTATCCTTTTCACAGTGCACTGTAAGCTGTGGTGGTTACAAGAAGAAATTTGATTTTGAAAGAACCTGACTAACTTCATTTTTTAAGCTGTTAATTTTATTCTGAACAGATAGGAGATGTGATATTTTAAATATTTCTTTAGGGCCTACCTGGTTTAGCAGAAATTACCTTCTTGTAAGTTTAGGATTATAGCATACTGACTAGTTGTTGGCTCAAGTCTCTAGAAGAGAGAGAAAAGGAGAGAAGCTCTGCCTTGCATGTGCAGATGCTATCTCTAATCCGACTGTGTGCTACTAAGCAAGCACACCAACAGAATGGAGACATGAGGAAGATGTCCCTTGGGGCTTCTTAAGAAAGAGACACACACACACAAAATATAAAGTCATGAAAGTTTTCTTCTTTAAACATATGATTGCTTAGAAATGACCCGGAAATTGGGTGGTTTAGAAAGGATCTTTAACATTTTAAAAGCTGCAGAGATCAGTAAAGTTCAAACATTTTAACTCAGAAGTTTAGAATCATAAATTGTTGTATGCGATGTCCATTGAGTTTTGTACAGTTTGATCTTGAGGGTGAAGAATTGTGTTTTCTGGGTCACCAAAAAAATTACTACTTCTCTTTCCAGGCACATAAGCCAGTAAATATCTTGCTTTACCCAAGTATATTTTTGTTGTATGGCTTCCAACCTATTAGCCAGCGGCATCAGAGCTTGATAACCTATGTGGGAAACTGACCATAAAGCACTTGGAAAGGCACAGCTCCTTTCCACGGTCAGTGGCCAGAAAATGACATTTGGAAAAGTATGTTTCATTTGTAACATGTTATTTAACTTCATCTCCAGATTTAGTTTCATTTCAGTTTGCAATATTTTATAGACAATACTTCTTATTCTAAGTAACTTCTTTTGTCACTTCTAGTAACTCCTATTTGTCACTTGTGGCAGAAAGTGACAAATATTAAAACATTTTTACTGTCATTCTGTCTGCTGGTATATGGAACAATTTACCAGCCTGTGGCATCTTAATCAATTCTTCAAGCATAGAAGTGATGTGGAATTTGGGAAGTAAATATGTCCATTACTAGCACGTCTTGGGAAACAGTACTTGGAGGGAAATGTTAACACCTGAGTTAAGTTGCTTAGGAAGGAAATAAGCTTGTGACATAAAGTCTGAGAAATCCACAGGTGGTGGTGTGCAGGGGAGAGCAGATCCATAAATTAAACAGGAATGAAAGAGGCATTACTTGCTGTTGCAGAGTACAATGTGTAATATGTCAAATGAACAATTTCAAGTTAACAATCAAATAAGCACCTGTACCAAAACATACTTTAAATTACTATTTCAAACAGGTAAAAATACCTGTTTAAATTAAAAATACATCAGCCAAAAACCCAGGCAAGAAGTTTTTGTTAAGAGTGGGGCAGAAAGAATGTAGAGAATAGAGCAAGGCAATAGTCAGACAAAAATGAGACCCACATCTGAAATCATGGCAATTTGCTGTGGACAAGTGATCCTAAAAATAAGCCACCCTCATCTGCAGCACTTGATACATGATGAATCTTCATGGATTCTGAATAAGCAGTAAGCAACATTGCGAAGCAAAAAACATATCTATTAAATTTCAGCACAAAGGAGACTTCCTTTGGAAAGTTTAGTTGAGGGCCTACGGCTATCGTCCATCCCATCCTGTTCATTATAAAATTGCTCAACAGTAATTTGTATATAAATGAGATTAAACCCCAAATTAATTTCTCATAAGGAACTGGTGCTGCACAAGTTTCAATTTTCCGACTGATCTGTCCTACTTTTTTTCTAGAAGGCTTCCTCTTTGCCGTAGCTCAAACACTAACATCTCTCATGGTGAGGAAAAGTGGATGATTCTAGCCTTCTAAAGTGCGATCCTATTACAGATTGTTTCCTCTGCTGTACACACCTTCAAATAAAGCACAAAAAATGGTGAAGCCGAACTGAGAGCAGAATGAAAGAGTTCTTGAGGGCCTGTTAAAGGAAAATATTACATTTTGCTATTTGGAAAACATTCAAATGTTCGGCCAAAAATAGTTACTTAAATAATTAGGCAACTAGCAAAACCAGTGGCATGGGCCACTAGAGAAAGTAGTTAACAGGGGCCTGGCAGAGAAGAAGGTCTGAAATGTTGTCATGAATGTGAATCATTTGTGCTAATTTCAAATCCAGTTTTGCATAACACCCTGAGGAAGGCAGGTGCACTCCCCAGAATATGGTTATTTCTGGGTGTATATACAATGAAAGTATAATAGCGTAACTAACACAGAGAAAATAGCTCAGGAGGACTGAAGAACTGCAGATGATACACCGGGATAGAACACAAATCACTGCCAATTCACTGATTAAGCAGGAAGGAAAAGCAGTACTTTATAGAAGAACTTTTTACATACATGTATGTATGGGGGGTGTGTGTGTGTATATATATATATACACACACACACACTGTACTGCAATAGTTCATGCGACTGTTTGCGAAAAAAGGGGCTTTGGAAAGCTCCATTCCCACGATCAGAACAACCGAGTTCCCTGGTGTAAAACATTGTAGAGATCAGTGAGAACTCTGTCAACACCTCCAGTTTCTAGGAAGGCAAAAATTTAATACACCTTCCAAACTGTGAAAAGCCAATCCAGTTCAAAGATGAGTTAAATAAGAATAACCAAAGTGGGAGGAGGATTGTTTCTTCAGATGATATGTAAGGTACCTGTAAAGAGCTGACATATTTACTGAGAAGGTAAAAGCACAGAAGCAGCATTTTCCTTTAAGGAAAAAAAGAGAATGTGAATTTTTACCAAAACCTCTTCTTTGTGGTTTGTGGAACCTACAATTCAAATCCCATAGACAATGTGGCCTTTCCTTGTTGTGGAATCTTGCCGTTAGAAAAAAGTTCATGAAAACAAAGGGAGTGAATGCATTGTGTCACAAAGAGAACGAGCTAAGAAGGAGATAAAGCCAAAATCCAGAAGGCTGACCATACAGCATTCCCTTCAATATCAAGCTTTTCAGCAAGGGTAAACATTTGGCCATCCCATGCACTCCTCACTATTTGCTTTTGTTCATCCATAACAAAAATACAAATGATGCAAGTGCTAAGAGGGTACAAAACTGACCTACAGTTGTTGTGGGGTTTCCGTTCTTTTCTGCATTACATGGCTATGCTAAATTAATATAAATGTTTCTGAGAATGTTAAGATGCTGCTTGTTTAAACAATTTTACTGAAGGTCTAACCTTTTACATTAAACATCTGTTCCCTTCATTTACTTTCTGGCAGCAGTTCATATGTTTTCTGCAAAGGACACAGTTTAAAGAACATATACCAGATTATTTAAATGAATAGTTTTAATGAGTTCTTTGAATAGGTTTCTCTAAAAAGTAAGCATGAAATTACTTTCTCAGTTGGGATGCTTTAAAATACTTTAAGAAAAACATACATAATCACTTTCTGGCAAACACAAGCTTTAGTTGCTTTACCATTCCAATGCCTTTGACCGCTAATAAGCTGAAGTAGTTGTTTCATGGGAGTGATAAGTCAGTACAGTAAATTTATGCTTTAATATATTATTACTTCCTAAGGAACAGATTTTTTCTTATAGAAAAGGCAAAAATACTTTTCATTTTATCAGACCGGGACATCAGTTTATCTCTAAATAATGGAAAGATAGGGACAGGCCTGATACTATAGGCTTTCATTAAAAGGCTCCAACAACAAACTTAATTAAGAACTTATTAATACTCCTAGGAAGGAAATATATCCAAGTTCCAGTTGGATAAACTCAGGCAGAAGTAATTGGACTTCACCGAGTGATTTAGCTTCAAAATTATTAAACTTAGTCCCTGACTCTATTTACTTTTTTTTGTATTCTCTTATTGCAATATGAAGTGATACTGCCATTCAAATAATTAGGATTGGGCATAGTTCCCCACGTAGCCACCAGGAAGAAAAATATGCCAGAAGTCTAAATACATTTGCAGCTGCCTATAATAATGTCTTTCACTTTTGAACCAGCAGAGGGTTCTTTATATGATTGATCTAATTGTTTAGACCGCACCTCATGGTTTGACATTATTTAATTGTTCTGATTTTTCTCTGTGGATTTTGTACAAATACAAATAACAGTACCACAATGGAAATACAACCCAAATGAGAAGTTTCAGAATTTTTAATCGGCGGTATTTTGCCTTTTTAGAATAACATCTGGTTTTCCTATGGAATAATGTAGTAAGATGGGCACTGGTCTTGAAAGTCTGATTAATCAAGAGGTAGACCATTTAAGCAGGGTTACAACAGTTGGCAGTCTTTTTCTCAGCATAAGGCTAATGAGCATGTTCATTTATGCATAAGTAATATATGTAATTTAATATAAATGTAATATAGTGAGCTGGCACTGAGGCTTAAAAGAAATTTTGTTTAAATTTTAAAAATTCCTCTGTGATTTCTATGTCCTTGACTTAGTTTTACATACAGCCATTTCTAACTTTGTTCTAATCTCTATTGCTTCTGGGTGAAGCCACTACAAAAATGCAAGGAAAACGCATTAGCTCATTCCTCATCCTTCGCTCCTCCTGCCCGTGGAAATGTACTATGGCTGAAAGAGATCAAATCTTAAGCAATCAGTTTGCTAAAACCTTTGCATAGCCTCGCATTATATTGTGATACAAGTATTTTCTTGTATCACTGATTACTTGATGGAACTGTAGTCAAAACGTATCTTCTGAAGGCATACTAAATTGCTGTTGTTTTTCATGAGAAGTATCTTATCTCATGGTGTAATATTTAACTACTGAAATACTTAACATTTATTAATATTAATAAATGCCTTTGTCACCTCTAACATTTATGGTCCTTATCATTAATCAGATACACATCAAATGCTTCATATGTTCCTTTAAATATCTTCAGTATATTAATTTAAAATATGATACGAAGTCCAGGTTTTATACATGCAAAGCCTCAGATTGCTGTGGATCATACTTGCCTCAAATGAGTTTGGTTTTTTCATGCTTATTCACTATTACCAGTGGAGGAATCAGTAATTTCTACATATCTTTTGTGCCATTAGATCTTGGACATAGATGTTGATGCCATTGTTAGCACCAGCATCAGTTTGGCTCCAACTTTTCATATTACTGAAATAATCTGTCCTTTCACAGAAGTCCTATGCCTATGGAGTTCACACATTTTTTTGAAATCTTGCGAGTCCTGCTATTGGTCTGTGTTACCAAAATCTGTTAAGTGAATTACCTAAGTTCAAGTATCCATACTTCTTCAGCATCAGAAGCCCTTGGTATGAATGCCTGCATTTTTTGTAGACTCACTTTCAAATTTTTCTTTTAAAGTAAAAATGTTGAGGTAATGCTTACATTTTCAAAGTCTTATATGATGCAGATTCCATTTTTCTACATTTCATATTGATTGTATCTTGGAAACTTCGAGATGTTTTACAATGCTGTGGCTGTAAATCCTCAAAGGCAATATAAACTTTATTTCCTGAGACAGCTACCTAAACAGGATAACAGAATTCAAGCTTTTCCACTTGAATTCCGAAAAAAGGGCCTATTCCTCATGCTTTTCCACCCCTTGTCACTTCCCAGTTTATAAGCACCATCTGCTTTTCAATGTTCTTTGCAAGATACTGATCTTAACAGTTGCAATTCCTGCATGAGTTTCAGTGACTTAGCAAGAAGGTGTGCTCTGTAGAGTCTACACCTCTTTTTTCACTTCTGGCTGGCTAGATAAAAAAACTATTTTAACCAGACCTGGACTCAAATACATTTCATATGCAGCGCTCTCGGCAAACAAATGATAAGGAAGAGGAAAATAACACTTCTCTGACTCTTTTCCCACGCCTCCCAGTCCTTTTACTAAGCCTTTGCTTCCCTTTGGTATCAGAAATGATAAATTTTCTCTTGGAGGAACACCTAGCAAAAAGAGATATACTTGGAAATAATTTTTATAAAGTATATCGGTGAAATAATACTAATGGTCAGATTCTAGGCTGCACATGAATTCAAGGCATTTGCAGGTGGAACAGTAGAAAATTTTGCAAAGAAACCCTAACAAAGTAATATTTCATTGGTGTAACAATGCTGAGAGTTGTTTTACTTTCTTGGTAATTATTGTTTAAATAAAGGTCTGCAATACTGTTCAGTGAAGAACGCTGTTTAAATCAAAAAAATTATTCTTTCTCACTCAATAAGGAGCTCTTCATATCAAGAAGATCTGAAAAAGAACCAATTTGCTCCCACAAGAATGATCATGTCTGTAATACTGAATGTACTGCTTCATAGGGAAATAAAGTTTATTTTGCTATTATTAAAAAATTACTAAGTTAGATCAACTGAAAAGGTCTTCACCTTAAAATCATTTGAGTATGCCACTTAACAGCAGTCTATGATTATTTTATATGGTCTTTGAAGTGCTCAATAATCCCATAAAATTTTAACCTTTATTTTATTGGTGCCTGCTACTTTTTGTGTTATGTGTCTAAAGCCAATGAAAAGATTTTTCATGAATCACATGAATTTTTATTTTACTGTTGACATAAAAAAGCTTTCTAATATCTTTTGATAGCAGAATTTTGTGTACGAATTATATCACGGTCAGCATGCATTATTCTGAACTCTAGTTTCTGGACCAGAAAGTCATGTTTAAATCACTCTGGGCATTAAAATTAAATGGGTAAGCGACTGACTACATGGACTAGCAGAGTTATCCTGCAGCAGTTAGAAGCTGGTAGAACACACAGTTGTGACATGAAGTTTTAGTGTATCTTTGATTGAGAAGTGTGGTAAAAATTATTCAAAGGGGATTTTTTTATTTATTTATGGTGGGGTTTTTTTACCTGATAACAGAACAAGAAGTGAGGAATTACAATGTAGAAGGTAGAAAATATTCCATTAGCAATCAAACCTGCAGAGACATTTTAGTTTTCATGCAGAAGGGGTAAAGCATGATGAAAGACTTTTTAGCCACAAAACTGAATGAAGTTGCCCTAATAAAGGTTACTAATAAGCTTCTCAGTATCCTGTACTTCTCTGAAGCATTTTTTAAGCTTCAGAAAAGCCTAGCTTCTCCCCAGATAGCTCAAAGAAATCACAGACGTTCTCAGCCAAAAATCTGATGAAAAATAAAGGTGGCAATTTGTCCAGGCCTGTCATGTTACGCCAGTGAAACCCAATGGGTGAAGTGACAGCAGGTTTCTCAGGTGAAAGGGAGTCAATACAGTTCCACAAATAAAAAGCAATTGCTTCAGAAAGTTTTAGAACGTTTACCAATAGTTTCATTTGGGAATTCTTCTCTCAGGCCATAATGTCTTGATTTTCTGCACCTCTAAAAAGCACTGGCCGAGCACAATGGCACACTAACTTACCTGAGACTGGCAGATAGTGCCAGACAGAATACTGGTCCAAATTGTCCACAGCACACCCACGGAAGCTGTGGCTGGCGCTGCCCATCCCCAGCAAGGCACAGGAGAGGGGCAGCGTGAGGCTGGGGAAACCACCCTGCAGCCCATCTCCACTCCCTTGAGGTGTCCGCCCAGTCCAGGCACTTACCTTCTTGCCACCCAGAGCCTCAAAGCGATGACGCAGCTCCTCCACCGTGATGGGGAAGTGCTCGATCTGCTGAGGGCCACCTAGGGTCTCCTCCTTGAATGCGTCTGCCCTCCTGCTGTCTGCTGGCACTTTCTCCATGGTGCTGCTGCAGCTGTTCTTACCCGGACCCAGGGACCAGGGTGCTGGTGAGCACTGGAGCATCAGGCCAGGTTTTGTAGCATTGGTGGACTCCCATCTCTGCTTGAGGAGCTCCACGGAGCCCTTCTGCAGGGGCAAGTCTGCCAGCTCCAGCGTGCCCTGCCAATGCAACATGTACCTGGGGTCAGAGACAGGCGGCACCGTGCCAGCAGAGGCCACCACAGGGTGGCTCAAGAAGCCTTGCGGGTCCTGGGACAAGCCAGGGCACAGGCTGGTGGCTGGGGCAGAAGCCACTTCCCAATGGAAAGTGAGATCCGGCAAGACCAGATCCAGTAGGAGTCAGTGAAAGGATTCAGGGTGTTCATACAGAAGAAATACGTAAATTAAAGAGTGAATTAAGGGTCGCATTCAGATATTTTATTCTTAAGCTTTCCAGCAGAATTGCTGTCTATCATGAACGGAAAAGCAGCAAGCACACAATTAGGGAAAAATTCAGACAAAGTGGGGCTAATGAATGAGTGCCTGGTAAGCAGTGTGTGCTGCACTGAAAGGTGTTTTGACAGGTGACTGCTGGTTTCTTTTCAATTTGATACAGCTGTCAGTGTTTAGAGGGAGCATTTTAATGCAGCCAGGAGACAGAAAGGCTACTGCATTAGCTGTGGAAGTACGAAAGGTATCCCAGCTCCTAATTGCACTGTAGCTCTTCCGGCAGGTAAATTACTAAATGCTGATATCGAATCTTTCTGATCAGTTGACTGTGTTCTCACAAAGTCTTATTCCGTCTTTCTTACAGTACACTTGGGAAGGAAAATTACCATTCTATCATTTTGCACCAGTTGCTGAAATCTGCTACCCATTTCCTGAAATCAGCTCCCAAGAGGTTTGATTTCAAGGTTTTTCTACCCTGTAGCAAATACTCAAATGTAAGTTTTAATCTCACATTCAAAATGAGTTTGAGCAGAAAGAACATGCATTTAAAGCGGTAAAGAGAAAAAAATTGTTAACAAAAACCAACACCCAGCTTCTAGCTCAAAGTTCCATTCTTTAGCACCTGCTTTCTTGGCAAGAGGGTTTGTTAGGTGTTTAACTGTCCTTTAATGTGCTTAAATTAGATTGATCTTAAATCTGCATTACTGGGAGTTGGGCTTGGGGCTTTTTTTGAGTCAATTTTCAGCCAGACTTGATGCGGTCTGCAATGTTTTTCTTAGGAGGAAAAAACAGAGGAGGAGCACTGAGTATTTGATGCACTCCAAGAATATTTTTGAAAGGAAACTCAAGATCCACCTTCCTTGAATAAACAGGAAAGAGTTTCTTGGCTTACAGCTTTCACCTTCTTTCCAACCAGAAATTAGCCCAAGACTTGTGTCTTTTTTAGTTTTTTGGCAGTACTAGGTTGTGACTGTAGCTAACGTCCTGCTAGTTCCCTGAGTCTAATGCAAGCTGTCTCCCTTGCTCTCCCTTTCCTGCAAGCAAGAGTAGTAACACCCTTCCTTCCCCTACAACACGTGCCTGTTGTTCTAAGCTGTTTGGTTCCATCGAAGATCCTAAATGGGTCTGACTTTTGACCCAAAATGAAGAACAGCTGTTAAATTCACCAATATGTTCAGCCTGATTAATAGCTGCATGTTAGAAATACTCCTGATACTACTGTATCTAAGGATTGACTTTAGACTGTGAAACAGGCTTTTCCTAATTTAGGTGAGTGTGCTTATGCAATATCCACAATCTGCTATGTTTTGCTTCATTGCTACTGGGTCCTTTTGTTGGTTTCAATAGTTTTCAGGGTAGGTGTTATGTTGTCATTCAAAAATAGTCTGGAATTCACCTCCTTCTCCATTGCAGCTCTCAAAATAGATTTAACTGAGTGAGGTAGCTTCTTTTACCCTTGTCTAGTGTGGGACCTATGGCTGCTAGACAAAAGGTAAACCAGACATATTTGCTTTGTTTGCATGCACAAATTGGCTTGTATGAGGTGAAACTGTGGAGATTTGATGGTTTATAAACTTGATGATTTGCTGCACTTTCTCCCCACCCCCCCCCAAAAAAAAAAGTGAAATTTCATTGCAACACCTGCATTTGTGTCAGGAATAAGACTGTAGGCCTAAACCTGACTTTAAGGCACATCCTAAAGATAAACTTTAGTGAAAGTTTCTCTCTGAAACCTAGGGGGAAAAAAGCCCAAACCAAAACCCCAAACCTAGAGTCTGTACTAGAGGTCATTTGAGGTTTTCACATTTTATTACTGCTATCTCCAAAACTGTTCTCTGATCTTCTAACTTCCTTCCCTATCTGTTTGTGGTAGTTTAAATCACTGTAGAATACTAATGGGAGTTTATTTCAAGTGAAATATTTGATGAATACTGCATATCTCAATTGCCAGTTGTTTTAATTGTTTCCTGAGCTTTGTAGAGCCTTAGCTTTTATGAAAATGTAGGAAGAAAATAGAAGAAAAGCACGGATTTGGACTTTGACCTAAATTACTATTATCGTTTCACACTGGCTGAATGTACTTTTTAACTTTTACTGGCCACCTGTAAAATTATTTTATTTAAGTGAAGGGGAGAACAGATATTGTTGCTTTTATCAAATATATTTTTATTTCTTTTGTGTTTGCTATTTTTAGCTCTCAGCTATCTGGCTATATTTGTCATCTGGCCTATTCACTTCTCCCCAAAACTTATCTTGATTTATTGTCTCATAGTGACAATAAACTTATTGCATCGTCCGACTTTCTGAAATTGCAGGCAAATTCACATCCGTGGGTCTGTGACTATCCTCTTCCCAGAGCTGCGGAACAGGGGCCTGCCCATGTATGGGACTTGTAGCAAGGTAGAACTTAGTCTGTTACATTCATGTTTTCAGTCCCATTGCACCAAACCTCTGCTCGGTCACATAACAGCCCATAAAAATGGAGAATACATTTTTTAAAAAACTCAATGTGATAGAATAACAGTTTAAGCCAGGTTAAAACTCTGCAGGGAGCATTGCCCTCACATTTGCCTTGGTTTGGGAGACTCAAGTGTGTTTCTGTGGCCCAAAGTGATGTGTTGGAGAGAGGAAGATTGCAGTACCAAACGAATTGTTAGCTAGTGAGCAGTCATTCTGGCAGAAGCCGATGGTGGAATTTTTTGTGAAGCAACTACCTAAAATGCTATATATCCTTCAAACGTAGGTCTTTCTGAATGCTACCTAGAAACCTTTTGCATTAATGTGTTTGTTTTATGAGGCCAGTGACAGCACAGCATTCAAACACTGCAATCAAGCTGTAGGTTTTACTTTTTTGATGTTTCTTCTCTGGGATCTTTTGGATCTCTCTACCACCAATTTCATAGGAGGCCTTTGGTAATTCTTCATTGCGTGTAATAAATCTGATAAACGTATACTTTTCCTGAGCTATAGAAATGCCTGTAGATTTTGTAGACTCATGAATTGCAGATATCCAGTAAATTTCAGCATTTTTTTAAACCTGAAATTGTTGATAAATCTGTCTTCACAGTAGGATCGTTGAAACGGTATTTTTCTTCGTGTGCTGTAAATAAGATAAGCCCTCTTCTACTGTTCGCAGACTATTTATTCAATTGGTAGGTGAATATATTCATGAAAGTAATTAAAAGAGCTGTTAAGAAAAACTGTATCAGTTCTGCTGCATATTCGTTTGCCAAAATGGCTATGTGCATTATCATAATATTCTTGCAATCTTAAATCTTTCTTACATGTAAACTCTTTTATTTGCTCCCTAGCAAACAAGTAAATAGAAATTGTAAAAATAGTAAACTGATACAGTTTATTTGTAGAACTATTTGTGAGTAGTGTTGCTATGTTCATATTTAGCTGTATCCCTGTGGGGTGATGCAATTGTGCATATTGCACTGGTGAGTCTTCTCCTGACAGTAGAAAACAGACTGTTGTTAAACAGCTGCCATTTACCATTGCACATTGAGCTGGATTTCCTTCTCCATGTAAAACAAAAACAAACAAAAAACCCCCAAAACAAAAACAAACAAAAAACCCCCAAAACAAAAACAAACAAAAAAAACCACCCCAAACCAAAACAAAAACCAGGGCAGGACAGGATTTGAGAAGTCCTTTCCATGATCTTCCATACAACTACATCCAGCGCTTGTCTCTGACAGCTCCCCTTCTATCCCACCCTGGACATCTGGACTGTCAGGAATCCCTAGCATGAGGGATAGGATCCATAGGCCATCTTGGGACAAATTATGAGAGAAGGACCAAAATGTTGCAAATGAAGATTGTATCTCATTCAACCCAATGCGTTTTCCAAACCACCGAAGAACAACCCCTCAGGGTCCAGTGGAGGCTACAGAAGAAAAAGCAGTTGACCCCATAGTTTATGGCAATGCCGGGAAGGGAGGCAAGGGGATGAAAAAGAGGACCGGTAGCTGCCGATGTTCTCCTCTAAATCTAGTCAATAATAGAATAAAATAGTTCATTTGGAGGGGATCTACAGCAGTCATCTAGTCCAGCAGCAATATTGACTGGCCATTTCAGTAAACAATCTCTTTTCCTCTAAGGACTGTTTAAATGTGCACATCTTAAGTGTGTGCTAGGTGCACACTTCTGACACCACGGCTTGAAAAGCTTGCAGTTTCTTCTGCAGGTAAACAGAGCCTCAGGTATCTCTAACATTTCTTCATTTACATTTCAGACACTTCTTAACAAAAGCAGCTCAGATAAGTTTATAAAAAGAGCTAAAATAGTTCTTGATTACTACAAAATGTAAAGCACTTCCAAATTTCTAGTCATATTTTGAGAAAAGAGATTAATTTGGGCAGTCATTTAACATGCCAACCTTCATCCTGATACAAATATGCATAGCTAAATAATAAAACTTTAAGAAATGTGTTTCAACTTTAAATTATGGCAGACCCCTATTCTAGCAAATACAATGAGGTTCCACTATTTTGAGGTAAATCACACTGGAACGTTAATTCTTACATCTTACCAGCAAAAATCAACACATTTTCTCATCTAATAAGAGAGGACTAGAAAGTGCATTATTCATATTCATGGGACTTGAGGAAAGACATGCTTATTTTTTTTTCCTTTTATCCCCTCATTCTCATTTATTACATGAGCAGTATCAGGCCCCACACTAGACAGCCTATTTTTTTTTTTTTTTAAAAAAAGCATTAAATTGTGTATTTGTACTGAGCTTACCGCTGTGTTCTTCTCTGTCAAGTTTTCCAGTTGTGACTCTGCTGCACTCATTGCGTGCCTGTTTAGAGGAAGACAAATTTAAATGCTCTCTAATTCATTGGTCTCATTTGACTAACGAACACGAAGCTTGACAGACACACGTCTGATAGTAGTTACAAGACACCAAATGTCTTATGTGCTTGCCTTGCCAATATATTATTTAGTGAGGCGTGGAGGTAAAGTATGCTTTCCGCCATACCTCTGGCTGTGCTGCGTGTGCTCACCTTACACTGCTTAGCAGTGGCAAAGGCTGGAGGCAGCAGCTTTTGTTTCAGTGCTCTTTGGCAGGAAACAAAGCACTTTCCAGTAAAGAATAGTTGGTTCTTCGCTACTTAGGAAAGGTTTGGAGAGAAAGTACGACTGATAAGTCATAAGACAAATGGATATGAATTCAGACAGACCATATAATGGTACCACATTCCAATGCAGCTGGTTTTCTAAATAATAAACATAAATGCTTTTCAAGGCTTTCAGTGTGGACCAAAAGTATTATAAATCATACAGGAAAAAAAGGTAGAAGGATTTTCAAAGATCTTCTTCTCCCCTTCATTCTGTTTTTGTCTGCTGTATTACAGGGCTGTTACTTTTTCTCCCACCCCTCCCCCCACCCCAAATCTGTAATCAAGTTATTTAGATTAATCTCTAGAAGCTTTTGACCTCTCTAGCTATTTTTCCCATCAAGGGAATTACTGTAGCACAGGTGCTAGAATTCTGATAAATACTAGTTGGCTAGAACAAACTAATTTGAAGAAGGAAATGCATATAAAATGAGTAATTTTAAATCTTAAACCTTGTCAAGTGCAGGTAACTTGGCAATTGAGGAAGATACTCCTGGTCAGTTTAAAAAAAAATCCCCAAACCTTAGAATCTGATGTATGAGTGAAGCATCTTATAAAGGCAATACTGACATCTCTTTATCTCTTATTAAAGCATGGTAATTGTATGAGAAATGCTGAGAAACATCACTTTCCACTACTGGGGCATCCACAACTTCTCTGGGCAACCTGTTCCAGTGTCTCACCACCTTCACAGTAAAGAATTTCTTCCTCATATCTAATCTAAATCTCCTCTTTCCATTTAAAACTATCACCCATTATCCTATCACTACCTACTCTTGTAAAAAGTGCATCTCCAGCTTTCTTGTAGGCCCTGTTCAGACACTGGGAGGCCGCTATAAGGTCTCCCTGGAGCCTTCTCTTCTCCAGGCTGGACAACCCCAACTCTCTCAGCCTGTCCTCAGAGCAGAGGCACTCCAGGCCTCTGATCATCTTTGCGGCCCTCCTCTGGACCCACTCCAACAGGTCCATGCTCTTCCTATGTTGGGGATTCCAGAGCTGGACACAGTACTCCAGGTGGGGCCTCACAAGAGCAAAGTAGAGGTGCAGAATCATCTCCCTTGACCTGTCCACCACCTACCTCCTTTTTTTTCTCCTCATATACAGGTGTGCCTATTCCAAATTTAAGTGTCTTTTCATTATCTTTTGAGAGAGTCCTCAGCCCGCATCTGTTGTGATTGCACATTGGCAGGTAAAGACTGCAGTCAAGAGGCTCTGCTTTCTGACCTGCCCATGGCCACTGTAGACAACCACAGCTGAATTTCAGGCCTGCTCAGCCACCATCTCCATGGGTGGCCATACGCAAGTCAGCACAACCAGCCTGGCCTCCCAGAACTCCTTTTCCAAAGAGACAAGCCAGGAGCATGCAGGGACTGAATGTCTTCTGTAACCTCTATGCAAATGACTTGGTGTCTTTAATGATGTGTATGGTGGACTACTCAGCAGATAATAAAGATACCCAAACATAAGCAGCATCTGCTTTCTGTTGTTGCTCTCCACTACTTTGCTAACTTCAGATTCTCTCTTACAGCTGACTGGGTGGAAGTGTTCAATCAGCTCTGGCGTACAATGCTTGGTTTTCTTTGATTTACAATTGGTTTGGGTTTTTTCTCTCTTTCTGTAGTATAATGGAGACTTTTCAGACTTTGGGGCTAAACCTCCTTGTTCACTAGAAAGTTTAAAGGACTCCTCAGCTAAGGACAGGGCACTCTAAGGGTACCTTCTTGCATCCACTCTTGTGCCATGTATTTTGTAACTCATAAATATGACATGAAGTCTTACTTTAAAAACAGCAAGTCATGAAACGTACAAATAACAAAGTCATTTAAAATACCTACAAAATACTATTTTTCCAGCTTGCCTTTGAAATAGTAACAAAGTTTATACTGGAATATAATTTACTATGCTACAAATTAATTGTAGATGACCCATGCTTCAGTCTAGCGTTTAATGAAAGGTGGTTAAATGTGTGCAGGATCACCTCGATCCTGCCCTTGGCAGTTATGTGTATTTCTATATAGTTGGTACACAGGATTGCTGAATCACCATGCAGGTTTTTTACCCCTCTCAAATTTGATCATGACTAAATGACTACAAGCAACAGAGAATTAGGCCTTTTGTTTCACGGTGTGCTTTAAACTGAAGGTTTGGAAAGCTCATGACAAATATTGCTGAACATAAAATCTTTGTCCTGAGGCTCATCCATCTCATTTCTACACCTCCGTAATTCTCTCCAACTCCCCCACTTATGTCCTTGTGAACTAGTATAATGCTCATATATACTTGTAAAGTGTCTCTTATAACTGAACACTCTAACTGCTGTAACTATAGAGGAATTTATTGCATTTAGCTTTTGCTTTAGAAAATCTGTTTAATCTCTTCTGAACATTTTTTTTTTACAAGAACTATGTTTTAAAATGAGAATTTACTTGATCGCTATCTGCTTATCATTGCTGATAACTCCTACTTAAAGCACAGTCATTGTCAGGCTGTTTGATGTACACTACAGTCCTCTGGAAGTGGCCGGTTTTGGTTAAACTATTATTTTGTAAGTAAATGGAAAATTTGGAAAGAAATCCTATATAGACCTCTTTGCTCCTATAGAGAGAAAATCGGGAAAAGAAGTTGGAAGTTTGCAATTCTGATGACATAACTGGAATTAATAAAGCAATTTAGTGCTCATGGATATGTTAAAAGGGATGCACATTACCTATGTACATTAGGCTACAGTCTGTTCTGTGTTTGTATACAGCTGACAGCTACTACATGTCTTCGGGAATACGTTGCAGGGGGAGGGTGCAGAAAAAAAGGTTTTAACGTTGAGGTTTAACCAAAGACATGTTGCTTGACTCTGAATAATTATTACTGAGTTAGATGATGTATTTCAGAATAGGATTCTGCTTTTTCTACACCAATAGAGCCAGTGAAATGGAAGTAAGGATTTTATAACCATGTCACTTTAGCCAGTGTTCTGGGAGCTCTGAATTGCATCCACATGTAACTGTTACGACTCCATCTTGGCAGGAATATATGAATCAGCACAGAAAGCAGTACCGCTTTGCAGATGTGTGAACAGAGCAAGCCTTGGCAACACACATTAAATGTCTGGGTGAAATTCCCAGGATCATGGCATGATTTGCTCAAATTGAGTAGCTCTTTTGTTGGTCAGTTATTTTCAAATGGAAAAATTGCAGCTGTCTAGCTTGTTGTTAATATGAGTATGTCAATAATAATTTCATTATTATAATTCACCTAAAATAACCCTTATGTGATTTCAAGGGACAGTGGCATCCATTAAAAACACCGCAGATGACAGTGGATGGTCAGCCCTCTAACTTTAGAGTGCAAAGACCACTGTGCTTAATCAGTCATCCTCCATTATAGAGACAAATATTTAGGATGCCTTAATCTTGTTCTTTACGTCTCTCAAGAATGGCTGGTGAAATGCCATATGACATGCTTTCAGCGTGATGGATTCTTGCATTTTACTGCTGTAATAAGCCAGCAAAGAGCTTCATACTGAAGCATCATGAAACAAGAATATTTTAGTTATATCTACCATCTTTCTGAGATTATCAGAAGAAGGACTTCTGGTCAAGTTTTCCACATGAAAGACAGTATTATTAAAGTTAATTGTTTATGTTATTTCTGTTCTTCTAATAGGTAGTGTTTGCCATATGCCTTCATATAGGAAAACAAAGGTTTCAGTGGAGCAGTTTTGATTATTGTGAATATATGAATATTTATTATATTTACATCACATTATTATTATGAACATAGCTAGAAGTATAGCCATCTTGCATTTGTTCTCTCTGTAGCTCATTTCTTGCTTTCTGGGCAGTATTAAATTTACCTTTTTCCTTTTACTCTGATGTGGTACAAAGGGTCATTCTTTTCTTGTTCTACTCTAAATATTATTTTCTTGCTTTGTGGTGTATTTGCATACAGGTAGGAAAAAATACTTGAGAAGGCAACAGCATGGGGGAGCTTCAGTGTGTTATAGAGTTCTGCATGCTGGAGTCAATCAAGACCATTGGCATATGTAGCCTTGGATGTCCATTTTGACAGTATTAAACAATCTGAAAGTGATTGGGTGATTTCAAATTTGATACTGTGTGTGAAACAGAGGTGAGAAAGGTCCCAGTTTGTTGAGGGAGGCAGAGATCAAACCAAGTGCATGGACAGGCCCTGAGCTGACCTAAGCAATTCACAAAATCTGAGTACAAGGACTGAGACGGGCTAGTCCATGGTGCATAGGTAACATGCGAGCAACAGAAAAACAAAATATTAGTATCAACACAGACCTTAAAGACAAAGTCAAAGAAAAATGCAAGTGCTGAAAGGCTGAAGCAGTAATTTGAAATACTCATTGCACAGAAAAAAGGAATGACCTGACTAGTATAGTGAATACACATGCCAAAATGTACCTAAAACTCACATCAAGCAAAAAATTAATGATACAGACACGGAATATCCATTGTTGACCATGTTTGTGTTAGGAGTGAGATGTTTATATCGTAGTGTTGACTGATTTAAAAGGTACATAATCTGATTTACTTCTGCTGCCACTGCAGTTAAGCGTCGTGAAATATCTTCTGACATGATGAGAAGGAAAAATCTTGGTAGGGATCATTTCAGAATGTTAACTTCTGAAATAAGGTATACAAAGTTATTATCTTTTCCTCTCTTTTATACCTAAGTAATCTTTTTGTCTCTCCACTAGGGATTTAAGGTGAGAATGAGAAGGCTTGAGAGTGCCCAGTGATTAGGGCCTTCCAAGAGCAGTGATTTGCTCTTTCCTAAGTACAAGAATTTCCCACTGGGAATACTATGTGGAAAAAGAAAAATTTAAAAAAAAGAAAAAAAGAGGTAGGGTGGGGTTTTGGGGAGATGGGGATATTTTTTCTTTTTTTTCTTTTGCTTTTGTTCCTCCACAAAACAGTAGGAGCACTGGAGTAAGACATATCTTGTTTTCAATGAAGTCTTGTGCCCAAGAGGCACAAACAGGTTCTGTGACGTTATTGTTTCAGTGTGTAAGCAACAGGCCTTACAAAACCTACTAAAATAGGAAAGTAAATAAAATATGAGGTGTATGTGCCTGAACCTGTGCTATTAGATGGACTTACCATGGGACCTAATAGAATAGGATATTGTTGTAAGTGTCTCCATGTCTCTGTTTACAAGTGATTGCAAAAGGTTAAGGAGAAAGACAAATGGGAGTGAGTTAAGACAGGCAGAAATTCTCTGATTGACACATTCTTGCTTAGGTACCCCAAAGATTCACCAGTTCGTACACTGGAGGATCTAACAAATAATGAATCTCTATAAAAATGGACCTGAGATGACATTCATACTGAAAAGTACTTCTGTCAAAGTTGGGATTCTCCTGGTTGCACTCTAATTTTCCAGATATCTTCAATGTCTATTTTTGAGGGTTCATATAAGATTCTTGAACTTTCTGTGCATTGTGATCAGTACATCTTCATTATTCAGAATAATGGTTGAACCCTGATTTACAGGTGCTAGATGATTAATTGGGGAGCAGGCATCTTACTAAAAAAACACGATAAATAAGTTGTTATGGTTTTGAAAGTACTGATACTACAGTACTAGAATAAATAAAAATCCTATATCTTATATGTGAGGACAGTTTGATATTAGTACACTCAACTATAACTGATACTTCAGAAAGTATTTTGCTACTCTGAAGAACAGTAAGGCAAAAAAAAGCCCTCAAACCCACCCTCCATACAAGAAAGAGACATAAGCAAAATATCTTTTCATTCTTTTAGACAAGAAAAATATCTGTGGAAGTGGGACCTTTGGGAACATTGTAGAGTTGTTAAGTTTCAGGTTTGGATAACTTTTCTTTAAGTCTTTAAAATTTCAGAACAAGATCAAATGAAGGCATACTCTGAAGTTAAAGGGGACAGTTGCATTCTCTAAAACCTCCTGAATTCCAAATGCTCCTTGTCATCCAGATATTCTCCCAAGTGCAGTGATTCTTTTGGGTGTGCAGAGAATTGAGGAGGTGATATCAGCTTGTTGTTGAGATGGTTTTATTTTCCTTTTTTTACTCCATTCAAATGCACATCAACGTACACAGTTTTCAGATAGAGTAAATCGTGTGTTCTCTTTTTTTAAACCTTTGAAATAATAATTATTTTCAACATGTAACTGCAGAGCAAGTCTCCTTGCTTTGTACTAGCAGTGGATTTTCTAAATAAAATTTACTTTAAAGAGTATGATATTAAAGGGCATTCTGAAAGAGAAGCTGCTGAGAAAGTTCAGGCAACTCTCATCTGCTCTTCTACTAGATGTGTCAGAAAACTGCAGCCCTTTTCCAGAGTAATAAGCTTAACAAAGATAAGCCTTACCATAGAGACTAGAGGCAAGAATTAGAATACTTTAGTCAAGGAACAGGTTTGTAGCCTCAGGATTGGCAAACACTGACTTGGAAAAACAGCTGTTATTTAAAAGATTTAAGAATTCAGGATTGCTGAAAGCTTTTAGGTTTTAAAGTAGCCTGGAACAGCTTTGGTCTACCACTTCTGTTTCAGTCTTACAAATGCAGTTTCTATGTTCTACTTGAAACAGCAGTGCAGGCTGCCTTTACCTGCTGCCCGGGTCTTCTGCAAGGAACCTCTCTCTGTCCTTTGTCTCCATTGCATTTGCAAGAGCACTATCAGAAGTAGATGATAGCATTTAGTATCTCATATAAATAAATATCTTTTCCTCTGCATCAAGAACTGAGTTGGACTTCTTGCTTCTGTCGTTTTCTTGTCTTTGGGCTGCACTTCTCACTCTGACAGTGGAAGAGATTACATTACTAATAGTAGTGGATTTTTTTTTTTTTAATCTCCTGGAAAGAGATAGTGCTAATACTGTCTAAACCTCTGAAGAGAGAACAAAGCATTTCTTGATACTTTCTCAGATGTACTGCTGAGTAAGCAAGGAAAAAAAAGGAGACATCATCTTTCCAGATGTTTTTTATGAAGCGCCTGAAGTCAAAATTCAGCTAGAGTGGAAGCACAATGCTCTTTTTCAGATTGTTACATTTGCGTTCAGATGCGTCGTTATTGTACTGTTCAGTTTTCAGTTATGTGCAGAAAGTCAGTACATTGTAGGAAATTACTGAATCTCATCAAACTTGGCAACAAGTTTTCAGGGAGTGATTAGGACAAATTTTAGAGGTCAGAGTAACAAGGACATGTAATGGGACTCTTAGAAGGAAAAAATGAAGGAAGAAAGACACTTCAAATACCATTATCAATGAAAACAACAACATGAGTAATTTTTAACCTGGGGAAGTTCTACCAAGGAGTGAACATGACATCACATAATGGAACAGAAAAAGTCATAGCTAACTCGGCTCTGAAGAATCCTTGTTCAGTAGGACTTTATGGCCCTATGTGACCATGAAATTGTAAAATCAATGAAATCCTGTTTATCTGAAGCAAACTATTCCTTCATTTTATTTAGACAGTGAGTAGTCACATTGCTCACACTGCAACTGCAACTAAGTAATGTACATCTAGAATCTCAGGTTGATTCAGTTAATGCTTGTTAAGGTGATCTTTCATATATAAGTACAATGCTTTTAATTGAAAAGCTCTTTTAAAAGCACTCTTCATGTACATCTTAAAGTATTAACATGAGTAAGAAATTGTAACGTGTTGGATTTTTTTGTTTGTTTTGGTTTAGCCTGGACATTACTCTTGTGAGCCATGAACTGACTCACCCACATTCTTGTGGCTAGATATGTGATCTACTAATTTGTCTTTGCTTTGTCCCCGACCCTGAGTCTTTCTGACAAATGACTTTACAAATATTACCATAACCATATGATGCCATAGTGCTTCTTCCAACAAGCTTTAATGGTAACTAGATTTTCTCTAGAACCAGAGCAACCCCACTACCCTATCCCTTAAAAGGAATGTTTCCTCAGGCACAAAGGCATCAAGTTTAATTTGCTTCATTACTGAGGTTCCCTGACTGGAAGAGACAAGGTTTGTGGTAAGCACCTTCTAGACGGCGGTGGGGAGATTATTCTTCACTTTCTTCTAGGTCTTTCCATTAAACTTGCTGTGGGAAGAAATTTGAAGATTGAAATGCCACTGCAGTTTCACTTTCCTGCCTCAATTCCCATAATCCAAGAGGAAATGGTTAGCGAGCTACTACACCACTTAGACATACAGAAGTCTATGGAGTTGCATGAGATCCACCCAAGGATCCTGAGGGAGCTGGTGGAAATGCTCACCAGAACACTTTCCATCATTTATCAGCAGTCCTGGCTAACTGGGGAGGTCCCAGTTGACTGGAGGTTAGTGAATGTGACACCCATCTACAAGAAGGGCTGCAAGGAGGATCTGGGGAACTACAGGCCTGTCAGTCTGACCTCACTGCTGGGATAAGTTATGGAGTAACTTAAGTTACTCCATAATCCATAAACATCTTAAGTACCATCACACGGCAGATACAGGACAGCCGGGTGATCAGGCCCAGTCAGCATGGGTTCATGAAAGACAGGTCCTGCTTGATAAACCTGATCTCCTATGACAAGGTGACCCACTTAGTGGATGAGGGAAAGGCTGTGGATTTTTTCTACCTAGACTTTAGTAAATCTTTTGACGTGGTTTCCCACAGCAGTCTTCTGGAGAAACTGGCTGCTCATGGCTTGGATGGGCATACTCTTAGCTGGGTTAAAACTGGCTGTATGGCCAGGCCCGAAGAGTTGTGAACACAGCAGTTGGCAGCCAGTCACAAGAGGTGTTCCCCAGGGCTTGGTATTGGGGTCTGTTCTCTTTAATATCTTTATCAATGATGTGGATGAGGGGATCAAGTGCACCCCCAGTCAGTTTGCAGACGACACCAAGTTTGGTAGGAGTGTTGACCTGCTTGAGGGTAGGAAGGCTCTACAGAGGGATTTGGACAGTCTGGATCGATGGTCTGAGGCTAATGGCATGAGGTTCAACAAGGCTAAGTGCCAGGTCCTGCAGTTGGGTCACAACAAGCCCATGCAATGCCACAGGCTTGGGGAAGAGTGGCTGGAAAGCTGCTTGGTGGAAAAAGACTTAAGGGTGTTGGTCAACAGCTGGCTGAATACGAGCCAGCAGTGTGCCCAGGTGGCCAAGAAGGCCAACAGCATCCTGGCTAATATTAAAAGTCATGTGTCCAGCAGGACTAGGGAAGTGATCATCCCCCTGTACTTGGCACCGGTGAGACTGCACGTTAAGTACTGTGTTCAGTTTTGAGCCCCTCACTAGCGGAGGGACATTGAGGTGCTGGAGCGTGCCCAGAGAAGGGCAACGAAGCTGGTGAGGGGTCTAGAGCACAAGTCTTATGAGGAGCAGCTGAGGGAACTGGGGTTGTTTAGCCTGGAGAAAAGGAGGCTGAGGGGAGACCTTATCACTCTCTACAACTAACTGAAAGGAGGCTGTAGTGAGGTGGGGTTGGTCTCTTCTCCCAAGTAACAAGTGATAGGACAGGAGGAAATGGCCTCAAGTTGCACCAGGGGAGGTTTAGATTAGATATCAGGAAGAATTTATTCACCAAAAGAGTTATCAGGCATTGGAGCAGACTGCCTAGGGAAGTGGTGGGTTTGGAGGTATTTAAAAGACAGGTGGATGTGGTGCTGAGGGACGTGGTGTAGCGTTAACTTGACAGTGTTAGGTTAATGGTTGGACTCAATGATCTTAAAGGTGTCTTCCAACCTTTGATTTTTTGATTCTTAAACAGAATTAATGTTTCTTTAGGGACTGGGGGTGGAGAGAATAGTGGGCCTCTCCTTTCAGCGGCATCTAGGTTTTACGCTGGTGGTCATGAAACAATATCCGGTCTATTTGTTTTTCCATAAGACCTCCCACCTCACAGTTATGTATCCAATTTAAATCTTAAGTTTTTTCATCTGTATTTTCTTACTTCTTGTAATACAGCTTCTAAATACATTACCATTGTTGCTTAAATCTGTCCATTACATGGTGGCTATCAGTTATATATCTTCTCATTCATCCTTTAGTAAGACTAAAAGCTGCTAGGTATTTTACATTTTTCTCAGAAATCAGTTCCTTTCCAAGTCTTTAATGATTTTTATAACTCTTTTTTGAAATCTCTCCGATATTCTGCTGGACCTTTTTTCTTTTCTTTTTTTTTTTTGGGGG
>VZSF01003342.1:780282-791581 GCA_013398295.1 Chionis minor | reverse complement strand
GGGGGGGGGGGGGGGGCGGGGCGCAGAGTGAGGTCTGGAGGAAGAAACCTACATTACTCTTGATACTTTGTCTCCACTTCTGGATAGAAAAATCGTCTGATGCATGACTCAGT
This sequence comes from Chionis minor, assembly GCA_013398295.1. Lineage (NCBI taxonomy): Eukaryota > Metazoa > Chordata > Aves > Charadriiformes > Chionidae > Chionis > Chionis minor. The sequence goes on along the minus strand of VZSF01003342.1, from coordinate 791,468 downwards.
GCAGTGAATATATAGGCTTGAGTTAAAATTGCTTGGATGACTGAACTCATTTTTGTGTGCAGAGGTTCACCATCTGCTTATTGGCATTTTTACTGCCAGTCCATGGTCTTTTTGCTTTCAACTCCTGCTCTGCATTTGCTTTCATGGAGGAAAAATATTTTACAAGAAAGTGATAAGTTTTCTGCAGTGTGTTAATAACTACAGTGGAGCCAGTGGTCCTGCCAGGATTCAGAATTCTTTTAAAATTCAGGAACTGTTGTTTAGAATCCACAGGAACATTATTTCAGGCATTGGCATTACTTTTGGTAAGCAAACAAAACCTTAAAAATCATCCAAAAAGTGCTTAATGTCAGAATCGGTATTTTTAGAGTATATCTGATTAATTTATCTCAGAGTTTCTCTTCTGGCTCTTCCTTGCCATCCCAAGCCACACAGAGCAGTGGCATTATCATTCTGGGGCAGATGTACTTTGAGTTTCTCTTAAACCTTGTCAACTATGGTAAGCAGTCCCTACCACAGTGTCTATTTTATTTATTTATTGTTACAATCCCTATTTTATTTATTGGGAAAATAAAATATTGTTGGCATTCACACAAACCTATTACAGAATACTTACAAATTATTTCCTTGGTTCCTCTAATAAATATGATCAGAATGCTTTTCCAACAAGGAGACAAATAGGGAAAATCCTTATAAGGAAAGACTAATAATTCTGTCAGTATGTTTTTCCTTTTAGCTCAAGGCATCCTGTTCCCAGCTAAGTTGTCCACAGGCTGTGTAGTTACCTGAGGACTGTGGAAGGGAGGACACACCGGAGCATTTATCTTAAGAACTTTTAAATAAAAGTATGCCTTATGTAACAGAATAAAGCTTTTAAAAGAGAAAGAGAGCTAAGGCATTAATATGCAATGTTTTCAGGTGAATTTGGTAATGTATGTTACGTACTTCTAGTCCTGTATTTGTGTGACCATTTGCCCTATTAGCGGCATAGTCCAAACTGGCAATCAAGGAGGTGCAGATTTTTTAATGAAAAAACCCTACCAGCTTACCCAAAGATCTAGAAGACCCTTCCCCTACTTACACATGGGTCTGCCATTTTATGGCAGGATGCCACCATTTTGTTCTCCATCATAACTGATTTTCTCTTACAGTGGGAGGGACTTCGGTCACCCAGTCCCTGGCTTCTGGTCCATCCACTTGAGAGGTGTGGGGAGAGAGGTTGTCAGTGAAGACTGAGGTGAAGAAGTTAAAGTACCTCAGCCTTCTCCTCATTCATTGTTACCAGTTTGCCAGTCTTGCTCATCGGGGCAGGGGATATACTTTCTTTGACCTTCCTTTTCTGTCTGACCTACCTGTAGAAGCCCTTCGTACTATGCTTTGCATCCCTTGACAAGTTCAACTACCAACACGCCTTGGCCTTTGTGACCCCATCCCTACACAACCAGGCAGTATTCCTATACTCCTCCCAGGATACCTATCCCTGCTTCCACTGCCTGTGCATTTCCTTCTTGCCCTTTAGTTTGACCGGCAGGTCTCGACTCAGCCATGCTGGTTTCTTGCCATCCTTTCCTGATTTCTTTCACCTCAGGATCTAGAGCTCATGCACTCTGTAGGAAGCGACCTTAAAGGTGTGCCAGCTCTGTTCTGCTCCCTTGTCCCCGAGGGCAGTTTTCCAGGGGATCCTGTTGACTAACTCCTTGAAGAGCTGGAAGTTTGCATTCCTAAAATTCAGAGTCCTGACTTTACTCTTTGCCTGACCCATATCCCTCAGCACTGCGAACTCCACCAGTGCATCATCCCTGCAGACCAACCTGCTTCCAGTCTTGATGTCACCAATGAGCTCACTTGCATTGGTGACCAACAGGTCCAGTATCGCATCCCCTCTGGTATGGCTGTCTATTACCTGGCTTAAGAAGTTATCCTCCATGCATTCCAGGAGTCTCTTTGATTGCCTACAGCTCCCGTGCTACTCTTCCAGCAGATGTCGGGGTGGTTGAAGTACCTCAGCAGGACAAGAGCCTGCGAGTGTGGTGCCTCCTGTAGCTGAGGTAACAAGGCTTCATCAATAGGCTCCTCTTGATCCTGTGGCCTGTAGTAGACACCAACCACAAGGTTCCCTTTGTTGCCTCAGTCTCTAATTTTTACCCATAAGGTTTCAACCTGCTCATGGCTATTCTTGAGAGACAGCTCTTCACACTCTATCCATTTCTTGATGTAGAGGACAATGCCTCTGCACCTCCTTCCTCACCTGTCCCTTCTGAACAGCCTGTAGCCATTGATAACTGCACTCCAGTCATGGGATTTGTCCCACCAGATTTCAGTAACAGTGACTAGGTTGTAGCTTTCTAGCAGCAAGGTCATCCTGTTTGTTGCCCATGCTGCGTGCCTTGTGTAGAGCTGGGATCGTTGTTGGCCCAGACCTTCGCTTTTAAATGCGGAGAGTTTGAGTGGTTTAAAATTAGTTCAGTGAAACTGTAATCAAATCCATTTATATCTATCTAAATAAGTACTTTGCTTGCCAGGCTTGACAGCAGTTAGGCTACTTACAGTGTGTGTGCCCAAATCCTCTAGGAATAGAGTGTTTGATTATAAGCTTTCTGCCCTGGAGATTGTGTTTCTGTAATGTTTGTAAAGATCATGATGCAAAAGTGCTGTAAGTCTCCTTGGAGTTTCTGGGATTTGCTGTTGTTTTTGTTTTTATTTTGGGGGTTTTTTTAAAATAAAATAATAAAATGAGCCTGATGAAGTGTGAAATCTAGGGACCAGACTTTTTACAGGCATTGTTATTCAACTTATAATTCATAACGTAAACATAATTCATAACGTAAACATGCCATTAGCATGTAAAAAAAATCTGCTTAGTTCCATATGAGAGGGAGGTACAAACAGAAGAAAACTGCCTGCAATATCTGTTTTCCATTTTATCAATGCGTAGGTAGCATCCATTTTTTTCATATTTGTCACATTAGGAAAATTCTTACATAAAAGAGAAAAAAAGGGAAAACTGATTATGTGTAGAACATAATGTTTTAAAAAAAACCCCTCAATTTGAGTTCCTGTATTTAGATAATTTAGTGGTTTAGTGGGAGAGAAGGACAATACAGCATAAATTCAAAATTTGACTTTAATATGCCTTAGGGGAAAATATATTGAGGAAAAGAGAGGGTTTTTTAGTTAAAAAATACAGAATATTAGGATTCCTGTGCCACAGCAACATTTTTTCATGATGCTGCTGTCATTTGACATTAGTAACTGCCACAAAGTGATAAGAAATAGAATATTATACTGGTCTGGCAGGGTTGTGCATTTTGTACATTATGTGCTGTGCGTAAGCCCCACTACTTGTTCTGTGCTCATTGTGCTGGACTTGTCAACATCCTCAGCAGGAGTTACCTCATGTTAAACACCTGAGGTATAACAGGTGCTGTTTAAAGTAAAACTTTATAAAATTATTTTTCTAAATTACAGTGCTTTCATTTCTGTGAAATCTCTCATTTTTCAGACACTCAGTATTCTCTGAAATAGCTCCCAGGGTTGTTGAAAGTGAGACTTCCTTCAGGCAGCAATATAATAGTATGGATTTCTAACAGTGTCCTTGAGCTCTGCCATCAGCAGATCACTTGAGATGTCAGGAATGTGTATGTTTTCTGCGTGAGACCTCAAAATATCAGGACTTTGAGGCTCATTAAATGCTTGAAATTTAACCCCATTAGTAAAATGTTGATCCAGTTATGTATGCAATAGAAGTACTGCTAGAATCTACTTATCTACAGCTCTGTGCTGTTGTGTTCAGTTGCTAATTCTTCAGTGGTGAGATGCAGCCTTCTTGCTAAAGAACATTCATGTTTCAGCCTGATTAAAATTTTTAAAATATTCATGAAAGAGACCCAGAAATTTTGCTGACACTGTTTTTAGAGGAACTAAATGCTCTGGAGCACATATTGAATTGTACATGACTGCTGTGGTAGAAAAAAGCCACCTGGAGACTTCTTTTTTCTGGGCTCCATGACAAATTTTACGTCCATCTGCACTTTAGTCTTACAAGAACATAAATATCAAAGTATTTTAACTTGCACCCAGCCGGAAAATATATACTTTATGAGAAGAATGACATTATTTAACAGTACTGTATTCACAGGTTATGGATCTCATGTGGATAATAAACTTGAACCCTACACCACATCCAGTATTACATTATTGAAAAACTTGTCTCTTAGAAAAGTTTTTAGATTGTGTCCTTGCTTTATGAAGAACTCAAAAACAGGACAAAGTTCACCTCACATATGCATGTAGGTAATACATAAAAGCTATCTGGATTTAGAAATTATGGGTTTGTTTCTGTTGAAATATTAATTATCTGTTTGTCTACATACAGCCTGATATAATTTCAGAGGACTGAGAGCAAAAAATTTTATCTTCTGGTCAGCATTAATCGTCCTTACTTCACCATTAGAGTCATCAGCTCTGGGCTTGTCTCTGCATCAACAAGGAAAGTGATGATGAATCATATTGTCTGGCAAAATGATACTAGTTGGAGAAAAACAAGTAATTTAGGAAAATACAGTTTAACAAGGAAGGGGGGGGGAAGTGAAAAAGGCAATAGGAACTGTTCAAATATGGAGAATAGGGACCAAGAAAAGAAAGTCAATTAATGAATTAAGAGACAGGCAGCTGTCAGTGCTGTGGGATTCTACGATTTCTCTCATAGGTTAGCTTTCCTGTGAATAGCAAAGAATGGTAGGGCTAAAGTATAAGTCTGTTTAGAAAGCTGAATGCATTTTCGGTGCAGAGATAAAATATCCCTTCATTGTTGTTGTCCCCCTCTCTTCCCCGTAAAGTAAAACAAACACTAAATTACAGAAATGCCTCCAGCAAAATTTACTGTCAGCATTCTAGGAGTCATGACTTCCGCAGACAGTTTCTGTCCCTCTTGCTGCAGTTTAGACTTTTTACCTATGATACTCATTGCCTAGGAAAAATAACGTGTGGCAATCTCATTAGTTCTTGTATAGTCTTTTCTCCCTCCGGATGTCCCCATCTACCTACATGTTCCATGTAAAATCCCCTTGTCCAGCTCTAGCTGCATTTTACCTTTGCTGATGTCATGCTGAGCGGTTCTTCTCCAGCCTCTGCTTCTATAATAATGACTCTCCTGAGTTCACCTTGAGTATATTTTAACTGCCCTTTAAAAATAGAAATCATGTAAAAGTCTGCAGCATGTCTCTCTCTCTCAGGCTATTTTGTCTCTTCAAATGTAGGTCAAGATATTTTCCTTCATTCTGGTCTGAAGAAGATGATAATTAAAGGAGTCTAAAGTCTGTGTTAATGCAATGGTAATGACTCAGATTGCCTTTGAAAGCCAGAAAGTTCAAAATGTATAATTCTTAGGATAGTGAAGTTGTTACATATATAAAGGTAGGGTTGTATCACACAGCAAAAATGTAATCTCATGTCAAAGTCACTGTAGTGTACATTTGGGAAATAAGTATTTCTGATTTATTTCATATAACTCTGCAGTCTTAATGTATCATTAATACAGATTTTCACATTTAAGCTCTCCAATTTTCAATAAATTGAATAGGAACAGGCTAAAAGACGCCATTAAGTTTCATGAAGGGCTTAGGGCAGCCTTAAATGCGTGTATGGAATTAAGTATAGAAGAAACTCATTTTATCTATCCTTATTAAGTATTTCTAATGGATTTGTCGGTCTCGTATGAGTCAGTGTGATTAGGTAGCATTAATAATGTCTTAAAGGGTCTTTTTTTTCTTTTTTCTTTTTTTCATTATTCTTTGATTTCAGATCATCTGTACAAGATGAATGCCCAAGAGTGCTGCTTGGGTAGATATTGCAAATACTCTCTCTTTTGCATTCTTTATTCTTTCTTAATTGTCTTTCATGTCAACAAATAAAAATTTTAATAATCTGATTTTGTTTATGTTATCCCTATTTAAGGATTATTATTTAACCCTCTTGTAAGGATTCCAGTATGAGATCTTGGACTGTGGCTTCTCTATCCATGTAATTTTTTCTGGATAATAACTATCTATAGGTTTCGAAACAAGACCCTGAAAATCCTGTCTCTTAAAAATTTCAGATTTTTTGTTAAAAAGGCAGGATGTTGAGGCTCACTCTACAGAATCACATGAAAGTGACAGTCCAGATCTTCCTGTGCTTGGTACGTGGAGAGTAGAGAACTTCGCAAGAACTGCATTTTCCCTGCAACATGACCATTTCCCTCAGTGTGAGGGCAGTGTTCTCCTTTGTGCATGATGGCAGCATGTGTTAGAGTGGCCTGTCTCTTCTCTATGGTAAAGACCTGTCTTCTGTTCAGCAGAGGGGGAAAATGTTATTTCTTGTTTCATAAGCAATCCCACCATCAGATCATCTAGGGTAGATTCAGAACAGTTTCAGTTTCCTCACAAGGAACAGTCCTTCCTAATCGCTACAGACTTGCTGGGTGATTGGGACTGTGTCTGACCCTGTGCATCACCTCTGGCCCTGACCTGGACTTGCTACTTTACATCCTGGTTCTCATTGGTGAAGTTGTTCCTGCAAAACTTAATACTGCTCTTGTTCCCAGCTCACCTTCCCTTGCAGAGCAGCTGCCCCTTGGTGCTCCCCAACCTTCTCTGTGCACATCTTTCACTCTTTCTCCTTCTTAACTCTTTCACTTTCTCTCCTGCTTACAAGAAAAGGATATTAAGCTCCTTCAGAGGAGAAGGGAGTCTGTTGGTGGAAAAGTAGTACCTGAAACAGCTTCTTGCCACGTGAAGAGGATACAGCAGAGTATATGTTTCAGCTTAAAGGAACAGAAGCGGAGTGTATTTCCTAACTATTTCTTCTGCCTGCTTGCTGTGTGTGCGTGTTCTTGATAAGCATCTTATCTAAAGAGAACTATGGAGTAAGGCAGACACTCGATGGGTTTTTGTCATGTTGCAGAGGTATATCTGCAACAAAATAGAGCACATTTACAAGTGCATCTTTACCTGAAGCATCACAGTTTTCCAGGGTACTGGTTTAGGTAAGGACTGATTCTTCACACACACTTGGAAAACTCCGAAGTCTCAGTTCTTATTGCTGTAGTTATGAAGTGCATCAGTGGGTACCCAACTGAAGAGTGTGCAGAACCAGAGAAGCCTAATTCAAGCTTTGCTTATGAAGTTGGATTAGTAATAGTTTTAGTAATAGTAAAGTAATTTGTGAAAAATTACTCAGAAATTAAATCAATATCTAAACAAGTCTTGTTGAAATTGGCATTTGCTTAAATGGTGTGATTACCTTGTGACAATGGGGGGCACCAGCATACTCTATCTACATAGGAATAATTGTTGCTGTATTTATTTTTCTCGGCACAGTTATTAAACTCAGAAAGCATTGGTCTTTTTGTCTCAGCCTGTGCTGACAGTGAAGATGTTATAGACATCCATGAGGTGATTCTCTTGGAGCTAGCTTAGCTGCCAGCACAGTGAGTGTAGTCTCCATGAAGGGCTTTGCAGCCACCGGCAGATCACATCTTCTAACATAGTGTGCTTTAGAAGAAATGTGGCTTCAATTCTTCTTCTGTAGAATAGGAATAACATTAATTCCCAAACACATGTTGGAAGTTGCACTTGCAAGGATTAACTTATTCACGTTTCTACAATACTCTGGTGTTGAAGGGGATAACATTTGTGCGTAACGTTATTGGCTGATAGGTATAGTTCCAAGCTATGACTAACAGCAAAGCACGGTTATTCTCATATTGCCATTAGGGATGAATATATTATTTTAACAGGTCCTCCACCCACAGAAATTTTTCAGTCTCTTAATTTACATGGAGACTGGTGTTTTACTAACAGCTTTTTGGGAAGATTGAGAGTATTGAGGAAAAAGAAGCTTGGTGCAAAAGAACCATATTGCATTGCTAGCCATGTAACATCAAAACTGCAAGTTAGAAAGCGGTCTATTAAGGAGTTAAAAAAGAACGTAAGCATCTGTTTGAAGGATGCAGTACAGACCATAATTATTATACATAACTGCCAGTCTCCAAGCCATGTAGTGTTCCAGCAGAAAGGGAAGAGTTCCGCATGTAGAGACAGAAACTGAGACAAGATGTAAAGGTTATTAAAGCTAGCTAAAAGAAAATACTCCCCAAGTTTGCTTGGCTTGAATAAGCTTAAAGCTTGAACATGGTGATGTAGGGGGCTGCCTAATCTGCCTAATCTCTTTTCCTTATTAATATTTGTCCTTTGAATGAAGACAACTTGAAAATTTATAGTAATGAAGACATGTATTCATTCCAATATCAAATTCTCATATTCTCAGAAAGCAAGGACTTGGAAAATCTTGGGAACTGCAACAGGAAAAGAGACTGAATGAACAAAAAGTAGAATACATGATAACTAATGGGGGAAGACTGAGCAAAATAATGAACGGTTGAGCTTTGCAATCCCATTTTATTCCCAAACTAGTCTTATGCCAACACACACTATAGTTTAGAGCAGTCTTGGAGATATTCTCAAGTCTTCCAACTGGCCTCTAAATATCTGCCTGCCAACAGAGAAGAGAGAAAGCTCAGCAGTGCCCCTTGTGCTCCCTGTACTGGGGCTGGGAGCTGGATTAAAAGTGCCAGCTTTGTGTCTGCCAGCAGGGCTCCGTACCAGTTCTGCAGTCATAAGGAAGTTCTTGGCTGGGGAAATTGAGTTCGTTTCTTGTCTCCATGTGGCCAGAGTAACACAAAGAGATCCAGACTGGATCCAAACTGGAAAGACTGAGATTTTTATTCTTGTATATATATTTGATGCATTTTGTGCAGTTCTGTTTTGAAGTAAATCCAGGCGTGTACAGAAAGGAGCTGGTCCAACATGGCTTCATTGCCAGAACTCCATCAGCTTGCTTAATACTGTGCAACATTTTGTGAGTTACTGACAAATTCATTGGTGGGGTTGTCAGGCTAACCATATGGTTGCTTTTAGAGGAATGTTCCAGTTTATTTGTTGGACCAAATTTTTGATTGATTAAGACATTATTGGTTAGCTGAGCTTTGGGTTTAGTTATTTCAGAAACAGCTCTTTATTAGAGCAGCCGCCAGTCTTGCAGTGACAAAGACCTGAATTGAATTTAAGTTCAGGAATTTACCTTAAAAGTGTCAACTGAACAGCTGCATTAGATCACTGCGGAGATTTCACTCATCTCCCTGGTGAATACGCCAAGTGGGACGATGTTGCGGTGTGCTCCGGAGATATTAGAGACTTGGCTTCAAGTTTAACATGTTTTTCTTTATCATTTTTCTGTGGTAGTACTTAAGAGGACATAATTTATACAGTGTGTCAAAACATAGTGGATTTATTTTGACTGTCTGATGCGATGCCTCTGTAGTTCCTCCAGCTTAGCAGCATTGCTGTTCTGACTACCAGTTTAGACTCCTAGTAGGAAAAGAGGATCAAAGACTTTTATACCACAGCTTTTCTTCTTGGTACCTACCCATTCTGGCACTCAGGTTATATGCAAAAATAGGAGCGATGAAGACCTTGTACTTGTTCTGTGGCTGCAGGGGATTGCCTTTTCCCCTTCCTCTTCTCTCCTTTCTGGTGCTTTTTGTAGACAACTGAGGGCTGCTGCAAGTTATATTATTTTTCCCTATCCTTTTGGACCCCAAGAGAGAGGGAACGCCATCTGTGTGTCGGTTACCAGGAATGATTTGAGACCCCCGTGACTATTTGATATAAATGGCCTTAGAGAACCTGTTCTCCAGCCATCTGGGTAAGGCTTTATATTTAACTATTTCATGAGCAGCAACAGCTTTTCCATCAGTTATAGTGTTCTGTAAACTCAGTGCCAATTGCCCTCATGTTGTCTGAGGAAATTATGCATATGGCATTCGATTCTACTGTATTTAAGGATGTTTTTAGCTCCAGTGTTGTTTTATTCTAGGCAGGTACTACTGCAATATCAAAAGGATCACAATGAAAATTTAAAGTATTTTTACAAGATATGGTGGAAATCCTGGATAGCTGAGGTATATTTAAGATAAAAGGTGTTTTGAGTTGGCTATAGTAGAAGTACTGTAAGAATCTATTAAAGTAGAAAATACTATTTACATGAGTGAACTGTTGCCTTCTTTTGGCAATGCAAAACCATCAGTAAGACATATATTGTGAAGTTAGATGCTATGTCGCTTGTCAAATGTCACTCGGCACTCTTGGAAATACTTGGAGATCTGCTGATTTATTAATAAATTGCCTCCTGCTGTTTATATGATCAGTTGCCTGCTCTCCTTGAATGTCTAACAGCCTTCTGGGAATTAATGCTATGTTTTTACTCATGCTAATCAAAAGTTGGTATACAAGGTATTTCTGCTGTCAAGAGAGCTACAGCAAACAAGAAACACTGAACATGATGGCCCGTTTGTGAATCAGCTCCTGTATGTCATCTCTCTTTTTGCTTGTTCCCCTTCTTTTTCTCCCTTTATAACAGTAATCATCACACAGCAATTCTTCAATTAATTATTATTTTAAAGCTGAAACAGGAAGTAAATGTACATTCTGAAAGCAAGGACAAAAGGCACCCTTCTCTAATTCATCGTCTGAAATTTTGAAACTTTTGTGGTTAGGATAATTTTTTATAGGCACACAACAGACTGCAGTTATTTTGTGTATAAAGAATTCACTGTTAATTCCCTGCTTCATAGTACTAATTATTACAGCCCAAGTACTGCTTTTTTGCATGCTTTTTGTCCTCCAATTATTGCTCAGAAACTGAAGTGTTGTGGATAATTAGCTTAATTCTTCTTGATTGTTGGGTCAAGACACTTAAAATCTTTTTAAAATTAAAAAAAAAAAAAGTATATGTAGGTCTGTTTCGCAAGAGGTGTCACAACAAAGTAAATATTTCAGTTACTTATCTATCCTTATAAGATGATAAAGTGAGCAATACAATGTACATAAAAATGTCAATCTACCAGCTAAATAAAGAACTTATATTTTGACTACACAGTCATATTGAATGAGAAATGACATTAAAGGGAAGGCTAAAATATGTCTACAAACACTGAACAATTTTATTCTCTGGTAAATAAAATTGCCAACTTTCTAACTGTAAAAAAAAATGCCCAACAAACAAAAAACCAAACCAAAACAGCCAAAAACCCCAACCCCCACAACTACTAGAAATATGAACAGATTTTTTTTTTTTTTTTTTTTTTT